>JAWNNH010000753.1:0-460933 GCA_035043045.1 Hirtodrosophila alboralis | reverse complement strand
TTGTTTAAGTTATTCTTAGAAATAAATATAAATATGTATTTACCCGTATATCAAATTATATATAAATGTCGTTTATCGAACTTGCGCTAATCTAAGTTCTTGTTATCGGATTTTTTTAAATACATTGCAAGTCATTAAAAGTCATTAAACTAATTAATTTCTTTTATTTTTAATGTGATTTATATATTTTATGAACATACCTTGTGCTGTCTAATATTCTTATAGATCAAAAAAATAAGTGTTGTCAAAAAGTTTCATAAAAAGTATCCAAAGTTTTTAATTAAGAAAAAAAACAATAGAGAAAAATATAAACAGCTGATTTAAGGTTAAATATTATATGTAGGTAAGAATTTATCTAGTTATTTTAATATTCTCATAAAATTTTAGTTAATTGTAGACACAAAAACTGGCATAATTTATTTTTTTAAATTTTGCTTTTGATTGTCAGATTTTATATCCAGAGGTTATTATAATTCTGTCCCGTTCCAGTACATCCAACATATTTAACATTTTTTAGTTTTTTTGTTCGTTGTAAAACTATAAAAAAAATGAGCTTATCTCTATTAATTAATTAATCAATGGAATATAAATCAATTGACTATTTATCAATTGACCATTAATTAATTAATAGAGATGAGATGGGAATAGGTTTCAATTTTTTTTTATTACATATATCGGTAATAAATCGCGTTAAATTTAGCGTATTTAAAAAAGGATTAAAATTTTATTTATGAAATGTGACTATTAAACATGCAGGAGCCCGTTTCGCCTTATAAATTATATACATACATATATTCATATATATATATATCTATCTGTTTGTCTCTGTATTTCTATGAAAATTAGTCCCTCAGTTGGAATTATCATAGAAACGATCTGTCGCGAATTGAAAAGCTATTAAGCCAGGATATTTAAATTGTACCTTCGACATCCTCACACCCCTCTACTCTTTCGTGTTTACCTATTTTTTTTTTTTAACTTTTCTAAAGCGTGCAAATGATTTCCTGACAAAAGAGTACATACAAAAATAAAAAAAAAATCGTCACGAATTGCGGCAATTTTATTTACTGCTGACATTTGAACACCCCCGCCCTCACGCGCAATACCTACAATTGTAAGTGTGCGTGTGTGTGTGTGTTATTCATGAATGAAAGCGAATGCGTTTAAAAGAGGAATGCGGAAGTGTTGGCATGTGTGTAGGAGAGAGAAAGGAAGCGTTACTGCTGCGCTCTACATTTGCATTGCCTTTTGGTTTTTTTTTTTTTTTTTGCGGGATTTAATACAAAGAGACAAGGCGTTAACTGTTGTCGTTGTTGTTGTTGTTCATGAATAACCCAGTTAAAAGGTATAAGGAGCGAAAGAGAGAGAGACAGAGGGATATGTTTGACATTACGCGTTCTGCATTTAAATCGAAGTTGATCAATTTGAGCTTTGAGCTTTGTACTTTGAACATTAGCATAAACTTTTTATAACATTGTAACGTAGTTATTTTACTTTTATGGCTGACTAAAATGAATTTTCTCGATTTACACTCAGAGAGTCGCAAATTGATTATGCATGCACATGACTGAAGCAATATCACCCCCACCTCTAGTTACACCATTTACCGTTTACCTATGCCCAGGACTATAAATAGCCAAAGGCTGCGCGATTAGATGAACTTGAATGCGTCGTTGTTGTTGTTGTTGTGCAGGGTATTTATGCATGAATATTACATGAGCTTGTGAATGAGTTGAGTTGAATTGAGTTTAGTTAAGTTGGAGGTGATAAACAATACCCATCAACATATAAACCATATGTCAGACAGTTGGCTTCTAGTGTTTCCTCTCCTGCAGTTTTTGCTTCCTTTTAACCAATTGTAATACATTGACGTCAGCATTTTAGCTTACAATAAACGAATATCGAGTTGCTAATCGTTAAAGTGTTGATTAGATGGATAGAAAATTAAATAGTATGGGAAAATGGAAAAATCGATTTTTCCATTTTCTATAACTCTTTTTTTTATGGATATAATTGTGTCGGAAATTTTTTTTATAACTTATCGAAGGAGATGTCATTGACACTATATATCCTGTTAAATTTGTGCTATGTGATAATAAGCTTTGATATAATCGTTCCAAAAGTAGTTCCTATTTTATAATCTCGTAAACAAACAAAAAAATAAATAAATAAATAGATAAGAGCATTTGAACAAAAATAGTTTTAGCTTTATCGAAAAATAGATTTGTGGGCAATTGTAGAAAAGTGTTCGGCTCTGACGCACAAATACTGAGCTGAATAGTTTTCGTTGTATATGTGTGCGTAAATAAATAGTCTCTCAGCTGTGCAACATGTTGAAAGTGTGTAGAAAGTGATTTAAAAAGTGTTGTCAACTTGAGAACGTAGCAAACACACACACACACACCTTGAGGCGTCGTTTACAGCTCATCTTATCCTTAATGGCCCTTCAGACGACACCCAATCGAGCTGACATACCACTTCACATCTGACACGGGCACGGGCCATAATCGAACCGCCAACTAACCTAAACTCAGAGCTACCAATTTGCGGGCAAGTTGGCCCATTGCCGTCATCACATGGTTGCCGTATGCGTCTGTGTGACGCCCCAAGTTTAAGTATCCTTGCATATGATTGTTGTTGTTGTTGTTGTCGTTGTTGCTACGGCTCTTGTTAAAAGCAATTTCATAAATGGCTTCCGTTTGCACAGGACACGCGCAACAACGGGGCCATTTTGAGAAAACGAGATAGAGAGACTCATCTGTAAAGCTTGCATCCTTTTCTCGCTTTAACAGCCAAAAAGATGATGTTGATAAAAAGAAAAAGATAAAAGGCAGCATATTGTATTGCCTGCTTTTGGGCGCTACAGCTACTACTACTACGTGCCAAAAGCAAATTCAAATAATATAAACATATAAATGAAATGCCTGCTGCGTAGGCGACCGACCTCTCCAGTTATGGCGCCACGCATAAAAGTGATAAATAAACAGAGAGACATATCAAGGTCAAAGTTGAGCAGAACAGCGAAACTTTTTTGTCTAGCCTTTGCGAGCTGCTTCACCACTCAATAGAGCCACTTAAAGCTGATCTCGTATTGCAGGCGAAAGCTCTTGAGTGAAATTTTTTAAGCTCTCTGCTTTGTACCCAACGTCAGAGTTCATTGAGTATTTAAATAGCAGAGCAGAATTTAGCTTTGTAGCTTATTCTTTAATACTCAATGGGAAACTTATGTTAAGTATAACAGCGAGCTTTTGCCTAGTGTTCGCAGTTGCTTTAACATCTAATCTCTTTTGAGTTATGTCACGCTCTCGTTCTCTTTGTTTTGTGCTCAACGCTGTTGATCCTCAAGCATGGTGTGATAAAACAAGGTGTCATACAGGTACCTGTGAAACGGGTGGGCGTGAAAGTGATTGCAATAAAAGTAGTAGTAGAAAAATACTACTTGCTAAATGAAATTGGTATAATAAAAATTTTGATTTTGTGAGCGCAATAAAAGCTGTTTTGTATAATAAAAAAATACCAAACGGCTTGAAATCGGGCTGCAAACTCACACAAAATTCCTTCTTCTACTTTAACAGAGAAAAATTTCAAATTGCCATCTCTCTAATTCCAAAAATATCCATTCATCTCCCCCTATCTGCTCTTGGTACCTCAACAACGAGGAAAAGCCTTCTTGCATGACGCAACCTTCATTAAATGCATCATGATCCAAGACAGCTGCAAAAAGCGCTGTAAACAGTCAATGCACTTAGACAAAAGTGCTCAATTTGATTAACAGTGAACCAGGAAATTTTACGCAGAATTAAAAGATGTTGATTAATACGAATGTTTAAAACTGTGCTTAATTCAATTAGCTTGCATTATCAGCCAGAGAGTGTTTATAAATAAAAGAACAAAGCTAAAATAAGAGCAACAAGAACAGCAACAGCAACAGCAGCCAATAAGCAAGTAGAAGAACAATGACAAAAGGCAGACACACACTCATACACTCATACACTTCTACTCTCTGGGTGAATGATTGATTGGGGGGGGTGTTGAGGTAGAAAGAGGGCAGTGTAAAGGCAACTGATTGCCATGACAGGCGCAAAGTGCAACGCAAAAAAAAACAAAAACAATTCACTGTCAAAGGCAAACAAAGAAAATGTTGAGCAATGTTACTCGCTCTTGCTGCCTCTCTTTTGCACTCCTTCTTCCACTCTCCCACACCTCTTCTCTCGCCTACTTTACCATTTGCTTGCATTGCTGTAAATTTAAAGTTTTCCCTTTTAACATCGCTGACCGCACAACAGTGTTGATTAATGACGCGTTCAGCAAAATTTTGCATATCATTTGAAATGCAATTAAAACTCAAACTGCAAACTGAAACTAAAATCAATATTATGTGCACACGAAGAGAACTTACTAAAGCTGACATAGTTTTTTTTTTATTATTTTCATCCAGTTTTCATTTCGTGCCTTCATTCTTGACGTTTCGTGTGTTTGCACTTCTGATTTGCATGCAACAACATCAACAACAAGAACAAACAAATTTGCATGCCAGTGCAACAACAATAAACGCTCGTTGTTTCTAACAAGAAAAATATACAGTTACATACATGCATATATTTTGTATACATGTAATTAAGTAAAACAATTTTTTGTTTATAATATGAGTTATTGTTTGTCTGACGATTTTCCCACGCTCCATCCGCCATAGACAAATTGCCAGTGTTGTTAAGCGCTCAAAGTGTCCTCTTAGGCATTTTAATAAGTCAAGTCAGATTTTACATTATTCGATATAAAATCGCGTGGTTTTATAATTTTATATTTAGGTTAGCTTGATACTCATTATTTATTTTAAACTTAAACTTTTTTACAAATTTTTAGCCAAGACCTTGCTCAAAATATTTAATAGCTTTGAACAAAAAAATTTAGTTATCTTACAATATTTCTAGCTCGATCATTTTTGCTTTAAAAAACCTTTTTATTTATTTTTAGCATTCATTAGCATTACAATGAACAGTTCATTAAGAAACTATTTTGCCGCACCCTATTGCAATTGACAATTTTCTGTGTTGTTAAACGTCCAAATTGTGGAGTAAGACGTTCTTAAAAGCGTAATAACACATTTTATAACACAAATATATTATACATAAATTTTCATTATCATATTTTAATGTAATTCAAAATAAAGTTTTTTCAAATTTATTTAAAAGTTAATTTGAATTAAGAGCACCCTTTATTTTGAGTATTCTCATAGCATTCCCAATAGAATAGTTCATTTAAAAGCTAATTGAACTATAGCGTTATGTTTTTTATACTCGCCGCACTTTGTTATTAGCCGCCTACAACTGGCAACCGTTTTTTTATGACTATTATTATTATTGTTTGTTGCCCCGTTAATCTACATGTGTCAATCTAAAATTATCATTAATTTGCCAAGGCTGTTATTTATATTCGTGCCGGGATAGGTCAGTGTTTGTGCTTGGGTGGCTATGTTTTTCTATACATACATATATATAATTTTTTTTTATTTTCATCGATTTTTGTGGCGCCAGATAAGATTAGATACAAGCCAAAAATTCCACAGCAAAACCAAATCAATTCAAAGCTCTCAAATTTCCAACCCTTGTGTCAATTTGTCGTCCATTATTTTCCAAGCTGTCAACAAGGTTAAATTTTATTTACCAAAGTAGATCTGTAAACATTCTGTAAAGGCACATTCTTTTAGTTTTATGTCAAAAATAAAAAAATACCAAAATGTCTGGCAATGTCTTGGTAGACATTCCTCCTTCTTTCTTCTCCTCACTTCACTGGGACGCACCCAATCGATGAGCTTTGTCTGTAACTTGTTTCCTTTGCCAATACTCTGGGTTTTTTGACTGGCGCCTTGACTTCTTTTACCCAGTTTATTTTTTTTCTTACTTAGCCTGGTTGAAAGCAAAAGTGCAAAACTTGCATAAATCTATAAATAGACGTGTCCGCACAACTTGTTTAGGTAGCAGAAATATATATATATCCAATCAATTGTAAGCTACATATTATATACCCAAGCGACCTTTGTTGAACTTCTATTTAATGGTCTTAATGAGTTTTTTTGTACTATTAATAATCAACTCAGCAAAAACTTTTGACCTGCAAATGATGTCTTTAAATATAGATATTTATATATAGAGAGAGACTTTTTCTATTAGATTATACATTAATCAATCATAATTTGTTATTTTTTGACTAAGACAAGCTTAATAAACGCAACAGTTCTTAACTTAAACAATAAAAATACCAAAAATTTAAGGAAAAAGCCAAAAAGGTATAAAAAAAAGTAGAATACTGTATTTATAATTTTTGCAAAAAATACAAGCTTAATTTCCATAGATTTACTGTTTAGTGATAAATATGGATAAGTATAAAAAAGGAGAATGGAGTAATATTTGGTATATCATTAGAAGACTATAGTTATAGTCCTTGCTAAAACACTTGGAAAAATTCTTTAAAAACCCTTCTGTATTTTGAGTTTTATAGTAGCATGAAATGTGAATAAATGTAGAAATAAAGGAAAATATTTAAAGCTATAAAAAATCTTTGTTAAAACATAGAATAAATTCCCCAATTTTACACTTTTCTTTGTGCAATCTTACAGTAGAATAAAAGGCGATTTAGGAAAGATAAAGGAAAAAATAAAGAATAAATAAAATATAGAGCCTAATAAAATACAAATTAAATTTCTGCATTGGTCAAAAAGATAAGGACTTGCATAGAAAAATAAATGAAAACATTCAAGGCCCACAAAAAATATATATTCTATTCCGTAGAAAAAGAATAAAATAAAAAGAAAATTTTAAAATAATTGCTAAAAGCCACCTCAAGAAAAAAAAGAAAGTACAATTAAAATACAAAACATCTTTCAACCGAAAATTTAATTACAATTTACAAATTGTGTCACACTTTTAATTTATTAGGCCTTAGAGAGATTCTTTGGCTCAACTTTGAACCTTTTACCGTTTTGTGTGCTCTTAAGCCATAAACCTAACTACGCTTCACTTTATAATAATATTCATAAATATAAAGCATAATATAAAATACAGTCCTTGGCTTGACTCCAAGTTTCTCGGTATCCCCTCTAGCCACAGCTAATTATGCACAAGAGTAACAATTTAGAGGCCCATGGTCAACACCTAACCTGTCACCCACGTACAATCCCATCCATATATATACTTAAAACCCGGCGTATATTCGTATAGTCCGCCCACACAGCATCCACTTTGCTTTGTTTTTGCCTTCGTTGTATTCCAAAGTTTTACCATAAAAGTTGTTTTGCCTAGAGAAGCACACGGAGAGAAGAAGAAAGAGAGAGAGAGAGAGAGATCCCCTCTTAAATTCCTTCATTTTATTCAAGACCCGTTTACCCTCGTGCGCCTTGGCAACTGTGGGCTTGCGACGCAATAACTTTTGCTTATACCCTGTACCCATTAAAAATGTTTATATAAAAGGGTATATTAAAGTTATGTGCTTCTACAGCTTGGCCAGGTTTATGCATATATATTCTTGATCAGCATCATCTATTAAGTAATTAGATTTTTTGATTTTTTAATAAAATAGCGTTAAGATATTTTTATAGCCACAATTTTCAAGATATTGAGTTGATTTTTGATACACAGCTTTTTCTTTTACTTTTAATTTAATTTTTTATTTATTTGTTTATGCTACAAATTAAACTAACTTAATAATTATAATTGCAATCAAATAAAATAATAATTAAGGGAAATCTTATAACGATCTCAGAAATAAAAGAATCTTTTCAGGAAAGTTTATCCTGAGTTGAGCTCTCAATGAACTGCTTGCAAATCAAGTAGTGCACGACTTGATGCGTATATTTCCTTTATTTTAAGTGTTATGAAACTTGCTGAGTTTAATACAGGGTACCTTTAAGTCGAGTTACTCTCTTCTTTTTTGTTTTTATATCGTCGTCATCGTCGTTTTCGCTATTATTCCTTTGCTCGCATTCTTTATGAGCTTTTGTTGTTGCTGCTTGGCTTGCCAGTATTTAACATATTTTTTCCTTTAGCTGTTGTTATAAGCTTGAAAAATTCTTGTCAAGGATGTTGTCGAGGATGTGTTTATATATATTTATATGAGATGTATGCTGTAGGAAAGTATTTTAATGTTTATTGATACCCTGCACTAGAATTGACAGAGAAAAATTTAATTTACAGCAGAATATTAAAATATATTTCATGTATTACATTTAAAATATATTTCATGTATTACATTTTTTTCTGTATCAGTTAATACAAATAAACTAAATTTAAATTTAACAACTGCCTACAGAGTATTTCAATAGTCGATTAGTCCTTTTTTTTACTATTCAATGCCCAAGGTCATTTGGTAAATTCAGTGTAATTATGAAATGGGCGTAGGTCAGGGACGGGTTTTATATGCCAATAAAACAAGGATTTTCTTTTTATTTTCTTCTTTTTTTTCTATTTGAATACATTAATTTAACTGGCAGCAGCATTGGCGGTCTTTTGGTTAACATCATTAGCCTTGTTAGAACTGGAACATGAAACGCTTTAATTAAATATAAGAATCGACTTATAGGCTAATGATAGGCATACAAGTGTAGTATACCAAAAATAATTATTAATTATAATTGTGAAATTATCATATATTAAGTTATTATAGGCTACTTGAGACTAATAAACACAAAAACCATTCCAAATGGAAGAGAGAATTTAGAAATAAAGTAACACGACTGTCGACTATTTTATACTTTGTTTTATCTGCTCAGTTGGCAAAGAGACAGCCTGTTGGAAGGTCGGAGTGGGCGTTTTACATATATATTTGACCTAACAAGTTGATTATCTTTCAAGGAGATCTGTGACAAGTCCTTAAATCATATTTATTGAAATATTTTGTAAGGCACTTAAAGATGAAGATATAAAGTTCATTTACAACAGAGATAGCATCCATGCAAAATATATATTTTAATATTTATTTAATTATGAATTAATTTAAGCTCTCTTGTCACATATTCAAATATGAACTAAATTACAAAATACATTTTTCACTTTTCATTAATTATTCTTTTTTACTTTACTCTGCTTGCAGCACAATTGATATAAAAACAAAACAAAAACTTATTAAAATATAAATTATATTATATTAAAAGACTGATAAATCACGCCCACACTCGTACCACAAACATTTAACAAAAAAGCCACCGCTAAAAAAAAAACAAAAAGAGAAAATAAAATAACCAAAAACCTCAGCAAAAATGTCATCGCGTTCCAAAGAAAAAGTTGTTACCGCCTTTCGCAAAATCTTTCACAAGTCCAACAACAATAATAACAACAACAACAATAACCATAATAACAACCACAATAATAACAACAATAATAATAACAACAACAACGATAAAGTCGATGCCGCCGAGCACAGCACCAGCAGCAAAGATAACCTTAACAATAATCCAGTTATTGAAGTTGCAACCGCCTCCACAGCAGCCGGAGCTGGTGCAGCAATTGAAGCTGGAGCAGCCGCTGCAGTAGCTGGAGCCGTACCAGGAGCAGCTCAAATCAGCGCAAAGAATGCCGTTGTGAGAGTTGCCGCTGAGCAGGCGGTATGCGATTCACCGGGCAAACGACGTCGCCAGGATCATAAGTAAGTTAATTCTAATAATTCTAGAGATTCATTCAACTAATTTATCAATTCTTTTGCCTTTTATAGAGTGGCACCAATTACTGGACGCCCGCTGTTGACGCCACCAGATCAGACCATACGATCACGTCGCCTCATGAAAGAATATCGCGAAATGGAACGCCTACAGACCAAGAAAGATGCTGTTTTTACGGTAATTAATGGCCAAATCATGGTTTAACTACTTTCGTCGCTTTCGTTTCGGATAGAAACAGAATTATATGCCTGTATATACTCTATAGAATTTTAGGAATATGACGCTTAAAATGAAGTTAAAAATTTAATCAATTGTGATCAGCTTGGTAACAGAAAATCTGACTCTTGAGAGCATAGTTTATTTACTATAAACGAATCTTTTGAGATTTTGATTTCATGTACAATTATAGTGCATACTAATTCATTCTATTTTGTGCTTAACTGAACAAGTCAGGAAAAAAACAAAAGAAAAATAAAAAAAAAATGTTTTCAAAATTTGAATATATAGATATAGAGCACAAACCATGACTAAATCGAGTTTCCCCATAAAAATTAGTTGGGTTTTGACACAGTTATTGGATTTATCTACATTCAAATTAGAATCAAGTGTCAGAAAAAACATATTAAAAGTCGAAAAAATTATATTATCAGATTCAAATTAGAAATCGCTCAATTAGCTCCGTTTTGCCAAAATTATGTTATAAATCTAGCAGGTATACAGTTCTCCCTTTCAACTACAAAAACTCTCATATAAAATAATAAGTAGAAAAACCTTTTAATTGTTTTCACGTATTATAACCTTAGGTAAATTTACTAAGCGACTTCAGATTACATCTATGAACACATTATGAAATGTGTACGCGCGTAGTTTAGATTCTACAAAGTGGAGTCAGGATTATAATTTATATCCTAGATGAGATAAATACATAGTACTGTGTATATGATAAATTCGTTCAATAAATGACACAATTACAACATTACCCCTTAAGAAATCAACTTAAAAATAACTCAAAATATACTATTATTTATATGTACACAATAAAATTGAATTAAATATATTTTCTTTTTTCTTACAGGTCGAACTGGTCAATGACAACCTCTTTGAGTGGCATGTGCGTCTGCATGTGATCGATCCGGACTCACCGTTGGCCAACGACATGCTCGAAATGAACGTGCAGGCCATTTTATTGCATTTGAGTTTCCCCCACAATTTTCCATTTGCGCCGCCATTTATGCGTGTTGTGGAGCCGCGCATTGAGAAGGGTTATGTGATGGAGGGCGGTGCCATTTGTATGGAATTGCTAACACCACGTGGCTGGGCAAGTGCTTATACCGTGGAGGCGGTCATTATGCAGTTTGCTGCCAGTGTGGTTAAGGGTCAAGGTCGTATAGCGCGCAAACCAAAAAGTACAAAGGAGTTTAGTCGGTGCGTGCTACTAACTGCTGTTCAACTGTTGAATTTTTATTAATTTATTTTTTTATTTCTTGTAGGCGTCAGGCAGAGGAGTCTTTCCGCTCGCTGGTCAAAACACATGATAAATATGGCTGGGTTACGCCCGCTCTGGCTGATGGTTAAGGATATTTCAGTTTCAGCCGATTCGAGCAGGAGCTCCTTATGTTTGCCAACTTAGTCAACTAAAAATACAACTCGATTTCCATTTATATACATACATAACTATCATACATACACGCCCGACTCTACACAATACTACACAATAGTTGTAGATTGCTTTTCCAGAATATTGATTTCTTTTATTCCTTTAATTATAGTCAGGTAATACTTAAACGATTTCAATTGTCGCAAATGAATACCATCCAAAAAAAAAAAAAAAACAAAAAAACAAAATCAAGAAACTGGCGTCAACTAAAAAAAAATACTTTAGCTTAAAATGTAATTTAGCTGTAGGCATCAATGGAAAAACAAAAATGAAAATCCAGAAAAATATTTAAGCAAAAGTATTATAAATTCAGTAAGTTTTAAACATTATTTACAGCTTAGATTAGTTTATGTGCATAAACTAATTGAAAACCATTTTTCAACTGTGTTATTTTAATTTGTTGTGATTTTTGTTAGGTTAACCAAATTACAGCTCCAGCTTATATACAATTAATTTTCATAAGTTTTGCGTATAGTAAATAAATATGAATATGTCTCTGTGTGTCTCTGCAATGACTTTTTAATTGTGGTTATTTGTATTACATATGGACTTAAATATAATATTACTGTAGAATTTGAAAGTGCGCGCGCTGGCAGTGTTGCATAACGTCAAAATACATGACATTGCTGATCAAGCATAGACAAGCGACCCGTCAGACACAAACGATGACAATCACGCCACGCATTTTGTCAATAGGCATTTGTCAGCAAAATTAATTGCATACGCATTTGAAGAATCTTTTACGACATATAATTGTAAGTGAAGTGTCGCAAATAATTGTCGCATTTAGTTAAACAGCCTATTTATATTGAATGCCAACGCTGCGTTGGCCGTCAAGTCTGAACGTGCCTGGGTAACGAACAGTTGACGTTATACAGCACTAGGAAAAAACTAAAACGGGCTGCAGAAAATTGTAATCACAGGACATAACTTTGTAAGTAAATTAAAGCATTTAGTTAAGTTGTAGTAAGAGTAATACTAGCTTAAAAGCTGCCACAAACTGTTGCACAACTAAATCGTGCAATATTTGAGACCATTTCTGGCAAATAAGCGGCATAAAAAGCTGGCAAAAAACACACGCCTCTGGCAGCACACACACACAGTTTTGCTGTAGAAAAAAAAAAATAGAGATTGACAAGCAGCGACGCCGGCGTCGACAGTGACGTCGTGCCGCTGCTGCTGCATAAGAATTCTTGAAAGACTAACTTGATAGATCCTAACTTGGTTAAATGCGCCACATGCATTTTTAGAGCGCTCTCAACCCAGATGAACCGAACGAGAGCCAAAAATTGAACCAGCGTCGCGAGCAAGAACAAAATTTTTGTTGTGTTGTATAGTGAATGCATGTGTTTGTGTGTGTGTATGATGTGTGAGCTGACTGGCAGTCAAACATTAGCAACAAATTTTGTATCGGAAACACTGAAAACCCACAAAACATTAAAAATACCCACAGCGTAAGCGTTGGCAGCGCATAGGCAAAAATAAAAATAGTAAATAAATAGTTTTTGTTATTTTTAGACGCTCGTTTCAATGGATACGAACGCCAGCAGTAGCAGCAGCAGCAGCAGCAGCAGCAATAGTAGCAGCAATGATGAGCAGCCCAACAGCAGCAGCAAGACGTCAACAGAATCTGAAGCAGCGTCTGTTCCGATGGATACACTGGAGCCGCCAAGCAGCAGCTCCAAGGCGCTTAAACGCTGCCTTAGCGTGCCCATTATACGGTGCACGATGACGGCGGGTAAGCCGACGCCCATGACAACACGCTCTGCCGCCGCGGCCGCAGCAGCAGCCAAGGAGCAGACACCAAAGAAGAAAGAGCCACAACCTCGTCGGCCTGAAACTATCATTAACAGCGGCCGCAACTTCAGCCTCGATTGCTTTGGCAAGAATATACACATACGCTCGCAGCCCAGTTCGCGTGAGGTTTCGCCAGCGCCCATGTTTAATCTATTTACGCCACGTGCGCGTCGCTATTCGGCCAGCTATAGTCCAGCGTTGGGCGGTGCGGCAGCGATTGGGCAACAAAATGTTACAAGTCCCTTATGTGTGACGCCACGCGTCTCACAGCTGCGTCAGGAGGAATGTGCAGATCTGAATAGCCGTGAGGTAAATCATGAGCGTGAGGTGCATCGTGAAATGCAAATCTCACAAAGTTGGGAGGATCTTACACTTGTGGCCGAGAATTGGTCCTGCAAATCGGATGACTTGCAAGTGCTGGTATTGCCCACAGTGGGCAGTAGTAATAGCACCAGCTGCTCCAGTCCCAGCCCCACCAGCAACAATCGAGCGGGCATGCGTTTGCCCTATTCACCATCGCCAACACGTCGCACCTTTACACGACGTTCCATGTCGCCCATTGCAATGCGACCCTCCTCATTGGGTCCTGTTAAGCGCAAGTTTGAACTGGATGATAATCCGGGCGTGAGCAATTGGAGCGTCTATTCCCCACCGCCGCCAAAGAAAATCTTTACAGATAGGTAAGTGGGGGGAAGAAATTTTAATTGCGATCTACACAGCATGACAATTAAATAATAAGAATTTTAGGAATTGAGAAATATTGAATAACCTGTCATTTAATTTGCATAATCCTGGGTACGATCGAAAGATATATACTTATATAAATATCACTATAATAAGGGGTTATTTAATTGTCGCATAATGTATGATCTAAATATTTCTTAAAAGTATCTTTAAAATAATTATCGTCAATTGCTTATTGCAGTCGTGGCTCCTCACCCGTGTGCCAATCGCCATCATCTGTATGCCCCAGTCCTGATTCGGGCACTTTTGATGGACGCATAACACCCAAACTGTTTATATCGAAGCTCTGCACCAATAACAATGCCGGGGGCAATAATAATAACAGCAGCAGCAGCGGCTGCCCATCGCCCGTATCTGCCTCACCTAGCAGCGTATTGGCCGGGAATGGCTTAGAGGCCATGTGCCTTACGGCAGGCAACAATAATAGTCAGAGCCAAAGCATCGATGAGGGCATCTCGATACCGGAGAGTGAGCCAAGCACTTGCCGTAGTCGCACCTCTTCCATATTGTCGACGGCATCGTCTAATAGCGCACTGTGCGGTGGTCCTCAGCTGTTGGTTAATGATATGGTCGATGATGCCACGCTAATGGATGATGCCAAGAGTGAAACATCATCGATTGGTGGCTGTTCGACTATAAGCATTGAATCCTCCTCCTGCGACAGTGGCGCCAAAGCGGCAGCCACATTTCTAAATCGTTTGGCCGTGGACGATGGCGGCACCTCGCCGCTAGCCCAGAAAAGTTTCTATATTAACAAACAGGGCTTCTCAGGAGCCAAGAAATTCATTGTTAATCATGAGAAATTGGGGCCAACTTTGGAGTCGAACAAGGCGAATAAACAGGATATGCAGCAAAAGCTTTAAGCGATTCAAAAGTATCGCGAGTTGTAACATAGATGTAACTGCAGCGGCGTATAGACCTTGTATTTTTAATTTTAAATATGCTGCTGTTATCAATAGTTATAATTATATATATACGTAGTTCTTATGAGATCGCACGAAGCAAAGCGTTATCCAAAACCCTGCAGCACCCACCCAATGTCCTTAGTTTGACATTATGTTTAGGGCTTGTACAAAAGTTAAGTTGGTTTAATGCCAGATTCGTTATACATTCATTGCATATCATATTATAATTACACCAAACATCCTTTATCCCTTAATCGTATCGTATATCTTTAGCAACAATTTGTTCTTTTTTTTTTTAATATGTTTCTTGCACAAACGAGTTAACTTTTCTTGCGCCTTTATCCTTGATTGTCTACATAAGCCGTTTTCTTTACCAATGTTTTAATAGTTGATATATATATGATATACTTATGCTAAAAGATATAACTTTAATATTTAAAAAAAAATATGAAAATATAAGCATATATTAAGCTCGTATTTACGGTACACTTAGTTCTTAGACCGCTTAGATTCTAGTACCAATCCAATTTTGCCAAATATGTTTCTTATATATAAATATTGTATATGTACCGATTTAAGTGTATGTTTATTACAATAATATTTGAATATCTGCGTTATATTCGACAACATATAAACAATTTTGTTCTTAGCTTCAAAATGTTATTTAGAATGAACAAGCAAAAGCAAAAATGTAATAAACATGTTTTTTTTCTTTAGATTAAAGAAATTCATGAATTTTCATTTGATGTCACATTAAAAAAGGAGCCAGGTTGGGTTTTAGAGGTTTTTCATTTTTAATGAGCTGTTTCTGAATGTATGATCTTTCCTAAAAAACACCGTTTCAATATTTTCCTTTACTTTAAAATATTAATTAATTAAATTAAAGAATACTTCCTTTTACAGATTTGATTAATTAAAACGATTTGTTTCTACTAAATGTATTCATTACTTAACCACGCAAAAATATCTTTGATTTTATCAACATTAAAATTTATTTTTTAATACTTTCTTTTTTATCAAGAAGACGATCTAAAAATCTCTTTTATAATTTCTAAACTTCAAACTTTTGGATCTGAATAGTTATCTAAATAATTTTCAACTCCGCCAACCCTTAGTTAAAGCTAAACCGTAACTTTATACTTTTTTGGGCTTTTTCTTGTTTCCTTTATTGAATTTGGCAAACAAATTCAAAATTCTTTTTAAAAATTAAAGCCCATGTTAATATTGATTTAAATAGAGAATTCCTTATTGTTTGTAAAATTAATTGTAGTGTTTACATCATTGTGTATGACTGTAGGATTCTGATATCATTAAGACCCGCACCGTAGAAGTGCGTATGTATAGATCAGGAAAAAATTCCGATCATCTGAATGGGAGCGCCGAGCATGCTCCCCACACATCGGCAGGCAAAAAGGCAAACAGATATCAGATATCTACTGCGACACATATACGAGATTCCCCCAGGCCTGGTCGAGTGGGCGTGCACTGATCTTAAAACAAGTTTCATAGCCCAAGCTTAAAAGTCAATACGTATTTGCAGTCACGATCGTAACGCTGCTGATGGAGAAGGAGCAAGAAGGGCAGCAGCGTCGGCATTGTTGATTGTTGGTGTAACTAGCGATCAGTTGAGAATCAAACAACCACCCACGACAAATGCATACAAATGAGCAAATTGGCATGACGAACCCCAGGTCAATATGAGACGAGCGTAGGGCCCCCACTTTTGCAGCGTTTCGCAACACTGTGGAAAGGCTGACGCAGACGCTGACGCCAGCGCCCCAAAAGCAAAAACAAATGTACAACAACATCAGAAAAAAGCATGGCAAATAATTAAAGTCTGCAGTTGTTGTTGGTGTTGCTGCTGCGCAAAAAAAAGGAAAAAGAGCAACAAGAAATAAGAAATGGTTGCGCACGGAGCTTGCGTTGCTCGGCAGCTGCCGCGTTGGTTCCGCGATTCGCTTCGCTTCGGATCGGGGAGCTTGCTTGCCTCCGTCTTTCGTCCCGCAGCCGCTGTTGGCATCGCTTTTGCTGCTCGAAGTAATCTTGAAAATCGTGAGTTAAGTTTCGCGCTCGCTGGTTTCTTTTTGCTCTCATGTGCGCGATTGTTTGTGTGTAACCACTTACAAACATACATATGTACATTTGTATGTAGGTAGGTATGTTTGGGGCCTTGCTTTCGTTCGGTTCGCGGTTCGCCCTGCGCGCATTTTCTTTGTTTTTCGTTTTGGTGCTGTGCGCGCGCGCCTGAAGAAAAATCAAGTTAACAGCCAACGCACGCAACGGTACGGGGTAAGGGGTGTAGACACGACGACAACGGTGCAGCACTTGAGGAGTAGCTTGCCGGGTCGCCAACGCTCTTTTTTTTCTTGCGCGTGCATTAAAAATAAAAAGCCTGTAGCGCAACAGCACGTTGACGTCGACGACGCGTCGATGTTCGTCTTTGCCTTTGCGCCCGCTGTGTTGTTGTTTGCTGCTCTGCTGCTGCTGTTGCTAGTGCACGTTGTTGTTGTTTCGCTTCGCTGATTCAGACTGAAGCAGCGACTGCGGCAGAGAGCTGACTGAAACTCGACTTTTGGCGTTTGTCGAGGTTGCTGAGCCCGGGCGAGCGAGCTGCGAATCCAGTTTCTTCTTCACTCGGCCTCGGCTAACAACGCGAAACGGCCACGGCAAAAAAAATATATAACGCCACACACAAATTACTTTTTCTTCATATTTGCAAATTGTTTAATGTACTGCGGCAAGGTTTGTTATTGTTATTGTTTGTTTTGTATTGTTGCTTGCGCAAGGATGTAAATGTGTAAAGTGCAATTAGCTTAATAAGCATAGCATATGCACAGGCGCACAAGCAAAAAAAGCTCTCTCTCTCTTTATATATATATATCTGTTAACATATTTTCTCTTTTACATATATGTGCTCGTCTAACATGCGCTCTCTTTTAATTTTTTCTTTGTTTCCTTTCTTTTGGTTTTTTTTTTTTTGATTAGGGCATGGAGCTGGCGTCAGCTGGCTGCGTCGATTGTTGTAGCGACTGCGCTGCCAGCGCCACCCCCGCTTGCTGCACTGCTTCTGGTTGCTGCAATGCCGCTGCTGCTGCCTGCTGCGTTGCCAATTGTCAGCTGTTGCCACCAGATGCCATCAGCTATGAATACCATGAGCCAGAGGAAAACTTTGTATCCATTGATGATGCCAAGATTAAGAGCTTACTGCTTCAGATTGGACAACAGCAGCAAGAGCTCCGACGTCAGCAGGAGCTGCAACGTCAGCAGCAGCAGCAGCAGATTATAGATCTTTTAGATGAAGATGAGACAAGTGCGGAGCAGCAGCAGCCCCCAGTGATGATTATTAGCGCAGCACGTAGTTTAAATCCCACAAAGCGTGTCTCACCAGATATACAATTGATACTCAAGCAGCCGGAGCAGCAACGCATTGTGGCCAGAATTGAGCTAAGCGACAGCGAGAGCGAGGAGCAGAACGAGGATAATCCTAGCGGCGGGGATGATGATGATGATGAGGATAACTTGCCTTTGACTGCAGTTAGCTGTGAGCTGCAGGAACCTGCACAAATCATTCTACTTCAATCGGATGACGATGATCAGCAGCAGCAGCAGCCACAGCCAAAACAGAAGCGTCCAAAAGCATCCGCATCCCGCAAGCGTCCCCATCGGCCATATATGAAGCGACGTGGTCGCCATTCCTATCAATGCCAGACATGCGGCAAAAAGGTGCAGTCCAATTACAATTTGCGACGTCACATGATGATACACACAGGTGAGTGAGTGTATATAGAGCGAGATCCAAGTTGTCGTCATGGCGATGATCTTTAATTGCTAATTTGTAACGGTAATATGTACTACTAACACTTTTTTTTTTCATTTTGCCAAGTGGCGTCTTGATTGTACTTCAATGAAGAAAGAGAGAGAAGAGAGTAAACGAATTTGTTCAAGATAATTAAAAATTTCAAGCTGTAACAAATAATTAACATTGTTTCGCTTTGCCTTAACATTTCGCTGTCCTGTGTAAGGGCAGAATGTTAACATAACATGCCTTTCCATTAACATAACATTTTCATTGTCGGTTTACTATAATCATTCAGTTGTCTATTGTTTTTATGCTTATTGCTTGCTCGTTGCAATGATTAATTTATCCAGTTGGTTTTCCCAAATGCAGACGATCTGGACTTGTCGTTCCAAGCCAACTACAAATTAAAAATTTATATTAAAGTTAACTCATTAAACATATACATTTGTACAGCTTGTGCCTCCAATGCATTATTCTTAATTTGTATACAATTAAATTTGTGTAAAAACAGCTAAAACATCTCAATCATCAATGGATATCTCACATAAATATATTTTTATATTAAAATCATTAATATAAGAAAATCATTTAAAAAACAGAATTATTAAGAATTTATTTAAGTAAATCGTATCGATTATAAGGATTTTATGATATAGTTTCTTGACATATACAAATATACAATATATTTCGCCCTTAAAAGGATCGCATATTCTGACAAACCCAAATTAATAATGTTAGGCTTGAATAGTTAATAATTTAAGAAATATATAGAGATGGACCGGAATGGAATTTGTTATCATAAGGAACTTATATTTCGATTTGTTGTTAATTGTGGAAAAAAGAATATTCCTTCAAGTACTAATCAATTTAATCTGTTTTATAATCCATTTAGGCGAGCGTCCCTTTCCCTGCGATTTGTGCGAGCGTCGCTTTCGGGAGTTTAGCGATTTAAAGAAACATCGACGTCGTCATATGAACGATCTGCGATATATATGCATGATTTGTCGCATGCATCCGCCCACGGAGCAGGACTCCACGCGTTGTATAGAATGCGAGGGCAAGAATCTGCTGCTTAATCCACAAGAATGTGAGGTGGAAATGGACGGGGAGAGTGGGCAAGTAAATGCTTTGGATAATGATAAGGAACAGGATGAGGAAAAGGAAGAAGAGCCAGAAACGGATCAGGAGCAGGAGGAGGTGGCAGAAGAGATAGTTGAAAATGTAACATCGCCACCAACTGCAACAATGATTGCCTCACCGCAACCCGTGCTGCTTGTGACCCTGGTGCCACCCACTCTGCCCACACTGACACCAGCACCTCCACCAATTGCTGTTGCTCCAGCTCAGCCTGCACGTCCACCGCTGCCACGCAGCTGTAGCAGCGCCAATTCCTCATCCTCACTTAGCAATGATGCGGCGCCACAGCGTCCAGCCAGAAAATTACGCAGTTTTCGTTCCTATCCCTGTCCGCTGTGCCATCGTCCCTTTGGCACGCGTCACAATCTCAAGCGCCATTATATGATCCACACTGGCGAGAAGCCCTTCAGTTGCATCAAGTGTCGCAAGCCCTTCCGCGAGTGCTCCACCCTCAAGAAGCACATGTTTACCCATTTGCGTCAACGCTGGTACAAGTGTCTGAGGTGTACTGCCAAGTTTGAGGATTATCTCCTTTATACTGAGCACAAGGCAATGCATGGCGAAGAGACGCCAATGGAGGCATCGTCAAACAATCAGAGCACACAACGTTCCTCGGATAGCGAGGAGGATGGTGATAGCTCTGTGGAGGATTGCTTAGAATGCTGTGAATGTCAGCGTCGCTTCACCCAACTAGATGCCTATACGGCGCATCTAAAACAACACGATTTGGAGCTATATGGTATGAGTGTTGATGATGTGGAGGATGAGGAACAGGAGGTGGATGTGGCCTAAAGTGGCCACAAATTGGCAATATAAACATTCCAATATAAAAATACATATTCCACACATTCATCTATAATCTTAAGTAACTTTGTAATATCCTCCATTATGAAATTGAATTTCGTACTGAATTGGGCAGTTTCCAGATGCTGGAATAACTCTCCCCAACTGAGGCCTTATAGATATAGTCTCTTCTTCTATTTTCTAAACCACTTTGGAAGCGATTTATATCAAATTTCCAACGGTTTTAGCCGTTACCTTTCTTTTGTTGTCACTGTAGTTTTATGCAATAGTTATATAAATATATATATAACTATAATCCTATTATAGATCTTGAACTTAAAACCCTCTAGCTGCAATACTTTTATTTTAAAAATATAAACGCACTTTTGTTTATGCTTATTTATATCATAAATATTATTATATATTTTTTAAAAAATCCTATAAGTGCACAAATAGTTATTAAAAAAATTTTTTTTTTGTTAATTTATATTGCATACAAGAAAAATTTATTATTAATTTGGGGTAGTCTATGTAATATCTATGCATAATAGTATTTGTTTAAAAATGAATATTGAGCAAAATTTATTTATAAAGATTGATTTTAATTATCTATTTGAATTTCATATAATATTTTTTCTAGGAAAATATTCAAATAAGATTATTTTTAATTAATGGAAGCAGATCTGTTCCGGTTTGCACTCTCCAAATTTGTTTAAATGTTTAAATTTTCATTATTTTCATCAATCCACAGGATCAATTTCAGCCTTAAAGGTAGCTAAGCTCAATCGAAGATTAAAGACAAAATTTTAAACATTTAAGGGAAATTCATTTACTCAAAATCTTGACAAATATAAAAGTCGAAATAGATATGTTTCTTAATTTAATATATCAACATTTAGAAAAACAAGCAAGTCCTTTAAGTACTACCCCAAGTGTTTGGTTTTAAATTTCTCTAGATTCAAAATAAATTAAAAATAATTAACTAAACATAAAATAATAAAAGCAAGCGTAAGAAAAATGACTAAGAAGGAGCGCTTTAAGCACAGGACATTAGAGAATTCACAATGATCAAACTGATGTTTAATTCTATATATCCAATAGAACAGGTTTCGTTTCCTTGGCACACTTGAATACAGAACGCATCATTTTCAAAAAGCCTGTATCCTTGGGCTTTTCCAAACCGCGCTGTACGCGATTTTTCATAACCGAAATGAATTCCTTGTTGCTCAACTGATTGTCATCTGTATAAGAAAGAGACAAGTTAATTTTAGGGTTCTATAAATTATGCTTAATAGTTTTACTAACTGTTCTCATCAAAGATGGTAAAGACAACATCAACCACATGATCAGAGAGATTAACCATGGCAACAGTTTTGGCCACATGTTGCAATGTTTGCTGATCAATTGAAGCGCCCGCAATGTGATAGAAAGTCAATGCAGTGTCCACATCATTAATGTTGTTCAAAAAATGAAAGAAATCAAGATAATCCTGTTTTGATATACCATGACCATGATCACGAAAACGACGCTTAACTCGTTTCAATTTCTTTTGCTTCTTCTTGGGCGGATATCCAGCATAGGCGAGCAAGAGTTCAGCAAAATCTGGCTCTGTTATATTGCCATCTTCGTTGGGTAGTTTGCGTTCAAACTCCAACGAGAGTATCTCACGTTGTAACTGCTCCTGAAAGTCCAAGAACTTTTCAATCGTCAGCTTCTCATCCAAGTTCGGTCCAAAGAAATATGTAATCAAAGCCGAATTGACGCCCTGGTTAAAGTTATAAATAAATCTTTTAATTGAGTTCACATAAGACGAAATTAAATATTTGTATAAACATAAATTAAATAAGTGTATAGGCTTGTGCAGGTATTTTCAACTGGATGCAAATTAAGTGCAATTATTACTTGAGTAAAGTGTGAGTTGAGTTTTTTGGGTGAGTTTAGTTTGTATAAGCAAAAAGAAAGCTATAAGCATTTGTTGTTTTATCAGAAAAGTACCTTCAAGGACTGTAAGTAGTCAAAAAAAGGAAGTGAAGTATTTGATTTATTATATACACAGTTACACACGCAATTTAATTGGACACGCGTGTACAAAATAGAATAAAAGCCAAAAGACAGAGAATATACAATAATACAAAAAGGTTGGATTTAGTACACGCCGCTCTCAATATACGTTCGTTCGCTATACAGATTATTTTGAGAGAGCCAACAATAATCAATTTAAATGTTGATTACCTTAAAAGTATTGCCCGTATTTGCGTGATCACGATGTCGTGTTCCAATGCTCGTCTGTTGGCGCACCAAAGTGGCCACCATTTCAAATTCCTCACAGTCCACATCGCCATCGCCATTCAAATCAAACATGCGAAATGCAATCTCAAAATGACGACGCGAAACTGTAAATAGATAAGAAAGTAAGAAAAACATGTTAGAAATTATATTGTTAATCAGGAAAATATTTAAAGAACTCCAATTTTAAATAAATTAAGATTTTGTTTGTACATTTTTAAACTCATTCAGTATTTGTTAAACATATACCTGGTTTACTTAACTAAATATTGAATACTGTATTTTTTGATTTGAAAAAAAAAATAATAATTTATTATGCTTGCATATAATATTTTATATCATATTTATGTTGTTCCGTTAAACTAACAAATTCAATCTTAATTTATAAGCAAGTGAATTAAATTCACAGCGTTACGGTGAAAGTGAGTATGGGAACCCTTCTCATTCGATTTTTAATGGAACTTAATCTTGGCTAAGTTTACAAACTATTAAAACCGACTTTAACCAGTTTTTCACCAAGAAATATATTTAATTCTATTAATTTTAAATATATTCTATTAATTTTAAATAAATTCAGTCTATACTCAAAATATTGCTATTTAAACTTAAATACATAATATAATTAATCCATAGAATGAAACAACAAAAAAATCAAACACATTATAAAACATCAACAAAAAACCCTTTCTACCTAATCTAATATTAGTTTCAACAGTTTTCTATAATTATATTTCCTAATAATTTCCTAAAATAGACTTGAAAAACTTACTGGACAAAACAGTGAGCAAAAATATATAATCAGAGAAAGTGATGAGACCATAGGAGCCCAGTTTATAGAATATACTGTTCTTTTCCAAATGCAAATTTAGCTGCTCACCCACAGACTGCAAAATAAAGAGAAGTTAAAATTACATTTTTGAAATAATTTATTACCACAAAACTTGTTACCTTGGGATCATAGCGACGATATTGATCCAGACCCAAACCTGTAAAAATCAAGTTACATTTAAAACATTTGTTAAAATTACATTATAATTTATAAGTTAGTTGGAAACTGCTTGGATGTAGTTATTGGAAGGGTTTTAAGCCACATACCATCTGGTTGTTTCATGCCTGGCGTCATACTAGTCAAAAAATCGGTTGGTGTCATGTAGACCTCATGTCGATCATCGGCTACGGGCACTTGGATGGTGGCAAAGTAGCGAAATACTTTATCTGGCGTTGAGAATTGCCTGATGCGATTCTCATACTCAATGATCTAAGCAATAGGCATTTAGTAAGATTACACAATGTTACAGTTATTTAATAGTTTAGAGCGCAGGCAGAGTAAATGCATTTTGAAAAGTTAAAAAAGAGATTGAAAAAACTATAAGCTGACGCCAGAAAAAGAATTATAAAACTAATATGCAATTATGGGCAGTATTGTGGTTAGTATTTACAATCTATAAAAGCCTTTAAAACACAATTACCATCTGGCTGCATAATGCCCGGATAGATAGAGCGTAAGAAATCCTCGGGTGTCATGCATATAATTGTCTGTGTGGCATCCTGTAGACGCACCGTGGCAAAGTAACGAAATATTTTATCTGGCGTTGAGAATTGCCTTATGCGATTCTCATATTCAATGATCTTTTATGGATTTGTTTTTGGAATTGTGAGGTGTGATGTGGCAACAGAAAATGTGACGAGCAACATAAAAAGAAACAAAAGTCAGAAGAAAACTTAAGTAAAGAAGTAAATATTTATATAAAAGTCTTAAATAGATTTATATTACATATTTTCATAAAATCTTAATGTCAAAGCAGAAAAAGAAATCATTTATAGAACAAGTATACAAGTAAAGAGTAAGTTTAAATATTTCCGATTGTGCAATTTTTTGGTGACAGCCTAAGGCACACCATTATGACTATAGATAATAAAATTGATATAGTAAGTACATATATACAGCATAGTAGTGTTGTCAAATTGTTGAAGGTTTTTTAAGTGATTTAAAGTCTTATAAAAACCTATACGACATTCAAAACATATAAAAAAGTTAGCACTTTTGCTGAAATTAGCCTTTCTTAGCGATTCTCAAAACTTAGTGATAGTGCTAAAATTAAATAGCACTTTTTGCGAGATTTTCCTGGGTTGAAATCGTAATTAAATTCAATTTTTTAACATAGCGACGGTGCTTGTCAAGATTACAAAATACACATATTTTAAATTTTTTACAAAGCAAACTGATTTTTGATAATTTATTGCGCCCTTCTCAAAAGTTCGATGTATTGTCAAAAAAAAATCGACCTTTTCTGCGATTGTGTTGTGCGGCTTTCTGGGCGATTTTCAGTGCTTTGATGCTGGAAGTTTGATTGGAAATAATCAAAATCAATAATTTAACAAACAAATAATAATTTATAAGGAATTTAAAAAAACCTTTAAAATTTCCATCGATTTGTTGACAACACTACAGCATAGCATATTTACAATATTTGGTCGTTTAAGTTAATTTAAACCATTTCGCATACCTTGCGCTCGCGAAAACCAACTTTTTCTTTAAGCTTTTTGCCTTCGCGTAGATTTAGCGCCGCCTCATCTTCATCCTCGTCAGATTCTTCGCTGTCGCTATCTGCAGAGCTGCTCTTTCCATTGACGCCAGCCTCATTCGAGGGATGCTGACCCGCATCGGCGTCCACTTTAGGCATGAGCAAGCGTTTCACTCTAAAAATAGATGTAAATATGTATAATTTTTTTGTTCGTATATCAAGCGAATTTATTTTATTGCTTAGGCCAACTTACTTGCCCCAGTCCAGCACCGAAATGACGAACAAACTGAGAACCATTAAATGAAATAATTTGGTTATTCCCGGTGTCTTCTCTTCGCCATGGCCAAAACGTTTGTGGCCGCGAATTTGTTGCAATTGCGTAGTGTATGCAGCAGCACCACCTGCTATTGTTGTTGTTGTTGCTAGTGTTGTTTTGTAGCTGTTGTTGCTGCTTAAGGCAGCTAGTGTGCGACTATTTTGTATACTTGGCAACGCTGAACGCCTTGTTAGCGCCATTAGAGCCTGTCGCGTTACCAAAAAACGCAGCACAGACATTTTAATTATTGTTTTTTTAAGAGTTTAAGCAAATTTTACACTTTTATTTTATGCACATATTCGCATTCGATTCTGAGCTAGTTTTTTACTGAATGAACTAAGCTAGTTCCGATTGGACGACGTTAGGCAACACTGAATCAAGCAACAGCTGATGGCAGAATTGGTATGCTGTTTAGGCAACTGGTATGCTATCCTACCAATACAAAATATTATATTTTGCTGTAAATTTAATTAGCCTTTTTTGCCTTACATATTTATTACAAAGAGGATACAATTATTTGTGGTGATTGTTTGCGTGGTCCACCCCTCTCGACAATAAATATAATTTTAGTAATTTACCTTGCCCGGCGATTCTCATAATTAATTAGTTAGTAAATATGGCAACAAGATTTTCTTCCAAACCTGACATAATTTAGACTTGTAATTTATGAAAGGAACATTTGTGAACTGCATATCTTATTTATGAGTCAATTAATTTTGAACGATATGGCAACACGGCAAATGGAGCCAGACAATGAAAGCGCCACATTTGAATATAACAGACATAATTTCTTGATATTGAGATATTTCTCAACAATATTGAAAGCTTGTTTATGAGTGAGCCCTCTTTTTTCTGCCATTTATATTTTTTAATTGCGTGACACCCGCGCACGCATGCCAACACACAAACACAAGCTACAGCGTGCACATGCACGCACGCATCGCACCTTTTAGCTTATCAATCACTCAATCAGGCAATTACGCTGCACTTGCATACAAACACGTGGCGTTTTGTTGTTGTTGTTGTTGGTCTGCATGGGCGTCTTATAAATTGAAATGCTGATTGCATGGCAATGTCCACAAGGCACACGATGCACGACATCATCACGATGATGATGATTATAATGATGATGATGAAGATGGCAACGGTGAAATTATGTTTTGATTAATGTAACACACGCCCCAATTGCCGCTCTTGTTGATGTATTTATTGAGCGTTGTTTTATTTATTGCATTGCATTGCGCTAATAATAATGTTAACTTCAATTGTTGTAACTGTTTTTTATTGTTGTTGTTGGTTTGTAGGCGTTAGATTGCCAAACGGAAACGTTTTGTTGTTAAAGTGTTGTATGCTGAGCAAACCTTGTGCATAATAATATTTTATTTTTAATGTATAATTATATCATAAAAATTAACACTCAATTAATTGAAATTCACCAAAGCAAATGGTTTGAAAATTTGTTTTACTTGATTAAAAAACAACTTAAAACCCAAGCAATTTTTACTTTGACCTTAATTAGATCTTTAATGTTTTACCTGCATTATGTGTATTTAAATACTAGAAAATACTTTTAGTCAAACCTAAAGACAATCATATTAATCAATAAACCCGTCTCAAGCTATACTATTTGTAGTATTGACTAAAACTTAGCTGCCAAGTTGCATGTCGCCTTTGTGTGTAAATATTATTTCTTGTTGTCAATTTGGCCAAAAGACACAATTAAATCTGCATTAGTTAAGGCCGAGTGCGCACACCTGGAAACTCAAAATTTAGATTTATGCGTGACTAACAAACTGACTTTGTATATATAGTAAGAGTACCATATGTGATTTATATATATAAATCAGTTGACATGGCCAACTCAGCGACATATTTAGCATTTGTGCAAATTAATTTCTCATTAGCAAACATTTCGTATAATTGAAAATGCAAACGCATTTTGACTTACGACTTTGTGTAATGGTTATGCGAACCGGAGCACAGTTTATTGACTTGAACCGGTTCTCGGTTCTTTAGTTGTCTATTGAAATTGTTGTCCCATTGAAGTCTGTGCACAGTGGAGCGTAGTAGATGCAATGCATTCAATATTGCAGCTTTTATCAGTTATCTGTCTGGACTGTCTGCTCCTAGGGCTTGCTGGTTAAATCAATGCAATTAATGTTCACATCCTCTGCATTTAATGTCTAGGTCTTCTAATCGACTCTGGCGCCATTGTCCATTGTATCGATTTAATTTAAAAATTGCTTGGGTAAAAGTGTCTTATTAAAACCAGTTTTGTAAGGTCTTTTAAACGTTAGCTAATGGAAAATGTACTTTGAATTGCAGCAGCTTCAATTATTTCAATATAGAAGTTAGAAATATTTAATATTTACGTTTTTATCAAAGCTGTACGCCAGTTTTAAGTCCAGTTAATTTAAAAGTATTGCAAAAATTTTAGAATTTAAAGACTTATTGGAAAAAATTTATTAATATCAAATAGCTTCTGTTTAAGAAAATTAAGTAGCCCTGAAAATGCCTTTGATTTATTAAAATCTTAGCAATTAAAAAATTTTAATTTTAACTACACTTTATGGTGTTAGAAATGTATGTCAATAAGTATATTAATTTATTGATCGTATGTGATTTCTTATAATATCGATTACAGTACTCATTCTTTAGTAAATCTATTTTTAAAATCGATTAATTAGTATTTACAACCAAAGTGTGATTTAAACACTATTAAAATTTGAGTATTTAATTAAATTAAAAATATGAATTTAATGTCAAATAAAAACAAATAAAAATTTTTTCTTGATATTTTTTTTGCCTATAGTTTTACAAATTGCATTATTATGAATATTGTTAATTCCACTGTCAATATTTACAATGTGCAACAATTTAACATTCGTTTGATAGTTAAGTTAACTAATTTGTGTGTTTTTAAATGCAACGATAAACTTTAAGTGGCCTGATAATGAATTTGTTGTACATTATATTAATTAAAACTAAATGCAACTAAAGAGCTTGTTAGATATTTGCATTGGATTTTTTTTCACACTTTTATGAATTGAAATAGTCAGGTTTGTTAGCCATTTGCAATTCCGTAATCTTAAGCTGTTCTGACTTCCGATAAACAAACAGTTGAAGATGGCTTTGTTGCATTTTTTAAAAAACAGTAAAAAATACAATAAAAAGAATTGAGAAAAAACACGTCTGAAATTGAATCGGTAATTGCATCTCTGCTACACCATAATTTTAAATGAAATTTCAAGAAAATGCATAAAGAAAAAGTTTTTCAAGGCTTCACACACACTCACGCAGGATACATACACACACACACGCACAGCAACCTGCAACCGATAGAGAGAGACAAAAGAAAAAATAAATGAAAAGAAACAATGGGTAGAAAGCAGAAAGAAGGCTAAAACAAGTGAGAAATGAAGAGAACTGGGTTCTTAGTTTTTCAGGGATGTGGGGGCGGCGTTGGGGTCATGGGAGAGGGTTAGGTTCTTGTGGCTTTTGTAGGAAACTGTGGGATGGCTTACTTGGCAATTGGCATTGGCATATTGACTGGAGTTTTCCAAACGCCAAAGTGGATTGCCTCTTGATTAATTAAAAGCTGTGTGAGTGTGTGTGTGAAGAGTCCTTTTTGTGTGTGTGTGTATGTGTATGTTGCTGGCAAAAGACATTTACAATCAAAGACACAGCACAGCATTCGTACATTGGCACTGCATTCAATAAGGATGCAAGCACCTGACAGGCTACACACAAAACACTCAAACCGAAAATGTCCTTTAAGCCCCCCACTACACAAAATTGTGTGTGTATGCCAATTTGTGTGTGTGTACTTGTGCCTGGCCTAATGCCGCACACACATTTCAGAGCTTCTGTTCCAGCTTCAACTTCTATTCCTGTGCTGGCAAAGTGAATTTGCTTAGCAAGGCGGAAATCAAATGCTTGCCTAGGCAAAGGACTCGACTCGCCCTATTGCATGAACTTTGTGAACTACCCCAGCTCCCAACCACCAACACTCCGTTCAAAAGGACTACCCCAATCCTAAACAGCAGAGAAAGGCCAGAGCTAATTGCAAAAGGCTTCACCTGCCAATTACATTGTTTGCCATTGCCTTGAACCCAGGACCTGCTTGGACTTGAACCCTATAAAACAGCTGAACAGCTGTTCAAGTATACACCTTTAAAAAATGAGAAAAAAATTTAAACTCATTTCAACAGACGCCGTCGCGGCCATCCGATAAAATGGCCAATTAAAACGCAAATGAGCCCGAAAATCCACAAAAAAACAAGAACACAAGATGCGCCATAAAAGTTAACAACACTTTGCAATCGGGAAGCTGTTGAAGTAACAACAACAACAACAACAACAACTATACGAAAAAAAAAAGAAATAATGCTATAAAAATATTCGACGAAAGATGTTTCTCACACAGAAACATTAAAGAGAAGATACTTGTAGAACTTGATGTACAAGCTCTAAATTTAGCAGATGGCATAATCAGAGTGTACTTGGTTATAGTACGACACGAAAATACAAACACGGATATGTTAAATAACTTTATGGAGGTCCAATTGGTATTATATTTACAAGTGCAAAGTGATAAATGTACATAAAAAAGAATTGAGTAATAAGCTTAAGTACTCTGAGTAGCAAATATCAACAAAAATATCTATAATTCATAAGTAAAGTTTGTATTATTATAAATACACAGAAAAATATAAAAATCAATTATTAATCCGAAGCTTGTGCTTTTTATTTTAAGTACGATTTTAGAATATTTCTCTAAGAATTTAATTTACATAAAATCAAACATTTTTAAAACGAGGGTAAAATTTTTAATTTAATATTTATTATTTAATATCTATGTTGATTGTGATTTCTTAATTTGGTTAAATAAATAATTTCTTTATGTAGCTGCCAAGCAATCTCAATGTTAGCCTTAGAGTTGCTTTTTGAAACTATCCGTAAATAAGTATTATTTGTAGTCTATAAATAATGACAACTTTAAACCACATTGTGACTCAATATTCAGTTGATTGAATACTTTCGTAAATTAAATATCTTAAACGATACTTTCAGTACACATAATTCCTGGGAAACAGGTAGTTCAACAAGTTAATATCTAATCTTTTGTGACACTGACGTTAAATTTGAAGAGCTTATCAGCAATATGAATTTTCCTTTAAAAGGTAACGGATTGATATACCCTACCTCAAGCTTATAAAACATTCGAGAATTATGTACACTCTAAATCTAATTAAAGGCTGGTTCCTGTTTCAGAGTATTAAATATATTGGCGATATTAATGCTGAGTTATCTGAGAGTCGTATTATTGGTGACTGGGATACCAATATCAGGCAGTTTCCCTATGTGTTAAGTTATTGAAAAGATAAATGTTGTAGATATCTTATATATTTACTCGTAATCTGGTAATGAATTTATCAGATTTCTTGTAATTTCTACTATCTATATAAGTCTCTTTTCTTATCATTTTATATCCATGTATATACTAATTAGTTATTGTATAAATTTATGATATCTATATTATATATTAAGTTTCTTTTATTGTAAACTAGAATATATACAATCTGTGCTTGTTATCATACTACCTTATGTCCAGGTAAAAATCTATTAAATATCGCATAATCAGATACTAATTATAGTTAAAACTTTAAATATTTAATTGTTTCTGAATTAATCGATAAAAGTACTTTTTTGTATTTAAAAATCGATTAAGTTGACTTATCGGTATTTATTTACATTCCCAAATGAATGTTATGGCATATATGAAGTTTATTTTATGTCCCTTAACTAGGTATTAATTTTCTATTTATTTTTTAGGTTTCCTTGAATAATTTTACAGTTCAGTTTTGGTACAGTGGAATTATAATTTCACCACAGTTTGTAATGACAGCGGCACACTGTGTGAACACTGTACAATATGCCATAACGAATATCAATGTGAATGGACCCAATGTCATGGAAGTAAAGTTAATTATTGTGCATGAGCACTTCAATAGCTATGATCTCTACAATGATATTGCATTGGTGCAGTTGATGAAAAAGTTTATTTACGATTATGTGGAAGTTGCCCCGGTGCAGCTGACACCGTTGAATATGGCCACACCTGTGGGGCAAATTGGCACGCTCGTTGGTTGGGGTCGCAATGAGATAAGTTCCCATATTATTGTTACATTTTATTATTATAAAAAAAATGTTTTTTAACTCCTCTTTTTTTTGTATTTCCCAGACCGGAAGCTAAAGTTTATTTCAGATACGAATTGCCGCCTACGTATGAATTTCAAGACTTTTGCCATTTGGAATATTTTCACTGGTGGTCCATTGTTATATAACGATATGCAATTGGGCATTGTTTCCTGGAGTTGTAAAGTTAGCAGCTATATTAATTGAATACAATATAAACTAAGAATGTTTCGATAGCAATTAGAATATATTTAAAAATCTTAGTTGCGATTAAGAAACTTTGAATTTACCTTGTTATAATATAGTATACTATCTAAAAGAAACAAAAAACAAATAAAAAACATATTTAAACAAACCGGTAAAATCAAAATGAATATTCCAATACAAAGCTAAAACATCTAGAGTCAAATAATATATCTTTATAATCAGTTCCTTTTAAAAATTCAACTGCAATTTGAAAAATCAAACTGTCAAAATTTTGTGAATTGGAAAAAAATATTCAACACACTGGAAGAAAAACTCGTTTAAAAAAGTTTGCCCAAAACTTTGATAGCGACGCGTTTGCACATTATCAGGCCAGAATTATTAAAATATTTGTATTTACGGGTATACCATAAACTGTGTTTGTTTTCATTTTTATTTACATGACACAGGAACAGAAAAATCGCTGAAAAAGAGTTGAAAAAGTATATGGAACCTGCAGAAGGGAGAAATTACTGGGAAAGTAGAAGCTCAACTTTTGCAGCTCTTTGGATAAGAGGCCACATGCGGCATGTGTAAATATTTTGAGTTAATTAGCTCAAGTGACTGCCAAAGGGAAAAAACGGAGCTCAAAATGTGCTTAAAAACGCGTAAAAAGTGCGAGAAGCTCATTTTGTTAAATAAACAAATTAATTTTATTACATTTAAGCGACATGCGGAGCAAGTAAAAGAAAAAACGCACAGAAAATTGTTGCCACACAGACACCACAAGCCGCGTTGATATTACAGGACTATCAGATACCCTAGATTGGATAAAAAAAGCATGGTATGTAGCGTATCAATAGTAGATTGAATAAAAAGTATATTAACTAAGAGCAGAACAAATAAAAGAAGCATTTTTTTAATGGAAAATATATATTTTATTAATCTAATAATTGTAATAAAATATTGTAATTACAGTTTAAGCTAATCAAATTCTAAAGCTATTGCAGAGTTACTTGGCTGCTCTCAAAATAGCTACCATTTTATCTAGAAATCCTTAAGAAAAGAACTGGGTATTTTCTAGTTTAGTACACTCCACACACTCCTGGTTTATATGCTCGTAGTGCAGGATTAAAAACCTCCATAGACACAGAAACATTCCGATTTAAATTTCCGCTTTGCACTTAAAAAAAAAAAAAAAAAAAAAAAATTTGTAATGTAATTTTCATTGGAAAAACATTGCAAAAATTCATGTTGGTTGCGATTTAAATCTTTAATTTCATTTAAGTGATTATGCTTTTAAATAAAATCAATCTTTTGTTGTTGCTATCGACAGCGATGATAAAGCGTTACACTGAACTGCAAAATACAAAGGCAAAGAAATCAAAATAGTTGAGAAATGCAATCATGTTGAAAATATTTGCATATGCCGCGCTTCGAACCCGAAACGGAAGTAAACAATGGCCGGCGCATCAGCTCAGCATGAGCAGAGCCCACAAAAGGCGAAAATTTCAACTGAAAAGCATCAAAAGCGGGTTCCATTAAAATGCACACACAAAAAAAAATATAAAAAAGAGGAGAAAATTCCGTTGATAAAAAAAATAGCAAATGTTTTCTTTACTGACTCGTTCCAGATACTTCATTGCCTCTATTGTGGCAGAAAAAATGGATAAATGATGGGCCAACTATTGAAGAGTATAACAACTACAAGGGATGTGAGATGAGAGATACTTGTGCGGATTTTCATATATATATATAAATATAGTCTGGGTAAGTTATTTTTAATGGTTCTTAAAGTTTAATATAGTAGTACTTCAGTAAGGCAAAAGAGATGAGAATGAAGTGAAATATTCTTGGATTTAAACTGAAGCTAATTAAACTGACAACCAGGAATTATTGGAAACATTTAATATTTATTTAAAACTGAATAATATTTAAATAATTCCTAACCTGAATATTTGTTATTGACACCCTTGTTAATAATATGTTTAACATTAAATCTAAAGACTTCATTAATCTTTTACTCTACTCATATATCATATATTACCAACAACTTTTAAGCTACAAAAATATCTCACGCTTGCCACTTTTAAGCTTGTAAACAATTAAGAAAATCTACTATTAAATAATTTGCATAGCATAGAGAGATAATTTGCAACACTTTGAGGTGTGCAAAATGTTGCACATTATTGCCTCAGGTTATCAACAAGAGAATGGAATGAACCGCCAAGATAAGCTATAGCTTATACTACCATATATATATATATGGAATTAATAAAGCTTGGTAAACTGTTTATTTAGCATGCTACTGTATTGTAGTATGTGTAGATAGACAATGTCAGATTATCTTTAAAATGAACATTTTGCAATAAAAAAAGCAAAAAAAAAAATTGTATAAAAATCGCGATTAAAAAGCGTGTTTTGATATACAGACCACGAGATATGACAGACGCGATAAGAGTATTAAATGTCAATATGGCATAGAGTGAGAATTGTGGTAAGAGCATGATATCATTCTGTTGGCAATATACTTGTTAATAAACAGAAAATCTAGCTGTTGAACAACAATTAACACGTGTTCTTATATCTTTTTGAACTTTAACAAAGATATCACAAATAGAAGTTGAACTGAACTGACTTGAGTTAAAAATTGAAAGTTAAAAATTTTAAAGTGCAGTGAAGCTGTTAGATACAATTAATTGTTGTACCTATATTTTTTGCATTTCTGAGCAATTTATACATATATGTTGAACAGTTGATTAATTTAATTAATTGTAATCACAAGGATATAAATACAAATTTCAATTGATACAATTAGCATATGTATTGATTTGTTTAAATTTTACAGTATTCTGTATTATTTGTTCTTATTTATTGTCAAAATAAAGCTAAATAAATAGCTTTTAGATATTTTCTATCCTAATATCATTTGTGGTAATATTTTGTTAGCTAAACCCATTTAAAAGCTTTAAGTTATTTACAATGCCGCTTGAGCATATATATATATATTTTAAGCTTTAACAAGTTATCACAAATAGATCCTAAGTTATAGTCCATGTGCTGTTGACGTGTAGACAAACTTAAATTGCCAGCTGAATGATAGATGCATCCTGGCGTGTCCTGTGTCCAGTCAAGTCCTTTTGTATACTTCAAACAGCTGCTGCTGTGGCGCATCCATCAAAAAGCCAACAGTTGCCCGCTTGGAACAATGAGCACAAAGGATGCGATGCGTAGGTTCCTCAATTCTCAGCTCTCAGCTCTCGATTCTCTTAGGGCATAATGAAAGCCAAAGAGCTGTGTGTGAGGTAAACATTGTCAAAAAAAAGCCCAAGTTGGCCCAAGTCTTTTGTTGTGATTTATATTGATGGAACGATGATAAGCTGCAGCTGGAACTCCAGACCGGACTTTCGCATCGTGGGGATATTGAAGCACTTGAGTGTAATGAATTGTGGCACTGGCTGCTGCTGTTGCCTTTGATGCTTCAGCAATCCTGTGGCCTCAATTTTCCAGCTTGGACGCATTTTCAATGCCATATAGCTGCCAAAGTTTCATTATCTGCTCGGCAGACAGTCTGTGCCAGGACGCTAGAAACTCTAGCTCTTTGGGATTAATGTCACCAGCTAATAGCTTATCCAGTCTATTGGGATACAGGATATAGGGCGTTAGATCTGTGATGGTAATATTGTTACGTTTGGAAAGTAAACCCGTAATAAATACATCATCCAAACGATAAAAGTGAGAAAGTTGCGCGGTCTTATAGAGACGTTCAACCACATCCTTTGAGTAGATAACAGCAAATCCTGGACAAAAGGGTGGATAAAATTTACCACCATATTCTCTAAAGCTCACACGCCATTTGGAGTTATGGGATCGTAGGACAGGATCATTATCTTTTCGGGCACAAAGCAACAGTTCCGTATTTTTAAATAATTTCGAAAGTTTTGTCGTTGTCAGTGATTCTTCTTCTAGATACTGCAGAATTTGAGGTGTATTGAGATAGATATCATCATCCACTTTAATTAGGTACTGAGCTGATTCACAATTATTATGAAACCATTTGAGGGCCATCACATGTTTATAAGTTAGATTAAAATAAGCATCCTGAAAGTTGCCCTGCAACAAATCACCATAGATTGCATTTTCCTGATTCAAAGAACTTCTTAAATTTGCATCGTTTGTATCTCCCAAAATAAAGAATAAGCCCAGTGAAGAATTGTTAGTTACAATAGATTTACTACCCCAACTTTGACGTATTGTTGAACGTTTCTCAATATTAAATGGTGCTGAATGTACCATTATAAGCGCTTTTATATTCGATTTGCAGGGCGTTTGCTTTATCAGATAATTAAAATTGTGTAAATCCATTAATTGTATTGGGTTTTCACTGTATGTTGTGTTGAGTGCCAATGTTATCACTTGCTGTGCCTCTATTCGAGGACTGCTCGGTATTAGTTGGTATATTATGAGGCATATAATAAGCCACAATATCAAACGTATGTTTAAATTCATTTTCATAATCAATTTGAATTTCATTATCATGACTACATTTATTGATTTTCGTTGTAATTTTACTTAATATAAGTTAAATATATTTCTATATTTTGTACCGTCGAACTGAACTCCACGAATATTGTATTAAAACTGATCCATTTTTTTCTGAAGTGGCGTTCTGCACATATCAAATCTTATCTGCTTTAGAGATAACGTTTTATTCGATTCCGTCAATATTTAAAATTACATTGATAATATAGTAAACTACCCTAACCAATAGGTTCGACGGTTATTTTTCGTTATCTGTTAACCTTAACACCAGATATTTGATAAATTACCGATTGAAACCCCAAAAGATTAATATTCTTCTGAAAGTTTATTTTATTATTTTTATTTATATTAAAACAAGAGCTTAATGTATTCATCAAATAATTTATATATAATTAAATTCTGATTGTTTAGAAATTCGGTGACCAGTAATTATTCGTATTTTCTTTAAAAAAATTCCTTAAAAATATTACAAATTAATTAAAAAAAATTTTTTTTAAAATATGGTAACAAATATTTATTTTTTTTATAAATTACAATAGTTTCCAAATTAAAGAAAAGTGTTTAACTATTTTTAAAATATTTTTTTATAACATTTGAATAAAATTATCATAAAATTAGAGATATTATTATATTAAATAAATCAAACATTTTCGCATAAGTTATTTATTTTAATAATAGAAAATACAGAAAATATTAATTTGATAAAGAAAATATTGGTTGAATACGTGCAGATAAATAAATATTTAAATATTCGACAAAATTAATTAAATTATATAATTATTTTCCATTTAAAAAAATGAACAAAAATTTCTAAATTCCCATGTATTCCTCTAACTAATGAAGTGATTTATTTAATTTATAGAAGATATTCTGATATATTTATACCCATAAATCGAAATACATTTTTCTATGACGCATTTTATGAGAACATATTTTTTATATCAAAATACTAAAAGTTGAGTAATATCATTAAAATTGTTTTATAGAACTACCATATAATTCAGATGACTCTCCTTTTAATCTGTTTGGTAACATGACAGCTTTCAGTTTCATTTTAGAAAGTCCACAGGCTTTTTAAAATAAAAAATAAAAACTCCAATTTGTTTTTTTTCTCGGGACTTTCGCTGCAAATTAAATGCATAACGTCAATTTTCTGTATATACATATATTAAATTATTTTTGGTTCAAAGTGCATAATTTGCCAGGCTATATAAATTGTAAAAGCTTTTTATTTAATTGCTGAGACTATAAAATTTTTGATATCTGAAGCATTTCAATTTAAATTATACCAATTAAAACAGGGAAGGTATCATTGCATTGACTATGTTATTTTAACAAGATATAATTTTAAAAAGTGAATGGAAATATACTTTAATATAGACATATTTGATAGCTTTTAAGACAAAGTGAGATTTTTCCACATTTTCCAACCACATGATTGATAATTTAAATGATTTACCATTTAAGGAATTTACCAAAGCGTTTTTTCAAGGGTCATTCATGCATAAATGTCAATTATCAATTAAATGATTTTTATGCTTCATTTCCGCATATGCAAATTGAATCTGAATAAATGTGTTGCCCACGTTATACATTTTACAACTAATAATGATAAATGCTCAGCGTTTGAAGAATGCTCCAAATATTCAAATTAACTCAATTTGTCAGCTCATGAGTTGCAAATTGACCTTCACGTGGAGACTCTGAGTCACCTTTTGGTTGGCCCTACGAAGTCTTTGACACCTACAACTCCCCCTACTTCAATGGAACCCAGTGCTCCAATAAAAAAAACCTAAACGAAACCAGTTTTTTTTATTTTTTTTATTTTTTATTTTCCTCTCTGAGATGCGCCGCCGTTGACATTGAAATTGTTGTTCCATGGTCCCATTCATAAGATGATGCACACAACAAGTTTTTTCTCTCAGATGCCGATAAATTTAATTGGGTAGCTGGTTTGGTGGCTGTCTCCATGTAATTTGTAAGCTTTATCAATTTATCAAGATGCGGGCCTTACGCATGTTTATGCATGTCATTAAAGTTCTTCTTTTTTTTTTGTCTTTTGTTTTAAGTTTTTGTTTTTTCTTCAAGTTGTGTTGTGGCAGCTGTTGTCAAAATATTATGTCGGATTTTTCCTTATTTTTGTTTTGATGTGGGAATGTAAGAATTTTTTTAATAACGTCTGCCAAAAATATTTATATATTGAAATTTTGTATTAATATTGTTGTAACTATGCTAAAAATAAGTACCAGTAAATTTATAATATGTATGTAACATTCTTTGTAAATAAAATTAAAGAAGTCTTAAAAAGTAAGTCGCGAGCAAGGAATTAAATTATTATTTATTTTAGCATTTAGTTAACTTACATATAACAGCAAGAAATATTAAGTGCATTTAGGTTTACAGAGTTTCGGGCACATTAACATTAAATGTTAAAAATTATGCTTCTGTAATGATAACATCTTTAAAACCTGTAATTATGAAAAGTGATTAAAGGGAAGGTAATAAATCCGTTTGATCACACATATAAGAAGATCATTTAAATATTAATAATTTCTAAAAAAAAAAAATTTATTTGCATAAATAAATTATCAGCTGAATAAGAAAATAAAAACCGGCCTAGAAAAACAGTCTGCATAGGAATTGCAAGAACTTTTCTTCTTAGAAAGATCGATTGATTATAAAGCTTTCTACATTCTAACCTTTAAGTTTTTTCAATATCTCAAACAGTTCTCATGCCTTCTGCATTTGTTTAAATCAATTCCATCTAATTGGACTATTTTTAAAGCAATTTCGGGCACTTTAGAGCACTTTCCTGCTGCTGCTTTAGACCATGATTTTGTCTTTGACTTTGTCTTAAGCGTTTTAACATTTTGCCATTGCGTCTGGCCAAAAACATCAAAACGTTTTTATCAGTTGCGCTTATCGCATGCGCTGGCAAATTTTCTTTAATTGCCGTTAATTTTTGTATTTTATTTTTTTTAGTGCATTGAGCTAATCACAGGCACTAACAACAACAATTGCAATCTTCATTATGTTATCTTTTGCATTTGGTTTATGTGGCCTTTCATATTGGCCGCGAACCGCCTGACAACAAACAAAACAAAACAACAACTGCAGCAGCTGCAATAGTTTGCCAATTTAATTGCACTAAATTGTTGAAGTTTTTTTTTTTTTTGATTTTTAGCAAATAGGTTGGACCACGAATCAGTTTGGGCCAGACTTTGCCATATTTTGGCCATTTCCGATGTCGATTTTTGTTTGTCTCGCTCAATTTGTTTTTAATTGCCAACGCAATTGTGCATACATAGTTAATTTTGCAATTTTTGCTGAGCATTATGCAATTTGACAATTGAAACTTGTTGTGGGCTCCACACTTGACACTTACAGCTGCCACTCACCACACATTATTTTATCAACTACTTGCAGCATGTGAAGGATGATGTCATCGTTAGTCAGTTTTGTTTGTTTTCGTATACCCTGTATACCCATTAATATGCGTTATGTCATGTGGCAGAGAATGACATGTTCTCTTTATTAATTGTACATTATTTATTATTGCTTTTTCATTGATATGTTTTACATCCTTTCTCTTTCTTTTCATTTCGCTTAATGTTAATGAGCCTCTTAACAGCTTATGCCTATCATTTTATGCTATGTTATTTAACAGAGTACTCTCATGTAATAAATAAGGAAAGCTGTCTACGCCATTCTCGATTCAATTTTCCATTCTATAAAATATCATAAGGATCATGTAATAATTATGTAATAAAGGCTATAAAGAGGTAAAATTAAGCCAGCTTGCTTTTAATTAAGTAACATTTTTATCTGTTCCGCAAAGCAGTTTCTTTCAGTCAGCTTTAACATTGCTTTAACAGAAATCGGAGAGCATAGCTTTAACAGAACTGTTGTACAGTGGAGCATAGTTATTAAGACCTTGTGTACAAAACTAATATGGAATAAACTAAAATAATAAATAAATAAAATAAAAACTGCTAAATAATAAATAATTATTTTTTTTTACATTTGCATATACAGGGTACCTTTAAATTGCACATTTTCGTTTAGACCATTATTATTTGTCTCTTTTTTTTCTTTTTCCACTTCAGACTTCACAGACTACTGCTGTTGCAGTTTTTCTTTTATTTGTCTCTGTGTGTTTCGATTTTGTGGCAGCTTTTTGCTATTTGCTTTGCATATTTGCCACATACTCGTAGTCCACTTAAATGCCACATCAGCTGCAACAACTGAACTAACCTTAGTTAATCCCTTGCTGACAAAAAGTGAGCAGCTGCTTACCAACTAAAGTGGCTTGAATGGCACTCGAAATTTTATTTGTTTTTTGTTTTGGCTGCCTTTTTGCATTTGTTTTTACAAAATTTGCACGTTTTGGTCAGTAGGTCGTCGATAGAAACTCAACTAAATTGTTGTGCAGGTGCTTTAAATGCTAGAAAAATAAATGCAAATTTTTATAAAAAAACAGAGATGTGTTTCATTAAATTTTGAAGAGCTTATAAAGATGCATTGGAAATGCTTTGAATTTAAAATTGGTCATAAAAACCAACTAACTATAAAATTAAAAAAAATAAAACTTTTCAAACAATGTATTCCAATTTAGCACATTTCCCACTAAATACCAATAAAGCTCCACAATATTACATAATAAATGCAAATATTGATATTAATAATATTGTGAAATATCACGTATAAATTAAAACAGACAATTTGCACTGCACGTACTATCTATATATGAGTATAAAATAAAACTTCATTTTATATATTGCACTTTAACAAAAAAGGACAGAAAAAATTGTTTAATAAAAGTGTGATGAATTTAAATGTTATGAAATCTGATTTTTCCTGTTCACTGATGCTGAAAAATAGAATTCAAATTGTGTGCATGTCACATTTATACGTAAATAAAGCAAAATTAAAATAAATTTGAATGCCAATTTGTTATGTTCAATTGTCCTGACAAATAAAAATGCAAGAAAATATTAAATAAAAATGTACAGAGTGAACAAATACAGGCATTTAAAGTGTACAACCAGACAATCAGATAGGAAGAGAGAGAGAAATAACGAAAAAAAGAAATGCTAAAATGCTTAAATAAAACTAACATAACCAACAACAAAAACAACAACAGGAGAATGCTGTATAACTTGGCAGTGAAACAACAACAAGAAATCCAAGCCCAACCCCAAGCCAAAAACCATTGGCAGACGCTGTCAAATCTGGCGCACTGAGAATGACAGCCAAAGAGGGACGGGTAAAATGAATGGAAAGAATGCGAAGAGGAGTTAAGGGACGTATGGGGGGGAGAAGGCAACGTTTGTAACAAGTTCTCTACAGCTAAATAAATTGTTTTCGTTACACAATTTTTTGGTGTTATGCGCGCCACTTGACTTGTAAATGGGCAATGGTTTCTCACACAGAGACAACAAACTAGAACAACAACAAGGAGTACAATAATAACGGCAACAACAGGCAAAAATAATATATAATGCAATTGAAAATTCCCGATTATATTATATACTGTTTTCAATTCGCTTGCTCTTCTTCATTTGCGATAGCGAAAGTGTGGAAGATAGCAGACGAGATTATCAGTTATTTTTTCTCATCTGCTCATTAGCACTTAAGGTGTTAAAGAGAGATAGCTGAGCTGTGATGTTAACATTTCTGGTATATAACATTACAGCTGAACTTAACAGTTGATGCTAATGATGCTAAGTTATACATTTTCCTATAGCAGTTCTGTTATGTAAAATAAATGTTGGGCTAAATAATAACAGAAAATTAATTCGTAGGAATTCTATTAAAAATAGACTTGTGACAAATTTATACATTTCCCATACATATTTCAATATATACACAATATACCCTTTCCGTTTTGTGAACAAAGTATAACAATAACAAAGAATCATAGCAGACGCGTGTGGAACTAAGTGGAACTCCTATTGTTGACCCAGTTATGAGCCACAAAACAGTCAACAAACAAATAAAACCCTGGAATGCTCGCTAATGACAGCTTCTCAGCTGTGGTGCTGAAAAGTATGCTATGCCAAACATGCTGACATAAGAGGGGAGCATAAAAATTAAAGATATATGAACCAAATGCTGACCATAAACTGATGGTACTTTCCAGAACAACAACCACAACCACAACAACAATAATAATAAGTAAAAACCCGCGTCAGATCCAGAGTCAGCGTGACGCCAAACCAAAAGTTTGGCAAGAAATACGAAAGAAAGAAAGTTTCCTTTTTCCCAACGGATATATATTCGTATATTTGCAAAAGCTTTTAAGCAACGAACTTGCCTGATGCCCCTGATAAGGAGTACTTGGGCATAAATATGACTTTCGGTTGGAGTCCTTAAATAAATTCCCACGGAAGTGGAACACATTAAACAGCAGGATTAAGCTAAGTGAGTGGATAAAAACAACAACAAAAGCGGTTTTGAAAAAATAAATAATAATTCTAATATTAATCATATTTAAGTGTGTAGAAGTGAAGGACGAGAATGAGTTTTGAAAGATAATAAATGAAAAACATAAATACAATGAAAATTCTTAAAGAATAGGATTTACTCAAATAAAAGTTGATTAAACAACTGTTTTATTAATAAAATTATCTCGAAATAAAAACTTTTGTTCTAGCTTAAATTGAGAGTTCATTACTACTTTAATTAATTTCCGAAAACGCTATAAAATGATAATAAATGTTAAGCTTAGATTTCAAACTTCCTTCATAATAAAATTAATTTGCTGAATCTGCTTGTTTTTATAGCCAGTGTATAATAAAATAAAGGCATTTAAATTGACCAACTAAACTTTTCTAAACTTTCAAGAAGCTCTCTAAGTATTTTGAATTTAATTAATTAAGTGCCAAAAACAAATGCTTCCTTTTCAAGCTACTTGTTTCACTAATCCAAGGTAAAACCTTACTTTAATACAAAAATCGTTTGTTTTTATATTTTATTTTTGTTTTTTTCTCTTGCCCCTTGTAAAAGTCTCAACAACTTTTGCCGCCCGTTCGTAAATATTTGCCATCATCAACAAACAAATTAATACAATTTTTAGACTAAGCCCAATACTTTGGTTTTGCCATTTCACCACCCCACCTGGCTAAGTCTATGCATTGAGTGCCTCCTTTTGTCTATTTGTCTAGTAATTAAAAAGTATAAAACCAGCAAATTAAACGCGCCAACTGTTGAGAAAGTTTTGGTTTTTTTTATTTTTTATTTTTTGCTGCCGCTTGCGCAAACTTTTTGCACAAACAAACAGGCGTCGCGTCGCCGCACTTAATTAAATTAGAGAGCGCCCAGTGCGCACAGTGGGGCCATGACAATAGTATACGGAAAAAGTCATGCAAACCAACAAGAACACAAATTAGAACAAGTGTAAACACTATGGTGAATCTTCTATACTCTTACGTTAACATAGAATGGGCTATAAATTTATTATAATCTTTAATATCTTTTTTTTTATTTTAATATTAATAAGAGAACTAAATTAAATAAATTATTTTAATATTTACAATAATGAGAAATTAATGATTTAATTGAGAAAATTTTGCTGTAATATATTAAATATATTGGGAAAAAATTAATTAAAAATCTGAAAAGTAAATCTAATTTAATTTTTATATGTTGTTATCAATTTTGTACTTTTTACGAACGGAAAATTAACTCTCTATCTGATATAAAATTAATTTAAAATTAACAAATCTGTAATTACCAAAATTCTTTTAGTTTGACATATATATCAAAACAAATATTGATTTTATGTTACGAATATATTAAGTTTTCTTTTTCTTTAGAAAAATTGTGTTGAGATATATTTTCTTTAGTATTTTAGATATTCTAAGCATTTGACAAGTTTATTGTTTTATTAAATAAATTGCCTATTTATATATTTTGTTAAGGTAAACAATCTGATTCAAAAAGTCACAAATATTAATAACCGGAGGGTTTTGGTTTTTAATTCCGATTAAAACATTCGAAATGACAATTGTTAGGTGTTCTGAATTCCGTAAAACTATCATAAATTTGAATTAAAATGTTTTTACATTTATTAAGTTATATTATTCAAAAAAATAAAAGTGTAATATTGTTAGTGCGCCACAGTGTGCTTTGCAAACTCTTTTAAATATTGTAATAGTGCTTGGTAAAGGGTATAAAGAAAACGTCGACGTCAACGTTTGCCGGAAATCAGGAAAACTAATGCCAAAACTTTTGGAGGTGGTGCGGGAGGCGTGACAGCTGCTGCTTTGCGGTCTTGTAAGTCGTGGGGCGTGCAAGGATATACAGAGGGTACTGTAGGGGAAACCTGTAGGTTGGGGCGGGCTTGTCGTGTGTTCCAGTGTTCACTGTGGCGTGAAATGGCCAACGACTTTGTCTGCCAAACGGAATCTATTTTGCGCTTTTTTTTAGTTGTTGTTGGTTTTTTTTTTTTTTTTTTTTTTTTGACAGTAGGCGTTGTCGCTGAACGTGGGCGTGTCAGGCAAAGTTTATCAACTTAATTAGAGGCTTGATTACGTTAGATGGCGCGCTCATCTCTAACATCCTGAATGGCGGCCATTAAAATTAAATGCTGAAATTGCGCAGATTGTGGGGCCAGCATGAAAGACGAACAACGAGCGTTCAGGATCTGAAACAGACAAGGACACTTTGACATTTTAAAGCCGCCGTCAGTTGTGTCTTATCGCATGCACGTTGTGTCCTTTTAGCCTTAACTCACCTCACACCTCACGCCACACTCCGCTCCCCTCTCCTCCTCTCTGTGACCTGCTGGCAGCTGTACAGTTTGTTATCAGCTTATGGCTCCCATTTGGTTAGCAGCCCTTTAACTGCTGGCCATTTATCGTAGATTTGATTTATGGCGCAATTAAAAATTTGCACAAACAGCGGCGGGGGTCGTAGTGGGCAGGGAGGGTCACCTAGTTGTTTTCCGGATAGGCGTGGCAGACTCACACGATCTGCACATCGATGCAAAATTTATGACAGCGCATTTATTGCCAAGCCGCGCGAAAAAATTTAAATGGAACTTCCGCCTGGCGACGCCTTAAACGCGACAAACGTTGGGCAGGCTCAAATCCAGCCTCAGACCCAGATTCAAAAAACCCCCAAGAGATTCAACATCTCGTTTGAATGCCAACAAAAAAAAATATACCCTCAAAAAAAGAGCACTCGTTTAAGTGCAAGTTTGTACTTGGATTATGGGACTTTGTGCGAGAGTTGGTAAAGCAATAAGGTGGCGACCTCTTTACCTTAAGTATATTAAATTTATAAATGAATTTTTAATTTAATAAATAAAGGATATTTTTAAAATTATTATTGGAAAATAGCAACTAAAAGAAAAATGGCTTTGAATTTAGATAAGTGTTTTCTACAGTTAAAATGCTTAGATATAATATTTAACACAGCTTTTATTTGTATTTCAATACACTTAAAGCCGATTAATATCAAATTCATCTATTAATATAAAATATTTATTTAGAAATATTGTGGATTCCGTTCATAAATAGTTTTTGTCATATTAAACTAAGCTTTCAACACGACTTTAAACCAGTTTACAGTTTTCCAAAATATACTAAGATGATTTTTTAGAGTTGTGCATTTAATAAATAAATAAATAATTAAATAAACAAATTAATTAAACTAAATTTCTATAAAGACTGCGTACTTATGTTTTACTAACAGACTCTTCCATCTTCCTAAAATTTTGTGACAGTAAATTTGTTGTAAAATATTCGATTTTCATTATTGCAAAATGTAATATTGTTTATTTAGTAAAAAAAAAATTTTTTTACAAATTTTAACTCAGAAAATATATATTATTTGTATATGTGTAAACATATTATTGTATATAAATAGATTTTCTTGTCGTGCAAATGAACATAAAATAAGATTTAAAAAATTTGGTGTTAAATAAATAAATTCTTATATTATTTGCAAATTCCAAATTATTAATATAAACTACAATTTGCTAATCTTATTGCTGCCCAAATTGGGTTGGGAAAAAATATTCACCCTATCTCTTCTAATTTATTTCTGAATATCATAAACTCTTAAGCAAACTAATCAAACCACTCTCGCAGTCCTTTGAATGTCGCCATTGTCAGCTATTGCATGGATATGCCTTTTGGCTTTTGCCTTCAACTGCCAGCTGTTTGCCTGCACTTTGAGTTATAGCTGCCTTATGGCGGCTTGCTCACTTGGACTTGTATCAAAAATCCACACAGATGGACATACACATGATATACTATATATTTAAAATATATATATGTGTGTATATGTATATGTATAAGCCATGCAAGACATCGTTGGCATCGTCAGTGCAACATGTTGCCCAGGCCATGAAATGTGTATAAATTTCTCATGCGGCCTGCCATGTCGTAAAACATGAGGTTAATGTGGTAAACGCTGTCGAGACTCCTAGTAGAAGGGGTGTGAAGTGGAAGAGGAGTAAAGTGGGGCAGCTACCCAGTAGGGTCATAACGGGTTAGGGTTAGAGGACTATGGAGTAGTCAACATATTGTTGCCAAGGCAAACTATTAGGGCTAGTAAGTGCCATTTAATGGGGTAGCACGAGTTGTGCGGGATATACGTCTGTCGCATATTTCACTGCCAAGTTTGTTGCAATTGTTGTTGCAACAATTTGTAGGTGTGGTCGTGTGGAGATTCCTTATAAAGGTAAGGATTATATAGGAGAATAACGCTAGATATATAAGAAAATAACAGCTGCTGACGATATTCAGTGAATATGAATATTATGCATCCTAGCAGAAAATAGGAAAAAAAATCGATTTTTGAACTATAACTGATATATAAATGAGAAGAGTGGGTAAATGCTATTCTTAATATAAGTATAAAAATTTTATTGTAATTCCATATAAGTCTGTATTTAAATGAAATATTTGAATTCGATTTTAAAATTATGGCCCTTAATAATCTGATAAGCAAAAAATTTTTCCTCCTGTTCCTCCTCATGACCCTGTTCCCCCGTCAATTCCATTCCTCTCCCTTCTACACGCCCTCTAGTTTCTCTTCTGTCCTCTATGTTGTACTTAAGTCAGGTGCAATGGTTTTAAAAAAGTGCGCTTGTAATTCTCAAACAGCTTTAGCAGACAGCATATAATGTTTTGTTTTGTTTGTGATTTCTTAAGTCTCAAGTGCCTAAATCCCCTCTTCACCCTGCCACTGTCTTTTGCCTCTCTTATCCCCTGCTAAGGCATTAAAATTATTGCGACGTTACGCAGATTTTCAAAAGTTACAGTTGCTGCAAAAAGTTAAACAACCATTGTTAAACCCTTGCTGCGTACTTTATGCTTTATGAGAGACGCAGAAACGCTGCCTACGCAGCTAATTATTATAAGCTGACAAATCTTTTGTGGCGCGTTATCACCAGGCAGCCAAAAAGGCCAAAAACCAAATCCATAAGCCTCAGAGCCGTCTGAAATAAACTGACAAGCTTCAGATGCTAGTAGCCCAACTTCCACACAAAGGATACTTAACTAGATTCAAAACATCCTTCATCTGGCGACTGATGCTTCTCTCTGCCGTCTATTTGATTAACATGCGCGCACAAAATTCAGTTAAACTTTTTTCTGGTCTGCGGATGAAATTAATTTGGGTGCGCTCTCTATATAAACTTCTAATTGGCAGCACATTCCGCATACGCCGCATTGGCCCGCCCTTGAACGACAACAACAACAACAAAAACAACAAGAACAACAATATGAGCCAGAACAACTTTGTTTGGCAACAGTTTTTGGAATATCCTGACGCTGTTGCTGTTGCCTGAACACAAACTTTGACGTTTTATGTGCCAAAAAAAGTTTCTAATAGATTTTTCAGTTTTACTCATTTAGTTGATTTTGTTTTTTGAAAAACAAAAATCCCCTGAACCCGAAAAACTAATCATTTGTAGTTATGACCAAAAGTTGGGTTTTTAAAACAATGTCGAGAGCCAAAAGCATTGTTTTTAATTCAGATTATGTTGCTGCTACTGCCAAAACTGGGTCATTGGGTTGTCAATGGACCATTATGAACATTTTGGACCGGAAGTAGAGAAGCATTTCCAACTGCCATAATTTGAAAAATATTCGCATGAGTTTGTTTAATTGTGAAAAAAACTAAAAAACTACAAAAATAAAAAGAATTTTGATTAATTTTGTTTGCAATATATTGTGTTAAATGTGTTGAACAGAGAAACTATTACAAAAAATGAAATGAAAATAGTTTTAAGTTATTTAAAGCTGCATAACGTTTAAATTCTAAAGAATATTTTATTAGCTTGCAGCCAAGAATTAAATATTTAATTTCAAATAAATAAATAAAATATTGTTTATATTTTTTACATTTTATTAGTAAAATGCAAATATTTTATGGATTTTTCTCGAAGAAAGGGAAGTTGTCATTTGGAATATTAAATATATTCCTTGATTATCAAATTATATAAAATTTTATAGAAGTAATCAATAACAATTTGGTGAATTATTTAATTTAGTTGATTAATTGATGCCCATTTATTTATTTTTATTATAAACACTTTTTATTGTCCCCTGAGGTTTTTTAAATATTTAATTGAAATTTTGGCAAAAATATTTGGGAAAATTTATTTAATTGTGGTATTGATTGCGTAAAGAATAATCACGTTATATTTTTTTTACACTATATAAATATTTGATTACTTCTTACAGTCGTAAATATTTTTCTACGATTTCAATCAGTGTTCATTGCCAGGTATATTTTAGCAATAAGATTTTTACCAAAAATTTTCTGTTAACTCAGCAATGTGACGCCTTCTACTGACCCCCATTTTAAATGTACTTTTGCCCTTCGGGATTATGTCAAACGTTGGCAAATTTCTATTCGATTTGTGTAACGAGTTTTCTATAAACATTTTGCTTTTAAAGTTAGCAGCTGACAATAGTTGTCAATGCATGGACACTTACAACATACACCCTAGAGCTGGACGCGTGTCTAAATAAATGAAATATATTACAATATTCATTTTGAAGTAAAGTAAAATTTACCCCAATAGAGTGTGGTTCAATAAATTGCAAAAACTTAATTAACTGCATGTTTATGCATATAAATAAATCTGATTTAAATTAAATTAAAATAGAGTGTGGTAACTTAACAGTTACTATATTTTACTTTGTAGATACAATAGTTTTTGCTTACACAGTGTATATACATAGATAGTATGGCGATAATAACAAGCCCAATTTAAAGAACTACGTTTAAGGAAAATTTTAAAAATTTAAGTTTCTGCAATTAACACATAAATCACGTTTGATTAACCAAAAACTAATCCTAGTTCTACTTACTTTATATAAAATTCTTAAATTTCATCTCTACGCTTTGTTTGTGTTGCTTTTTTGGTAGAATTATTATTTATTTTTTAAAAAATACTATTTATAATAATAAATTAGATTTGAGAATTATTTTTTATTATTTATTTTTTAATATTTTTTTTTTTATATTTCTATCAATTTTTTTTTTAAATTTATATCGACCTTGCTGTAGTTTGCGTTCTTCTCAATTTCTATCGAATATATCTAACGCGCTGTCATCTCTAAGATACACACACGTTCAATATACACGTACACACATTGCACATTGCAGTTCCATTTACTTTTATGGCATTGCATTCAGTTTGCAACTGGACTTTGGTTTCGCCTCGGACATGTCCAAATGCGTTTTACAGTTGTTTGTCCGACTGCTCCTGCTGCTGCTGTTATTGTTGTTATTGTTATTGTTGTTGTTGCCGTTGAAGTTGCAGCTGTTTTAGCCCTGTGCACGTTGTGACATTGCCCGCAATCCTGGCAGCTCATTCCGACAAATGGCCGACAGGAAGTGCACTTTTCCAGCTGACATTGCCAATGCCAATGGCAGATTGTCTGTAACCTGCATGGCTGCCTGTCTGTATCCTGCAACTTTGGCCAATGTGACGCCATTTTGTCGGTCGACTTGGATTTTGACATAAAGCCGCAAACTTAAAGCGATCGCTTAAAGCCAACAATTGCCGTCTTGGCCCATTTCCATATTTGGCCTAGTCAGATAGATCGTCTCGTTCTGGTCACGTACTCAATGGCAGAGGCAGGGGTATAGACATGTTTGTTATGACTGTATTAGAAAGAGAAACAGAGTATATTTGGTTTATGCATATGCTCGTTTGTCTGCTCATTAAATATATATATATTTTTAATTTTTTAATTATTTTATTTTATCAACATTTTGCAATTATACATCAGATATATCATGAGATTTGTCCGCATCATAAATTAATGATTACAAATAAAAACTAAACTCTTTTGTATGGGGATTAAGGTATTAGAGAACTTTGTCTTTTCTAAAGGATTTTAGGAAAAACTTATCCTCAATCCTGAAAATTAACATTGGAACTTAGCTGAAGTCAGTAAATTTGATACAGGGATAAATAATAATCTGCTTAAAAAATTTAATAAAAAATGCTTTCTATTCCCTGCTCTCACAATTGCCAATCAGGAATAGAGTATATGACAGTCTGGCACTATTAACAGCAACATTTTTACTTGTTTTGATTTAAGAAATTGTTTATTATTCCTATCGACCGACGATTCGAACTTGGTCAAGCTGCTGGAATTGATTGAGTTATTTAGACAGTGGGCCAACTGGCGGACTGTTTGGCTGTCTGTCTGGCCAGTTTGGCTTTATTGACACTTTCATTGAATTATGTTTTGATATGAAATATGCCTTAGCACATAATCGCCCCATGGGCACAGAATTCAGTTTCAGTTTTGGGCTTATGTTGGGTTCAAGTGTGGCTGACCGCTGGGCTCGCGCATAAATCAACTTTGGATTCCTTGCCAGTCTCAAGTATTTACAGGCAATTTTCAAGCAAATATTTTCATTATATTTTTGTATTTTTTTTTTACTATTGTTGATGTCCATTTGCACCCGTATCCCGACCCGCACAGAAGGCAGCCACGGAAGCGTGACCCAAATATTTGTTTGATTTATTAGCTGCTTTTTATGTGCCATGAAAAATCTTGTTGATATGTCTTTGGTAGCGTTTAGGGTATGGAGATATTTTTAGGGTGTTTGTAACAGTCTTAAGAGAACTTTCGTGTTTTTAAAATAATTAGGTTTTAGGCAAATTTTTGTTTAAGACCGGAATAAAATAATATGGAAAATTAGATATATTTTTATTTTAGCTAGTATATTTTTTAAAATATTTTTTTACCGGTCTTTTTGATTAAATTACTGTTTTTGAATAAATTAGATATCGAATTTCATACTTAAAGTTCTCTATAAATAATATTCATTCTGTTTTTTCATAAGCAAATATCATCAAATATATTTTTCTTTAATTTTAAAAATAGGTTTTTATTTTAAAAGAGGAAACTTTAGGTTTTTTAATTTATTTACAAAAATATTGAACAATTTTTAATGAAAGAAAATTATTATTTTGCAATTAATTTAAAAAAAAATCATTATTTAAAAAATCATTAAATACTCTTTTTAAAGGCAAATAATAATGTAAACAAAGCGCTGCGCATTATGTCTATAAAAACGAAATAGAATTTTATTGAGTTCAAAAAAGTGTAGTACAGAGTATAGAGACTTCATTAAGATTACCTAAAATTTTTCTTTTATTAAATTTTTGTTGTTGGTTCATTTCCTGCATTCTTTTGAAATGATGTGCGACAGTTCGCACAACTTCTGAAATGCAACTGACAGATACAAAGCAAAAGTATCGACCCAACTATTTGGTGGTTATACAAATTCTCACCTAATTTTTGGCAGTCGGTATTTAAAGTTGTACCTTACACAAGCAAACAATGAAATGAAGTGCGCTGCAATGAGGAAGCAAACACCAAAGTGCCGAATTGTATCTTAAAGATGCGCGCACGTGCAACTGCATCTTTGGCACTTGTTTGTTTTGTAGCTATAGTTGTTTATTTGGCTTGTTAGGGCCGGAGATTGAGTGGAGTAGACTACCTGACCATCCCCGGCAACGGCACGCCCACACCCGTAAAACTTTTACGGTGCCTTAAGTTACGTAAGTTCTTGTCTTGAATTGAATTTCCAAACGGAATTGTGAACATTTTGACTTTTGTTTTTGTTTCTTTGGCCAATTGGATTTCTTGGGCCAATTCAATTGGCAATGGCTTTAAGCCTAACAAATCCGAGACACTTTTCAACAACAATTTATGACCTGGCCAAGAAATCTTTCGATTTGATTTGGTTTCCATTTGCCCATAAATACAAACAATTTGTCACGGATAGGAAAAGTCGTAGCAATGTCAAAGCCATCGACGCCCGGCAATTTGCCAACTAAACAAAAAAAAACTTGTTGCCCACAGAGAGAGGGGGCAGGATTTTGTATCTAAATATCTTTTTGTATATATATTGTGGGTCTGTGTCTCTACAATCTATGTGATATGCCCACACACACACTTCAATTATTCAAATGCTTAAGGAAACTGAATGCGGTTGATCCGCATCTCTTTGGTTTTGTGCCTTTCTGGTTTTTGTGGCTCTTAACCCATTTAGCCACAATTTCCCCCCCACATAGCTCCATTTGCATTTTGTTGTTTCTATATTGCATTTATTTGCCTTTCCTTGAGTTGCCATTGCGTGTGGCATGATTCTTACTGTTGGCTCTCAATGATTTTAGTTCTGGTAACATAAAACTCTGCACTAATAGCAACTAATGGAAATTCAGTTCAACGCCTTTGGCATTTCTGTATTTCAATGAGTTGGCTCTGGGGGCTTTTAAATGACCAAGTGGAAGTGACCTGAGGTCAATCTGGACTACTCAATTGAATGTAGGGCAAATTAAAGTAGTTTCAAAGTTATAAAGGACTTTTATTTTGTTTTACATTAACAACAATGTTACGAATCACATTTAAATCAACTTATAGTTTGTGTCCCTAAAGGATTTCCTAGATTTTAAGAAAAACTACTGTTTGAAATCACTTTAGATTTATTTTTGAGTGTCCATCGTTTCAGTTAAATGTTAAAAATCTGTTTGGCTTCAAATACATTTAAATTGCATTTTTTATTTTTGTGATTTTTAAATAAAAATTGCAAAGCAAATCTTACTTTCAATTCATGAAATAAAAATTTAAAATAATAATTATTTGCATTTGCAATTGGGGTAATAATAATATCTATAATTATATTTAGCTAAGCTTAAATTAAATAACAATAATTATTGTTATTATTGTTCTTTTATAAAATACAGAAAAAAGTTTATTTTTTAACTAATAAAAATAAAGTACGGAAATAATTATTTTAATAGTAATTTAAATTTTTAAAATAAGAACATTACATTACGTATTTATTTATTTTATTTTAATTATGTTTTACTTGGCTTATACAAATTGTATATGTACTTAATTTTATTAAAAAAAAATATACTATATTCTACCAAATATTTGGCAATCTAGTTAAAATATAATCATATGTTATCAAACAGTTTTAAATCGAAATCTTAAATCAAATCAAGATAATTAAATTAGTTCAGTTAATCAAAAGTTAAATCAATAAATGAAAGCAAAGATTTATTCACTTATTTACGAAATTAATTTATATCATTGACTGACATTTCTCTTTGATAATAAAAAGTCTAACAACTGCCAAATGTCTAATTGTGACCACATTTTGAGCACTGTTTTAGCCTTGTAGATGCTGACAAATTGCCAATTGGTCTATAATGGCCAAAAGCGAATCTACGACAAGTGCCAGTTGAGGCATTTCAATCAGAGTTTCTGGTTGCCTGTCTGGTTGCCGGAACGATGTCTTCATTGCTAATCACTTGACTGCTCCATTTTGCCTAGCAGCTGTTGACATTTGCCAGAGAAACTAGATTGGCTTGAAGCGAATGAGAGTCAGGAAAGAGCAAATGAATTTGATTTTGATTTATATGCAACCCGGCATCTGCAACTGCAACTTAAACTGCTGCATATTCAATGCTCCATTTCTAATAACTGGCTACGGCAGAGTGCACATAAATCAACTGCCAGTTGCCGCCTGTCAACGTTGGCGGGCTCAAAACGCAAAACGCAAAACTCCAATCCAAAACCGTAAAACGTGTCTACCATCTAATCACAGGCATTAACTGACGCTCAGGCGATTCCAGATGCTCTCACCTAACGCCAAGCCACAGGGGATAGGTTATTTGTATGTGATAATATAAATGTTCGAATAGGGTATATGCTCTCCTATACATTCTCTTTTCAAAATCTAAAAATTCATTATATTATTAAGGATATTCTCATCTTATGCCTAATTACGTATATTGGTTAATTGGTGATTTTTGAATTTGCTCGAATTAGCAATACTCTTTATTCATGTAAAATAGATCCATTATACAATTCTAGATGCTCTTGAAAATGCTAGTTAACATTATAGCCTCCCTTATACACTCCATATTTTGGAATTAAAAATTCATTATATAATTATAAATATTCTCATCTTATGTCTAATTATATTGATTGATTGGCGATTTTGAATTCGCTAACTAATACTCCTTATATAAATAGTATCATTCCATTATATAACTCTAGATTTTCTTACCTAACGCCCAAAGCAAAGGGGATAGGTTATTTGTGTGTGTGTTATTGAAAATGCTAGACTAGGTTATACTCTCTATTCTGAAACTATAAATTAATTAGACATTTCCAAATGCTTTATCATCTTACGCCCATCAATACTGTTAGTCGTTTATGCTCGACTAGTTATAACCTAAATTGAGTGGTCAGATTGAGATAGCAAATATTTTGCCTAGTTGTATCGTATAAGGAAAACAGTAGTTTTGTTTTAGGAGTATTTTTATGAATTTAATAAGATCGCTTTGTGGTATCATCGATGTATTTTCAAATAATATTTAATATATTGAACGAATTATTTTTGTACAAATTTTTATAGATTTTTTGTTAGTTTGTAAACTCTATGAATAGTGTTTAAGATATGTATAATTTTAGTTTAAATAAGCATAGATTGTATGCAAGAATTTTTAAAATTTATGATATAAATTTCTCTGATAAATTTTTTTAGTTGAGAACAATTATCGAATTTTAATTAAATTGAAATATATGAAACCTAAGATTCAAAACTACGCCTAATACTTATCACAATTATACAACTTAAAGCAAAGTGTATTATAGCCTGAAGCTAATACCTGCAAGTTTTTACTGGCTTTGCTTTTAGTTTTCATTACTTAAATTCAACTTGAAGAGCCTGAAACTAAAACTTTAAGTGAAATGCCAGCCAGGAGATGCATTTTCATAAAGCAAACGTGTGGGAGTGCGGGAGGAGGATGAGGATGAGAAGCAGGACCCAGCATCTGCATAATGCTTGCTCCATATACATACATACATATGTATCTTTTTAGCTGTATTGCAATTTGGCCACAGAGACTGGTCACCCCTCTCCCTTCTCTTTATGCCACCTTCTTCCTACCCCTCATGCCAGTATTCACATGCAAATTTGATGCAAAAATATGTGAAATTTTCGATTTTAAATGACGCCGCAGTTGTTGCTACTGTTGCTGCTGCTGTTGCTGCTGCTGTTGCTGCGTTTTTTGTGCTCAGCTGATGCCTCAGTTTCAGCTGCAGTAACTGGGGCTGCCTAACAAAAATTTATGGCGTTTGCATGTCTGAATTTATCTGCTTGTTTCACATGCAAATGCAGCGGAATTCCAACTCGTAATGTTGATAAAAATGGAAAAACATTTTACAGTGGCAGCGTCGCTGTCGGAGGAGGTAACAGCGGCAGTGCAGTGGCAGCCACAGAACATGGCAACTAGGAGCACTAGAAGTGCCTTTAACTGATTTTTGTTTTGGCCCGATTTAACGAAACCATGTCAGACGTTGGCCAACAATAACAACAACAAGAATAGCAGAGGCAGCAGCAGGTAGCAGTCAAGTGTACAATGGGTTAGAATTTTTAATTTTAAGGTACAAATATATACATGTTTCTGGAGAATTTTTTTATTGTAATAAATTTTTTTTTAAGTATTCAGTTACTTTACTAAATGCAAACAGTTTTTATTTTATAAGTAAAAGAAAATTATTGTAGTATTTTATTTTTATCAAACTTTTTTCCAATTTTTTTCAAAGTTTGTTTTTATTTTTAGAAGAATTTGTTATGAGTTTATTCAGATATTTTCCACATTTTTTTTTACCGACATAACTACCATAAAAACGACTAAGTTTTAAAATGAAATGGCTACACAATGTTAACTTTTCTTTCTCATTGTTTAAATCTTTTAACCTGTCGATTGTATTATTTTTGTTTTCCTGCTCACTTCACAATTGTTGAATGATTTTCCATAATTCCATTTATGTATTGTATTTGGCCCATTGTATTATGGCTTGTGCTTGGGCACATTGCTCTTTCATCATACGTGTTCATTCATAAAAATTGTATATTTATTTGCATGCACACACACACACACACTCGCACACACACAGATACATAAACACAAGCTGAGGCAAACAGACAAACAGGCCAGAAATGGACGGAGGACTGAATAACCAACATTTGGATGCGGATTGGGATTCAGATACAGATACAGATACAGATTCAAATTGCCAGTGCCTTTACTCATTGTGTGTGAGTGTGTGTGTGTGTGTGTATTTTGACCTTGCGCTACGTGAGGCAGCTGAGACAGGCCCTGGCAAGCCAATCTTGCAACAGTTTTGGGGCACTGTACGTAGTATTGTGACTGTTTTAATATTCCTTTAAGAGCGTGAACCCCCTCATCATGATGATGACGTTGTTACAATCCATGTAGTACAGTTTTTCATTTGTGTGTTGGGTGCCCATTTGAACGATGTTTCCTTAAGGTTTTTTTTTCTCTCTACTGTTATTTTCTTTTTTTCTTTCTTTTTTTTTTGTTGTGTTTTTACGGGTACTTCATAGCCTGGTAGTTATTTGCTGCCACCTACGTGACTGCCTCTGACTTTGATGTGGACACTGAATTCTTCTGTTTTTGGACTTGGAAGCTGCCCTCAAAGTTGCCATGGTAAACAGAGGGCATACACTTTAAGGGCCAGCTCTTATATTCAAGTTGCAAGTTTTTTAGGCTTAAGACCATCAAATTGACAAAGGCAAAACAAGTTGACTGTCAAGTCTTGGGCCGTTTTTCTGGCCGTTTCCTTAAAATAGGCTTCCTTAAATTTTCACTGAAAGTATCAGCTGTCTAGAGTTTTAATAGTCAAAAGCCTGTTACAGAGCCTGTTGTTGCCCTTGTCAAAAATTGATGATTTTATCCACTTTCACATCCCTTTTTTATATTATTTTATTTTATTTTATTTTGTTGTTAAACACAACACACATTTCCCACGAAAATGTAAAGCGTGCGTTGTTATCATGATTTCATTTTTAAAGCAAAAAAAAATGTATATATGTTTTTTATAAAAATGTATAATAAATTCTTGTCATGTTCAACATGCATTTGCAGAAAAAATGTTGCCTATTTATAGAAAACTTTATTATTTATAAGCTGACAATTGGCATAGACTTTTAAATATATTTTTGTATATACTTTTAAGAGCATTTTGATAGGGAAGCGAATTGCTTTTGAGTCGAAAAGTGGAGTGAAAATATTTATTGAAATTAAATTGAAATTACATTTATTTTTTTTTAGTAAATTAAACATATTTAAAGATATTTCTATTTTTTGTTATATACATATTATGTTAGCTTTGTTTATTTATTTTTTATTGAAATATCTGGAACTCTTTTAACTATAACATTTATATCTATTGCAACTTGTATTATATTTTTTCTTACACATTTTAAAAGTATTTTTTTGTGTCTTTTACTTAACATCAAATTGAATTCTAGTTGAGAACAACTCAAGTATATTCACTTGACAACACTTTAGTGTTAGGTAGCCTAAACTTTCTCATGACTGTGTAACAAGTTTAGTTTTTGGCCTCCGTAAACTTTCCCAGGTTGCAACCTGTTTGCTTGACACCCCAGCACTTCCGCCTAGACTTTAGAGCCTCAAGCTGCACTTGCAACTAGCAGTAGCATCTGCATCAATGCGTTGCATTGTTGTCGTTGCTGCCACATGATGCAGAAAGACTGTGGCTGGGGCTGGGAGTGGTTGTTAGCTTTCAGCGATGCAGTTCATCCGCAACATAACCAAACAGGGAGCACTAAACATTCATCTTTAAAAACCATTTTGCTCGACACAAAGCGACATGTTCGTTCTTGTTTGCAGTCGGCCCAGGAGCCAGGAGCAAAAGTGGAGGACAAGAGCTGTTGGATAGAGACAACAACAACAAAAATAAACAAAAAAAAAATACAAAAAAACGCGTAAAACTTTAGCACAGACTTTAGGCCAGGATATGACAAAAGGACGCAAGGTGCAGCGGAAGCTGTCGCCATTCTAGTGCTGTTAACAAGGCAAAGCCAAAGGATCCAGAGTCAAAGGATGGGTGGCGGCTAAACAAGGCCAGATACCGAGAGATATATATGGGAAAAAGCTCAGTTATATTTTTTTTGTAGATTTTTTAACGAGGCTACCAGCAACAAGAACTAGGAAGGTACAATGAATGTGGCATCAATGGCAAAGCATTTGTCTCAGGCGAGTCCTTTAAACATTTTCGTTGTTAGCACGTCCAGTGGGCAGATTTAGGGCGTGTCAGTAGCTGAAAGCACAACAACATTGTGTGTGTCTACGTATGTGTGTGTGTGTGTGTGGGTTTATATTTGTCATAAAAGTGGCTACAAAGTGTGCCACATATAAAGGTGCAGACGCCACGCCCCCCCATCCTGCCACATAAAGTGCATGATTGTCTAGTAGAACGAGGCGCACCTTGACAACAATTGTTGTTGAATTGTTGCACTGACTACGTTGATATCTAAAGTTACTGCCAAAGGTGTTTGCCCCATTGTTAGCAAGTTACTCGTCAAGGCTTAAAAGCTATACTTTTAAAAGTTATATATTAAAAGCTATACTTTTAAAAGTTATATATTAAAAGATGTACGAGTAATAAACAGACACAGGTCGTAGACAACATTGTTCATTATTTTCAAGTGGTTCTTACTTAGTAGAGCACTTTATATATACTTAACTAAAATCGTACTTATGTTGCAACGATAAAATTTAACATTTTTATACATAAAAAGTGTTGAGGTATTATTATAATGCAAACTAATTTTTTTCACAAAGAATAGTTTTCGAGACGACCTCAAAAAATATATATAATTTTTTTTTTGCACTATTTTAAATTATTTGTCGATAATTGCAACAGGTTTTATTCGATAATTGAATAAAGTTTATAAAAAAAACTGTATACTGTTTAAGAATTAATTGTATACTTTTCCAGATTTTATGGAATAAAATGTAATCAAAGTTAGAAAAGTGAACTTTGATATATTTTAAAAATAATTCATTTGTTCGTTTTTATTCCATAAAAGTTTAATTTTTAATTTTGTAAATTTTTTTATATAAAAGATAATTTACAAAAACTTTCAAACCTTTTATAAAAAGTATGAAAGAGGAGGCAATTAAATCTGGATCCATATAAATATATTTGTAAATCGGATCCCGGGATGAAGCAATGTCTTGTAACTGGTAGTTAGTGTTATTCTAAGAAAATTTCTAAAAACTATAATCAGAGTACTATAATATATAATACAGAATATGAAAATATAATATTGTCTTTAATCTAATCTACTTATATTTTGAATGGATTTTCCCTGTGAGAAGAAAGATTCAAGATTTCAGATTTTTTTAAATCTATTAGCTTGTAGCTTATTTGTTTTTATGTTTATGCGGAAATCTTAATTTAAGTATATAAACGTATAAGGATATAAATTGAAGATTGAGGTATAGGCCATGAGAAATACAATATAACTTCGATTTTTTTAACGATTTTAGTTTGTATTTTGTTAGGACACACAGCTCTATATTTTTCTAAGCTTCAGCAGGTGTTTCTAGTGTTTTCTTAGCTGGGTAAACACAACAGATCTGATTCCGATTGTTATAGATATAAAAATACAAATACAAATAAAGGTTAGACTGGATAAAAAAAAACCTCAGAATAACGAAAAATAGTCAAAAAATATAAGTAAAAATAAATATCATCATATTGGAGCTTGCTTGTCTTTGTCGCTGCCATTTGCCTTTTTTTGTGATTTTTTTGAAAATTTATTTTGACATTGAGTTCATATTGTTTTTGTATTGTGGGTGAAACCGTCTGTTCGTTTCCCCCACTACCCCCTTGCTTTGATTGATTTCAATCTATCAGCAAAGTTGCAAAAGTCAATTAAAAATGCTAATTAATGTCTGTTTTGTGTTCTGTCAAAGCAATAAATTCAACAGATACCGTGTATCTAATTGGCCACAAAAGTCAAATTTGCAATTAATGTTTAATTCTGTTGACCGATTAGTTGAATTTTACAGGAATTGAAGCAGAATTGCGAGAATTTTAAATTAAATAAATTGAAGTTTGTATTATACCCTGTAGTATTACAAATTGTTGGGAAAAATTTATAATTAAATGTTTTGTACGTGTTTTTAGCAAGCTGACAAAATGTTTGGCTTCTATGATGTAGTATATAGCAGGAAAGTTTTGCTTAAATTCAAAGCATTTTTTATTTATTTACTCTATTTAAATGGGCTTATTATATCTCATAGGAAAAATCGGTAAAAAAAAAAATAATTCTTGTGTGAAAAACGATATCTTTATCAAAACTCTTATATACCATATTTAATTTGTGGCTTTTTATAAGTAATAATAGTAATAATATATATATAATCCAAATCGTATTAACTGACATTCAAGTATTAATTTCCATTACATTCTTTTTTCTGCAAGAGTATCTAAACTTCGTTAAGCAAATATACCAGTTTATTTCTAATTTTAAGCATTTTGTTTTTTTTTTTTGTGCTTTAATTTGTGTGTGTTAAATGTCAACTTCAATATTTGTTTACCTAGCTGCTGATATTCGCAGTCAACTCATTAAGGCAATTAAAATTTGTTATTGTTGCTGTTGCATAAACTTTGTTTTTATATACTTTGTTATTTTTGTTGGGTGGAGGGTGGCGGGTGGAGGCTTGTCCTTGTTGGGCGTGGCACTTTTGGATAGTTTAGTTTTGTTTCAAGCACATGAAAAAGTTGTACAAAAAGTTTTGCTTTTATTGCACTGGAGAGAGAGCGGGTGAGAGGGGGTCTCCTCAAAAATGCAACCGAAATGTCTGCCAGAGTTGCCAACTACCCATAAAAGTTCGCTGATTTTAGGAAGTTTAGTCAACTTAATTAGCACGTTGATTATTTTTAACGCCTAATCGAGCACTGGCAATGATTTCATTAGATGTGGCATGCCTAAAAAGGGGGCATGGTTTAAGAACTTGCCACCCGCCCACTCAAGTATTGCCCATGTGGTTTTTGATGGGGAACTTTTTGGTATTTTCAAGTGCAATGTAAAGTGGCGCTATGATTATTTAATTGCCACAAAAGTCTCTTTCTCTGTGTCTCTGTCTCTAGAATTGCATTGCAGTTATTTTCCTGAGAGTCGTTAAAAACTTATAAATGTTTCAAATTAGTTGGCATATGGTTAAGTGGTAATTGGGCTTTGCTACTTGATGGCACTTTTAGTTGTAGTTTACTGTTTAGTGTTTAAAGTTTTGAAGGAAATTAATGAACAAATTGAGGAATATCCATATGCCAGACATACATCGGAAATATGTATTGGATGGATTAAAATATTGAAGAAATTTTAAAGGGAATTAATTGTTTGAACTTAAAAATAATTATGACAGCGGTACACTTTACCTTAGGATGATGAAAATCTTAAGTAAACAATCTAAGAAGATTAAAATATTGAGGTAATGTTGTTTAAAAGCTAATGAACATTAGGTTATTGAGTGAGATTAATAATGTTCTAGGTCTGAAAAATTTAAAATCATTTGATAAGGAATATTGAAGACAAGCTTACAAGCTGATTGATTTTTTTGATTTTTTTTTATTTTATATTCTTTACAATGAATCGTTAAAATAATAACGCTGAGTCTCGATTTATAGTCTGATAATATAAAATAGTAAATTCCAATTTTACCGCCATAAAAAATATTAAAATTCCAGTGAAAAAATAGGCAAAGACTTGCATACTTGCATGCGCCGTTTTATGCACACCTGTGTGCCTATAATTCTCAATCGTTTCTTGTAGTCAGTATATAAGACATAAAGGTTTCTCTACATAAATTTTTTTTTTTTAAATATTCTGTAAGAGAATAAATTTGTCTTGAAAAAGCAAGTAATTTCAAATTTCAGTTTAATAAATAATAATTTTTAATAAATAATATTCTCACATTAAGCACAAATTAAATGTCCACAAAATTTTAAATAAAAGTTAACTTACATTTCTCAATAAAAAAATAATTTGGTAAATGAATCTATCGCTCATGCTTTAATATAAAATATTTAAAAAAAACGAATAAATTTATAATGAAATTATATAAAACAAATGATGACCACGACGTTCTTAACAAGACTATGTCGTTTTTAATAAATTCTGATATTTTTTTTGGTATCAAGAAAATGATTTCATATCAGACTATTTTCAAGAAATGGTCAAAATTTCTGTAATTTTAGAATGAATATTTTCCAATTATGAATTTAATAATATTACTTTACAATATTAGAGTAATTATTCTCAAGTATCAAAATTAACAATTTTCCCCTTTCGTTATTTATTAATGCCAATCAATTGTCTTAAGGCAATCAGTTGAGAACTATGCAGAATAAGATACATATATACTGAATAATACAAAAGCTGTTTATGACATCATCTATCTGTAAGGAACATCAGCATGAAGGGAATTTTGCAGTAACTATGTGAAATTGTTAACCGGTTGCAGGGCCAGGTTTCAGGTTTTGTGGTCTGTTTAACTTTAAGAACTTGCCAAGTAAGCCTTTGTTTCTGAAGCACTGAAAACATTTTATATGCACAGAGCTATTGAATTGTTATTGCATTTTTTTTTAATGTATTAAAAAAATAAAATACGTCAAGGGGGCTGAGTTAAAGTTCTTGGCAGAGTGTAAATTTAAGCTCAGCTTAAGCTTTTTATAGTTTTGTTTTCTTAACTGTTTATCTAACAAGAGCTTGTTATGTCTATATCATTTCAGTTTTAATCTAGATATCCTCATTTAAAATTCTATAGTTGCCATTGTCTTTAGCTTCCATTTAATATCATTTGTTGTCTCATTTGAAGCCATGCAGCATTCCAAATTAAGCGTTAAATTCAACACATAATATAAGTTTTATGACCCAAACGCATTCGCTTTATAGCTTGCCACACAGAAAACTACCTCCCCTCTCTCCATCTCTCTCTCTGTGTTCAGGCTAGTTACTCATCTTCATATACTATATAGTATATGTATATATAGGTCTGTGTTATCTCAGAGAACTCAGAACTCATTCCAACAAAGTTGTTTGCCTTTGAGCTTACAACAATCAAACAACGTGCAACAGGGAAATCCAAGCTGAATCCGAGAACAATGGTACAACACGGCGAGAACATCAGGAATAATGTGATAGTTAGCTGGGATATATGTTTATGCACTTAAAGAAAAAAGCAACAAGTTATTTACTAATAAGGAAAGAAACTTATATTTTTGATATGATTTATTTTTTTTATTCGATATCAAAAAATGTTGATTTAAAAGTCGCTCATTCACTATCCAAAAAAAAATTATTATGTGGTTTACTCAAAAATTTTAATTATGCAGGAACTCTACATTAGCATTAGCCTGAAGTGTAGATTTATTTTACTTTTAAAATAAACAATAATATTTTTATTTTAAATTGTTTTATAACCTTGCCAAAGGGCATTATTTTTAAATTAAATTAATTTTTTTTGTCTAAAATGTATTCAATAACAACATTCTTGCAAAAAAAAAACTCGTTTTGGAATTGTTCCAAGAAAATATATTAATTTTAGATTAATCTCAAATTTATTCAATATTTATGCATTCCCAAAATTCATAGTTTAAAAACTTTAAATGAAAAAAAAAAGGTTTTTTAAAAATATATTATTTATAACAACACAATTTAATCTTGATAAAATTTTCCTAAAACTTATTGATTTTCATGCCCCTTCTCCAAATAAATTTGTTAAAATATATTATTTAAATAAAACACATTTTATCCCCAATCAAATTTTCCTAAAATTTATAGATTTTCATGAACTTTATTTTCGCTCAGTGTATTATGCAATGATAAGGCTATGTTTATATGCATAGAGGGGTTCCATAACATGCTCCTCGTTATAAAGCCTGAGTCTGCCTACCTTTTGCGTTTAGTAAGAAAAATTTGATCGCTTGACAAATCCTATTTGCACGCTTCGCAGGAAAATCAATTTTACGTAGTGGCCCTTTGTGCCCCTGCCCCTGCCCCTTTTCGGTGTCTGTTCCCTCTATGCCTAACCCAAACCCTTTGCGCCTCCTCTGTGTGATTGCGTCATAAAAGATTTTTAAAACTTCATTTTGCTCTGCAGTCTAGTCTCTTTTAGCCTTCTAGCAACCCTTTTATCATTGATCTTACTTAGCTGAGCTGACTGCGACTTTGACTCGATTTTTATGGGCTTGCTAAGAAGATGCAACTCCGCGCTTCCTGCTGACTTCATAAAAAAAAAGATAGAAAATAAAAACTCTGACTCATTGTCTTGCAGCTTAATGGCAATTAGTTGGAAAATTTGTGAGGCTACCGTTGATGGTGGTCGTTGCTTTGTAATGTTGACCATGTTCCATTGAAATCACACTCCCACAAATGAAAAAATAAGAAATAAAAAATAAAATAGAAAATAGAAAATGTTACAATTGTTGTCTGTGGTTAAGGCGCAAGTTCTTTTAGGCAATATTTAATGACTGCACATTGCCACAATTTGATCAGTTTTGATTGTGTAATGTTGTTGCTCTTCAACAGCCCACATTTAAAAATATATGTATTTATGTAGCTTCAACGAGTGGAGGCAGACAACATGTGGCAGGAATGAGTTGCCGATTGTCGTTGGCGTTTGCTGAAGTTATAGTGTTGGATTTTTTAGTTCAATTTATGATGAATCAGTTTAATAGTTGGTAACTAAGTTAGTCATCAGTTGTTAGTCATAGGCTCAACTGTTGCCAATAGAACAGAGTTTTTGGTGTAAATTTTAAATTCAAATTTCGCTCTTAGTTAAAAAAAAATTATTTGTTCAGCTATATAATTTTATAAATAAATTAAATTATAAATAAATAAATAATTTTATAATAAACTTCAGACACTCAATTAGCCAGGAAATTATTTATATTAACTTAAACCTTTTTTTGGGGCTTTAATTGAGAATATTAAATAAATTAATATATAATCAAAAATGCAGTTAAAGTTTGTTTTTTTATTTTAGGAAAATTTGATATTTTATAATTGATTTATTTATATATTCCAATCACAGAATATACAAAAATTAATATTATATATATACGTATTTATTTAAAAGGGGCAATTGATTTAATTAGTTCAAGTGTTATGTTTTACTTTTATTTTTTTAATGAAACTTCAATTTTTTTTAATATAAATAGTTTAAATATTTAATTTAATAAAAAGATTCATTTCAGCATTTAAATTCAATCGAGAATTAAGTTGTTGAATTTAGCTAAAGCTGACAAAGACCTTTTTTTGAGATTTATAATTTAGAAAAATGCAATTTATCTTATTTGTTTTTGTGGGATAATTTAACTTTAAAAATGTACTTTCCATAATTAAACTCAACTAAAAAAAATTCTAATTAAAAATCTTTATTCTGTAGTATGCTTTACTAACAATAATATGATAAAACAATATTATTCATGAATCACTGAACAAGTTTTGTGGTTCAATTGAACCTATTCTGAATGAACTCTGACAACTCTATTGAAGTTTAAATATTATAATGTTAAGAGTTCTGCATTTTGAGCACGTGGGTGTTGCTGTTGCCACTTCTGCTGCAGAGGTGCTGACAGCGCTGTGGCAGCAATTGTTGTTGTTGTCGGGCCTCATCATCAATCATAGAGAGAAATAGGCAACGAATGCCAAATTCAAACTGTTATTTGTTGACCAACAACAACAAATAACAAATAGCAAATGCAAGTGCCGGCAATTGAATTGGTCAATTGCAAAGTGCAGCATGTTCGATTGCAACATGTTCCAAAACAAAGCCGGCAAGTTCGTTTACAACAGTGCCGTATGAGTTGCGTGTTGCGTTACGGCAAATTTGAAAAGACGGCAACATTGTTGCTTGATATAAATTGAACAACAACAATGTTGCGCTCTCTCTTTTACAACATGTTGCTAGTGTAAGCGCCTAGACGTGTTGCGCTCTCAGTTACATAGCATTAAAAACAAACACAATAAAAACTAATTTAAATTAGTTTTGAGTAGAATCTTAATATAATTTACTATTGTTCCTTTAGATAAATATATATGTGCTATATAAGTTGTTGTATAATTGTAACCTTTAAATGCTGCACATGCGCTTTAATGTTTGGCCTACAGCAACTAATTTTTCCCAGTGTGCAGACATGTTGTGCTTTGTGCTCTCAACATTGCGGCGCATCAGTTCAGATTCAGTTTTCTGCCTTCAGATTTCAGTTGTTATCTGTAAGTCGCTGCGCGTCGTCACGTGTGCGGATTAAAACGCATCGCCTACGCATTCTAAATAAACAAAAGTGTTGTGTTCTCACGTTGTGTTCTATCTGGTTTAAATAAACGAAAAACGTAATTGTGTGCACAGTAATACGTAATACTATAAAAAATATTACGAAGAGTGTGTATTGCACATATACTATATGTGTATGCATGTACGTGCGTGTCTGTGTAAAAACACGTGTAAATTTAGCACATTGGCAAAAATCGCGCGCGTTTAATTAAAAAATAAACAAATATAACCAAAATATTAATAAATAAAAAGGAAATATCGAATTTTGCCGAAATAGTTTATAAATTTATTTTATTTTGAAATACTGAAAAATCAAGTGAAAAAATTTGTGCAAAATTTATTTAAAAATAAAAATCTGAAAATAGTGTTTTCTCATAGAGTTTTGACTTTAAATAAACCAACTTTAGTGCAAAACAGAAGCCAAAAATATCAACTTCATATAAATTATAAAAATTCAAACAAGAATTGTAATTAAAAACCAATTTGTGAAATTTATCAGCAATAAATAAATATTTAAAAAAACGCATATCAATTTGTCAGAATTTTAAAAAGTGCACAAATAATTAAAAAAAATTTGCAAAAATTAAAAATTGTCAAAACAAATGCAGAAAAAAGGCAATAAATAAAAATATCATATAAAATATCAGTGGAAAGTGCTGAAAAAGCACAAAAGAATTGCGAACAATTATAAAACAAATTAATTGAAATTCCAACAATAAAAAGCTGTTGACAAAGTACACAAATATATATTCAAGATATATATACATAAAACGCAATTCAAGTCTCGCTGAGAATTTTGTGATTTATGGCTACAACAAAAAATAAATGCATTAACAAAAGAAAAATGCTTTAAATAAATAATAAAAAAAATTAAAATATATAAAATAGAGCATACAACAAAGAGCAAGTGTGTGAAAACAAAAACAAGTAAAAAAAGTGCATAAAAAAAGAAAGGAAGCTAATATTCAATATAAAGCATATAGAATAGATACAAATACTTTCATATAGATACAGATATTGAAATGGCAATGCGCACATTTCGTGGCAGTGGCATCTTTCCATTGATGCTGCTGCTGTTGCTGCTCCTCGCAGATCTTAGTTATACCGAGGAGCATCCGCATCGCCATCAGCATAATGTTAGCACAACAAGTGCCCCAAGTGCAACTGCAGCAAGGATTAGACATAATCAGCAGCAGCGTTTGCAGCTGTTGCAACAGGCGCAGGAAGGTGGGGATGGTCTACAAGCCATGCAACGTCAGCATCATCACTTGCGTCATGAGCAACATTTGCGCGCTGAGCTGGCGGGCAATGGCAACGGCAACGGCAACAGCAACAGGCAGCCACCGATTGTGGCATTGAAGCAGGCCACACAGCTGGAACTGGAGCAGTTGGCCATGTTGCCGGCGCCGGGGCAGCAACATCATTTGCGGCATCACAATCGTCATCATGCGGCCTGGGAGCAGCGTGTGTTTCCCGCGTTGCGGCAACACTTGACACCCAAAATGACAACGACAACCACAGATGCACCGCTGCTGCCACATCACGAGATGGGCAATTTAAGCAATGCTGCCACACGCTACTTTGATCGTGATGGCATTTACCCAGCCTGGACACAGCCACGTGCCACACGTGCCCCCAACTGGCAGCAGCAGTTGGTGGACAGCGATGAGGATGCCGATGAAGATTACGATGATGATGACGATGATGAGGATATTGATGTGGATGGCATTGATAATGCCGCTGCAGCTGAGCTGGCCAAACAAATGCCACGCTATTCCCTATTCAGTCAAAAGTTGCCAGAAATCAGCTCCAATGAGCAGGATTACGATGCCTACGATCAAACGGATCTAGAGTCCAACAACAACAATAATAATAAGCATCCAAGTGTTGCAGCAGGACACAGCAAGGCAGCGGCCAAGCGCAACATTTTCGATTGGCTCTTCAAACGGGACAAGGATAAATCCCAACAGACTCCAGCGCCATCAGCAGCAGCTGCAGCTCAATCCAAGCCCCTGGTCAAAGTATTTCCCATAACCACACAGAAACCAAAAGCTTTGGACTTGCCACAACAGCAGCGGCAGTCAGATAGTCTATCTGCAGATGATGATTTAAATAATGATGATGATAACTCGGCGGAGGCCTTCTCCAATGAGCAGTGGAATAAGATTGAGCATGAGCATCATTTGAAGCAACAAAAACATCAAAAGGAACTTCAAGCTCTACGCGAGAGCAACAGAAATGCCCCACTGATAAGAGGAGGCAACAGCCGTGGCGCCATTGATAATGAGGTAAGTTTGGCATTGCGCTCATTCATTCATTGTTGTTGTTGATATTGTCGCAATGATGTCATTAGACATTGTTTTAAAATATGTACATTGTACACATATAGAGCGCTGATAAGTCTTGAGATGCGAGTGCACACACATTATGATTGAAATAGGCCACAAATTAACTGGCTTTATTGCTGACTGGTCAACCAAATAGACACGTACACACACACACACACTTGCAATATTTACACTGTGAGAAAGGTATGTGTGTATTTAAAAATAATTATCTAAAGTCAAAGTCATATTGATGCAATGATTCATGCTTGTGACATCGCATTTTTGAGCTGCATTTTAAGATCTAGCTAAGCTGAAAATATCAGAGATAATTTTTAATTTAAATAAATATAATAAACATATGTCTATTTATAATAGGAAAAAACATATTTTAAATTTTCTTTATATAAGAGCGGTGTCTATAGGAATTTGTCATTCTTAAACACTTAAAATTTTAATATTTTGCATTCTTAACGACTTATAATTAAAAATATTACCTAAAATTAATCAATTCAAAATATTTTATATAAAACAACAAAATTATCTAAATACAAACCCAACTTTCCCTCTATAAGAGATATCCATAACTAATCTCGATTCAAAGAAATATTATATTAATAAATTGAACTATATTAAAATTTGTTAATATATGAAGGAAGATTGGAGTATTAAACTTTAAAGGAACCACAACAAAATTTATGTGTGCCTTTGGAAAATCTAAATTTAGCTTCCCACTAGAAGAAAAGCTGTGTATTAATCCAGTTAACTATCTTGGTTTTTTTGTTATAAGATCAATAAATGGATTAGAGTTTCTTACAACTCTTTAAACCATTTGTGTAGTTAAAACTTGATTTCATGCAGATTTATCTGATATTAGATAAATATGTGTATTTGTCTTACCTTTTTGCCAAAGAAAAATATCAAAAATATTATTTAACTTCATACACTTCTGGTATTTGTTTTAAGTACATATACACTAAATATAAAACAGAATAATTTCTTCAGATTTTTCCCTGTGTATCCATCAACAAATATATTTTTTTAATTACATTTATAAATAAAAAGAGCACCTGACACAATTTATATTTATTTATTTGTATGCTAAGCTATTATTAGATTATCTATTTTATGGCAAAACAAACAAAACTAAATATCAAATTTCTGTGCCATTAAATTAAATTACATTTTGATATTAAAAAGTCAACATTTAGTTGAGATATATTTTAAATGTGGAAAATATTTTATTTATATTGCTTGCTTTGACTTTACAGATTCAAATGTAAACTGTACACAGATAAAAATCACAAATAATTAAATCTTTTATTCATTGAATAAAGAATTTAATAAATGTTTAAAAGCTGTGTAAATATTGTTTAATGGCTTGTTAGATAAATCTAATCTGTAATAATTTTCACAATATTTTGCATTGATCAGTTTGCTTTATGCATTTTAAACTAGAATAGCGTTTAAATCTGTAAATTTAATTACGAGTTTTGGGCGTGTATACTTTAAAAACCTTCACTTTGAAATATTAAATTGATAAAAAAAAATTCAAAAAAAGAAACAATTTATTAAAAAAAAGTTATATATTTGCTTTAGGAAATAAATAATATCGCATGAATTAATTTACAAAATGATTTATGTAAAATAAACATTGGTAGCTAAAATTGGAAGGAACTATTGAAATAATCTAAAAAAAAATGTTTGCTCACAGAAATTGAAATATATTAATATTTCTTAGTATTTTAATCCATATCATTTTATGTTCTTCGGTGTACCTGATAATTATAATATATATAATATATATTATGGTATATCTTCTACATATATATACGAACTGACCGTGGCTAATTTCGTATGTGTTTTGGCTTTAATTAAGAAAATAGTTAAATATTTACAGGAATTTTTGTTAAAAGGTCGTCTCTGATTTCTAAACTAGTTGTGTTGTCCGCTGTCCCATGTCCTTCAGTCCAATAGTTTGTCCAGCTGCCAGACTGTTCAACTATTTCTCATTGTGGCTGGCTAATTGAAACCAACAACAGTTGCAGCCACCAGCAACAGCAACAAAATCAACAACAGCAGCAACTGCAACAATTTGTTGCATTTAATTTGCGCTTTTTGCATAGCTTTTTATTTTGCTAGCCATTTAATTGCATTTTGTGGCGCATTTCGCTCACATTTTATTTTCATTTAACATTTCCCATTTTCATTTTCATTTTTGCTTGATGCATTTTCCTGCTTTTCTCAAGTTTACACCTTAACTAATTACAGAGGGCAAATTTAATTAGCCCAATGCAAACAATTGTCTAGTTGAGAGGGATTGGAACTGTAGTGGGAGTTGGGCGTTTTGTTAACTGGGCTAAATGAACATATTTTTAGGGCCAAAAAAAAAAATGCTGGCGAAACGGGCTCTGTTTGTGGGCGTTTAAAAACGCGCAAAATATAAACAGCTTTTTAATTAATTTGAGTCGTTTGTGTAATTATAATTTTATAGTTATTCATTACAATGGTTTGAAGTTCTGGAATTTCAATTGATTTAATAGTTTGCCTCGATTTAAATATTTTAAATTCTGAGAATACAGAAATATTTCTAAAATGTTGAAAATGCATTTCTGAATGCGTTTATTGAAAACAAATTAAATTATTTGGCTGGAGTATAAGAAATATAATACATATGAGATTTTTAAAGAGCTTTAGTAAAAAAAAGGAACATACATGAAAAACAATATATTCAATTACATGTTGTATTTAATTTTCAGGAATTCTTCTTCCGATTAGATAAATAAATGCATCACAAATTTCTATTTTAAACAAATTTCATTTTATTTTTAAAATTTTAAATAAGTTTTTCTCTTACATACAAAATGAACTAAAAGTTCGTTATGTCTTAATAAGTTTTACAAAGAGTTACGAATATAATTTAATTTCAATTAAATTAATTTTTGTAGTATTTTCTTCTTAAAAGTTAAAAAGTTTACCTTTCATATAAATTAAACATTGTTTGGCTGAACTTTAACTTCTTTAATTTTAACTCTTGTATTGTATTTAGCTCAACTTTAACTTGGCTACAGTTTCTTCATTTTGTGTGGATGACAAATTGCTTGGCATTTCTGTAATTGCCAACCATATGAATATATATATATGTTTTAATATGCAAATTCCCAAGAATTGTCCTCATAATTATCACATAATTTTTATAGCATTTGTTTGCTCTGTTACATGTGAATTAAAACAAGAAATGAAGGGTTTTTTTAGCGTGTGAAGAAGATTAAATACTCTTGCGAAAAAAATGATAAGCTTGTTCCAATGATTATTATAAAATATGAAAAGGTTTGTTTTTGTTCGGTAAACAGATCAATACTTAAAAAAAATTTTGTTTGACAGATATATGATATAAAATGTGAATTTAATTAAATTGGACTAAATAAAAAAAAACATAATAATATAAAGTAGCACAATTTTGATTAAAGAAAATTAAATTAAGAATTGAATTGTTTAATTGAAATTAACTAAAATGCAAAAGAATGAAATATACATTAAACAAATTTTTTAAAACATTTGTTTGCCTTTTGATAAAGTGATTTCTTTTTAATAAAATATAGTCAAATATTTTTATGTAAATTAGAAATTAGCAAACTTAATTTAAGCTGATTAAGAACATATTTTAAGTACGTTACACATCCAATAATAAAATCAAAATACCCATTTTTGCGAGTGCATAACAATGAAGCGCTCTATAAAAAAATCAACTTGAATGGAACGTTAAGTGCAATGGCATCGTAAATTAAAAAGTACTCGAAAAATATTGTTAATAGCAAAATAAACGCAGAACAATAACAATAATAATAACAAAAGCAACAAAAACAACAACAACAACAGTAGCAGCAGCTGGCAGAATGTTGCAACAAACAGCTGCAACAATAACAAGAACAGTGTCAATTTTGTTGTTGTTAAATGGGTGGTTCAGTAGGTGGTTCTATGGGTGGTTCTATGGGTGGTTGTATGGGTGGGTAATTCTGAAAGAGAACAACCAAATAAAAAGCTTTTCGACAGGTGAAATTGGCGCTCAGCCAATGATGAAGGCGCCCGGTGGTTGTTCCCGGTTGCAGTCTTCTTCCCTACATCCCGGTTCTCCCTACCTTACCCTACTACAATGTCCCCCCCGTACAAAAAGTGACACAAATATTTACATATGTCTGTGGATGGCGCCGTGGCGCTCTTGTTTCCTTCCTGCTGTCTACCGTAAAAACCCAACAATTTCCCCCCCGTCCAAAAGTTACTCGTAAAATGTATCTCAATGTTTACGTAATGCATTATTTGCATGTTACTCACATTGCAGCCCCCCTCCCCCCTGTTATTGTTGTTGTATTTGTTGTTGTTGCACTTAATTGCAAAGTTGTAAAAAACATATAATTATTATATTTTTTTTTGTTGTAACATTTATTTTTTTCATGTTTTTGCGGCTTCTTTCACTGTTCTGTTTATTAACGCTTCAAGTGCGGTTAACCAGGCGTATGCGCAATAATGTACAGAGGTTTTTTTTAACGAGTTAAATATGTGCAAATAAAAATGATGATAAATTAAAGTTTTAGTTAATTACACACAGAAGATTAAATTATGTTGTGTATTTATATTGATTGCAGTTGCAAAAATAAATTTTGTATTTGTATAATAAATTCATGTGGGAGATATATATATAGATATATACATAGCATCATTCTTTTAATATACATATATAATAGCAAATAGCCCATATTCGCTTTATTTTGAAAATATTGTGGAAATTAAAAAAGTTTACTTTTTTATTTTTTTTTAAAAAAATTTAAATAAAATTCATCATATATTTTTTTTTTCGAAATTAATACTGAAAATATTTTAATTGCTTCAGTGTGTTAATCTATGATAAACCTGGCCGATTGCTTTGTCATTTACATCCCTAGAGCATACAAACATATTCTCACTATGTTTTTACAACTTTAGCATAAAATTACATTTTTATTATTTGATGAAATGTGATATGTTATTTTTTAGAGCTTTTCACATTTGTACAAACACAAAAATTCACAAATTTGTATGCCAATCAATTGAATTTTATATTTTTATTTCTAGCTTTAGCAAGCTTAACATCACTAAGGAAAACAATTTGAAAAAATAACAACAACGTTGTTTCAATTACAAATATTTGGTTTTATTTAAAATTATTATTCTTTGTTGTATATAAAAAAAAACAATTCAATAAATTATTTAGCAGCAGCAGCTTAGATGTTAAATTCGTCATGTATATCAGTAACATATAAACCTTTTAAACTGGTTTTGAGAGCAAAAACTCTTGTTGCATTTAACCTGCAACAACAAATGGTTAAAATAACAATTGCAAAAACAAAAAAAAAAAAGAAAATAAATAATTTTATTCAAATAAAGTTTTTACTTTCGACTTACACGCTTTTGAGTTTCTATACAAGTTTTTGTAAAAATAGGGTGTTAGGAAAAATTCAGCACGAAAGCTAAATATTTGCTAGCAGCATTTTGGAATTTGCAATGCAATTTGCAATGCTTTCTATTGCTGTTCAAATATTGTTGTTGTTGTTGTTGCTGCTGTGTTGTATTGAAAGCTTCCCTGCGGTTGCTGCAACAGTTGCTGCTTTAGTTGCTGTTGCTGCTGCCGTGCGTTGTCTTGTATGCTCTCCTGCTGTTGCTGTTGCTTCTGCTGCTGTTGTTGCTCTTCCTTTACTCCTTTGACCTTTTTTTTTTGAGGCAGCTTCAATGAAACGCTTCATTTGCACACACACACCAAGATATCCCAGTGACACGCCCCTCACCACATGTGCCACGCCCACGCTGTGCTGTCGGCTAAGCTGCAGATCTGATTGCTGCTGCTGCTGCAGTTGCAGTTGCTGCTGCTGTTGCTGCTGTTGTCGCCTTATCGTCACGCATTTGCTTGTAGCTTGTATCTTGCTGTGTTCATGAGCTTTTAACTGCCCTTTGTGTGCGAGTTCCTATATCTTCGTAATGCAACTTCCCTGCTGTGTTACTGTCGCTGTTATGTTGCGTTTTAGTATTGCAGTAACAGCAACAACAATTGCTGCAGGCCAAAAGCGAATCTAAGTGAAATTAAAACTCAACCACAAAACAGCTATAACAACCACAAAGTAACCCTAGAGCAGCAACATGGGATTGCATTGACCTTGATAAACTCACACAAGCAGCAACAGCAGCAACAAGCTGCATTAACAACATCAGCAACAGCTACAGCGGCAACATTAACACGAGCAACAGCTTCTCACAACATCTTCTTGAAGCCAGTCTTCATTAAAAAGGGCATATTGTCAATGTGCAAGTGTTTGTTAGGTGGAAAACTATAAAGTACCTTTAAATATACCTAATCAGCATCAGAAGTTAATTTCCTATATTTGTTGATTTTGCTAAGTATATAAAAGCGCAGATTTTAGAGATTACTTATATGATCTATCGCCAAAAATAACAAATAATAAAGCCCAATTTAAGGTTCACATGAGTGTGCCATGTATATTTTACATATTTGTCATATATGTATGTGTCAAGTGTATAGCTTACACTTTAATAGAATTTTGATGTTAAATCAATCTGAAAGATATCTAGCAACCTTTAATTAAAATCAAAACAATTTAGACAAAATTAAGGTCTCGTGTGTGCCACGTAAGTATCTATCTACAGTTGTGTGAGTACACATTTAAATACGGGAACAGAGTGTTTTGTAGTCAAGTACACTCGACTAGAGCAATCTCAGTTGTTTTAGAAATTGCTGCTGTTGCTTTGCATGTTGCTGTGTCGTCTGCTGTTGCTGTTGCGTGTTGCTGCTGTGTTTGCAGCTTAGTTGCAGCTCCTTCATGTTGCTATTGATTATCCTTTTCGGTTGCCGTTGCATGTTGCTGTTGTGTTAGCTCTTCATATTGTCATTTATATGCCAGTTGCCATATTTCAATAGTCTGGGTTGTTGTTGCTGTTGTACTGTGGCATGTAGCATGTTGCTGTTTCTGTGTTTCTCTGTTTAAACTCTCGTGCTGCTGTTGACATTTTCTGCTTATTTTCACCCGCATTTCATGTACATATTTTCTTTGCTTTGCTTTATTAAGAATTCCATTTATTTGTAAAGCTTTTTAATGCCGCTGGCTTTCATTAGCCGCAGAGTTGCAGCAACGATAGCAAAAACAACACAATTGTATAACTTCTGACCAATGCTTCTTTTATAAATGTATGTAATATATACTCGTATACTTACTTACAGTATATAGAGTGGCAACAAGAATTTTTCCCCAATTTTCAATTGCACAACTTTTGCTTATTGTCTCTTCTGCTGCGCATTTTGGCTTCGCTTCCATATTTTCCATTTTTCGACTGAAACTGGAAGCTTGGCTGTTTTGTCTGCTCTGGGGTACCATAATTTATAGCTGCTTCTAATATAAATTTCAAGAAATTACTTGCTCGTATTTTTGCGCTGCGCTCCTTAAAAAAGCAATATAAATTCTCTTCAACTAATTGGCAACGTTTTCGTCGCTGGGTTGCATTTTTGTTCAGATTGCTGCTACTGAGTGCCCTGGCTTCCGCTTGTGCTTTTGGATCCCTACTCGGGCGCCCAGCCAGCTCTGTGACCCCTGAGTCCATGCTCGGGTGCTTCTTGAAACTGCTCAATGACTTTATTAGACAAACAAGTAGATTGGAGTTGTGTTGATATCTTTCGCCTGACTACTCCTACGCCGACTTCGCATGTACTTAGCCACACATGCAGCTCAGAATTCTTGGAATGCCGCAAAATCTTTGCGGTGGCGGCGTCTTCAGCGCGGCTTTTGCGGCGGCTTCGTCACTTTATAAATCATTTTACACATGCAAAAGTAGACGGGGGGGTAATGCGACGACAGTCTGCTAGTTAATCTGACAGAAAACTGTTTGTCAGAGAATGGCAGTGGCAAGAAAATGGATATGTATCTTTGTATCTTTGTGCATCTGCTGGATGCATATGCGTTCGTTCGTTCGTTCATTTGTTCGTTGTTTTGCCATCGCAAATCAGTTACAGCATTTGTGTCAGCTTTTATTTTACGAGCTGAGTATATCTGTAGATACTTAGATAGTGCGATGTCTTTAGTTGCTTTTGGGCCAAAGTTGCGTTAGGAGCAGCTAAAGCAAAACATATGTCACTCTTGGTTATTAAATCGCCCAAGTAGATGCCGACTTTGTGATGATGGTTTTAATGATGAGCTTCATTGAAATGCATTGCATTGGGGCTTGTGTTCTGTCTGATGATGTATTGGGGTCAAGGTGGATGATGCATTGGGCATTTACCACATATGATTACAGTTAGAAAGAACTTAATGCCGATCAAGCGTTCACGTAACAATGAAGCCACATAAATAAATATTACGTGACTTGTGAGTTGAGTTCGAAAGTTTTTATTATAAAGTGCGATGTGTGTCTAGCCTGATTTGGTGGTGGAAGTAGTAAGACTTTGAGTTTTACTATATTGGGCTTTGGGTTACATAATAAGATATATAAATATATTGTAAGGTAGTTAGGATTTGGCTTTCTTAAGGCCTCCTAATAAATAAAGAGTTTTTTCGGGTCTTTAAAAGTTTTCAAAGTCAAGTAGCTAAACAAATTTCAATGAGGAAGGAGTAAATTGCATGAATTGTTTCTTTTAATATATTATACAATTTTTGATTCTATTTAATACTAGAATCATGTCATGTCAAAGAAGAATGATAGTAATTCCAGTGGGAGCGCTGATTCTTAATAAAACACTATTAAAATCTTTAGTTGCAAATAGCTTTCCTGAACTATTAAATTATGTTTACAAATTATAGTCAAAAACAGCTATAAAGCTTAGATAATATTTACTATCTACAATTTTCTATTATAGCCATAATAAAAACTCTTTTGCGCCTCAACCACATTTTCGCAACTTTTCTTTACCTCTGAAGCCATTCTAATCTCAGCTAAAATTAAGTTCAACATTGCGAGAGGCATTTTCCTTTGTTGTTGCTCAAGGCCAATCCAGTATCTAATCAACTCGCACACACACTCACACACCCGTCTGGGAGCGCATATTTTGTAACCAAATATGTGGCACGAAAATTCCTTCATATATATATATATATATATATCCACCGCAACACTTTCAAGTGCCAAGAGAACAACAACAACAACAAAAGCGACAAGTGACAAGCGAATAGAAAATAATACAACTGTCAAAAAAGCCCAAACAATAAATCATGACAACAAACGAAAATTTGTGTATGCTGTGAGTGTTGTTGTCGTTACGTGTGACGGTCCATTTCGCAATCGAATGGCAACCAAGTTTCCCTGCCCCTGCCCTCTACACAGACCATTCCCGTTTCCGCAAAACGCCAAAAAGTAAATATGCAGAAAAGGGAGCAACGGTCGAAAAGCTAAAAGTGTAACAATAATTTGATTTGGCCAAACAGCAAGCACAGTGGTAAAAATGAAAAATCTAGTTAAGAAAAAAAAACAGTCTGTTTGTTTGCATTTTTGATTATTAAATAATTCGGAATTGCATCTGTTAGTTATTCATTCAGCTATATATTAATTATTAACATTTTTAAGGTTCTAAAATGTTTAAATATGTGTAGGGAATGGGAGAAATATCACAAAATATTGCAAATTAAATTATTTTCAGATTATTAGTGTTAAATAAATCTAGACAATTAATTATGAGGGAAATGGCTAATAACTCGGATTATCCAAAATTATACATGTCTAAGAAAAACATTTTTCAACATTTACGTTTAAATAGGCCTACAAATTCAACAACTTCTCAAAATGATGAATAAAATAGTAATTTACTTACTATTTTGTATTACCAAAATAGATTAAAAACGAAATAAAAAGATTTAATTTATATATTTTTTTTTTTTTTTATATATCAAATTGTGTAAATCGAATATTTAGAATTAATTAAGACTTAAATACAATTTTAATGTAGATGGCTAATGCTGTCAGAAATCACATTTTGCATGTGCAGTCCTGAAAATTTAAATATCTACTTAAGAAGAAGGGAAATACCCATAGAAATTACATTTTTGATTTATGTCATAGTTCTGTTAAAACTGAAAATGAATCTTCAAACTTTCAGCCAGCGATAGACACAGTTTGTACCACTGTGCTTTGTGTCATGGCCATGACCATTGTTGCTTTTGTTATTGTTGTGGTTGTTGTTGTTGTTAGGGGGCATTCAACAAAATGAAATGAAGCCCAAATAGACATCGGAAAAGCCGAGTATAACCATTGAACTGTAAATTGAAAACTGTTGCTCAGTTGAGCCGTAAATACCTGTGATTTGATTGCTGTCGTTGCTGTTGTTGTTGTTGTTGTTGTAGGTGTGTGCGTGTGTGTGCTGCATTCTAATACAACAAAACGCATCGCATAAATCAAACTAAATAAATAAAACTAAAAACGAAACGTCAAATGGTTTGTTTGATGACGATGATCATCAAATCGATCAACCTAAACCTTTTTCAATGTCACCTGCTGTGGCCGAGTTAGCTACAATGAATTGCACCTGTTGTATTTTTTGAAGTGCTTTGATTTTATCTGCAGCACACACACACACACACACACATACAAACACACACCCACACAAAAGGTCAAAGGTTGCCTTTGCAAATGTCTTTCCTCAATATTGATGCATTGCCCCGTGAGCTGTAGGTGCATTTTTTTTTGTTTTTGGAATCATTAAAAATTTAACATAAATCTTGTCGTTGCCTAGCTCAAAAGATATTCTCTAAAAGTTGTATCTGTGTGTGTGTTTGTGCTGGTATGTGTGTCATAAGAGTCATAGCAATTTGCTTTGCCATTATATAAAGTAAAAGCCACGATTAGACGATGACAACAACGTGACACGCAAAAGGGGGCAACCAGAGAACTCATAACACACCCAACTGACAATGTGTGTGTATGTGAGTGTGTGTGTGTGTGTGTGTGTGTGTGTGTGTGTGTGTGTGTGTATCTCTGTGTATGACAAGTCTACAAGTGTATGTCACCTAGTTTCATATGCCTGCACTGTGCTTGCAAATAAATGATAATTCAACCAAAATATGCCTAGAATGATACTGAGTAACAAAAGAATCTGAAAAATTTTTTTTTTATATATTTTTAACCTACGAGGAAACTTCTGAAAAATATTGCAAAATCCTAATATAGAAGACATAAAAGTAAGATTTAAGGCGCTTTCTGAATATTTCAAAGCTTTAGATTATTTCAACTTTAAGATTGGAACTGTGAATTTAGACTGATTTAATCAGCTTAGTATAATTTACAATTTCGAATTTAAAATAAAATACTTTTAATAAAATGGTGAATCTTTGGTTCATTTCAAAATTCTTTTAACCAAAATAAAAAATTAAAGATTTTTTAAAAATCTGTTAGAACATTGCCATGAAAAAAAATGTTTTTGTTTTTTTTTTTGTTTTAGGAAACATAGTAAATTTTGTATAATTTTATAGTCACAATAGATTGCCCGTTCTCAGTGGCATAATTATTATTATAATTATTTTTTTGATAAAATGCCTCAGATATAATTTAACGCACTATAAAATACCTCAGATATAATTTAACGCACTTTTGTTTCACCTTTATTTATTCATATGCAAACTTTTTTTCTTAATTTATTCATACACAAACTTTTTTAATTGCAATTCAATTAATTTCTAAAATGTATACATATACAAATGCTTTTATTTTGATAAGCCAAATGCTTTAATGCCACTTAAAAATGCATTAAGCGCAAATTAACAAAACATTTTCTGGTAATCCATTTCACTTTGGAACACTCCCAGTTTAAAATTACGCCCACTATGCACACAATATTTTTGACATTTAAAGTTGTCACAGCACTCAGTTTTCGGTTCAATTTCTGGCAAAGTTTGCCTCGATTTGGCAGCTCGAAATAAAAAAAAAAAGCAGACCAAGTGTTATGCAAATGACTGGCAAAAATGCATTTGACAGTTAAATCAATAAACATAACTCTACTAGACAAGATCGGCAATGCACTTAGTTGAATGCATTGGTGTATCTAATGCATTTTTTTTTTGCTTTGGGAATATACAAATTTGCATTTAAATGCGCTTCTTAATTAATGCTGCCTTTATTTATGACTCAATTTTGCAGAGTGTACCCAAAGCTTTATAGTTTGGTTTGACATAAAGTTAAAGTCTTTGTCAGGTTATGTCCAAATTGATGACATTTGAAATACTTTAACAAATTGAATGCCAATGCCAATGAACTATCAATAAATTGTTTAATTGATGCGATTGCTTCAATTGGCATAAATATGAAAGCCCAGTAGCTTAACTTCAGTGTGGTTTCCATATAAGGGGGATGGCCCCATATTTTTTTCCAAACATTTTGAAGTCTGCGCATTTTCTGTTTCTTTTATTTGAAATGTGTCAGACAACAAAATAAAAATTGTTAGAAATTTTCAACGTCTCAAGTTGCACTTTTGCATTATGCATGAGAAGTCGCCAACATGGTAGTATTGATGTTGAAGTCTACGGATTGTGCGGTGCGTTTGACATGCGCACAATGCATCAAGTAAATTTCATCAATATTTCATTTTTATTTTTATTTTTTTTTGTTGTTTTGGACACTTTGATGGCGTTGTAAGCATTGTAAGCGCATTTCTTTTATTACACAATTCAATTTTATTGCTCGAAACAAAACACTTTGACACTGAGCTGATATTTTCTGGCTTATAACGGGGTATTTCTTGGTAACAGAGGGGAACTTGGGGTATTTTGAGAGCTTACGGTGTAAGACTTTCGCTTTTTTCGATTTTTTTTAAAGCCTTATAGACAGTTACGTGTAGATTTGCGTCTAGTTGCAATGTTATCATCATTTATATAAAGAACATTTCTAGATACAAAGTATTTAATGTTGTAATAAAATCACAAGAGGCATTTCATTCAACTGGAACTATTGTAGATAATTTAAGTGAACATTTCCACTGTTGCATAGAAACAGAGCCAAGGGCAAATCTATAAATACTATTGAAAGTTTTTCGACGTGTCTGTGGCTAACTTACGATTCGTTGAATGATTCATAATTCATAATTGCGTATGCTTACAGCTGAGGCAACCAAAAAAAAAAAACATGCCACATCTAATAATAGTTTGGAACCAGCTAAACACTTGAAATTAATGCAACTGTAAATACAATTAGCTTGTAAATTAAGAACAAATTTGAATTCCTAAAATATCATAAATCATAAAGAAAATTTGATATAGAAAATTTGCACCTCAATATAAAAGTTAAATCTGCCAATTAACCCATTTGCAATATTTTCATAAAATGTATTTATTTGTAATTTTATAATTATTTAACTTTTGATAAAACGATTTTAGTTGAACTTTGACTAATTCTAGACTGAAGCAAAAATAAAAAAAATATAAAAAATTTTCAGCAAAAAAATGTTAGTTTAAAAATTGGTAAAAATAATTATTCTTTATTCTTTGTAAAAACGATAAGGAAATTATCGTTTAATTAATATTTAAATTTGGAAAATAGAATTTTAGTTCTTCTCATCAATAGTCTAGAAAAAAGACAATTAAATTAAAATAAAATAAATCAAATATCTACTTAAAAATGAGATAAAAATATGAACAGAAAAAAACTTTGCTTGGAAATCGAATAAGTTTTTGACGATGTTCTTTTATTGCGTAATAGTACATATTTATTTTTGGTAATAATTATGAATCGTGTTGAGTAAGGTCAGTGATTAGAGCTAATATTTAGAGTTATTGGTAACTTAATTGATAAGCAGTCTCTTTAAATAATATTCCTCTTTAATCCCCCATAGTTAGCAGCAAGGTTTAGCTCAATTAAATCTCTGTCTGTCCTCTTTGCGTACTTCACGCCACACTTCACCTATTGTTAAGTAATATGTACCTGGTGTGCAAGAATTAACTCAGCATTCAGAGCTCAATGCCTGACCCCTGGGCATCTCATAAACTAAACGATATCAAGAGGCAAGCTTTGGCATTGTTAATCACTTCATCAAAGTCAAATCGCTAAATGCAAAATAGAAAAAAAAAAAGAATAACGCCAACAAATCAGTTGATGTTGCCAGCGGGTGCTTTAAGTTTTCAGATACAAAATTTTCAGCGTCATCAAAAATGTTTGCGGCCTTCGTGGTCACCAGGGGGCAACTCGGCAGTTGCAGTTGCAGTTGCAGTTGCCGTTGCCGTTGCCGTTGCAGTTGCAGATGTTGATGCTTGATCTCGGGGCAAAGAGTCTCTTGGAATTATGATGTGCTCGTGTTCGTCGACTGTCGGTCTGCTGGTCTGCTAACTAATAATTGCCAACTGCAGGCGATGACCACGATGGGGATGAGGATGACGACGATGGCGGCATTGGCGGTGGCAGGGCAAATAAATTTGCACAGAGTTGCAAATCATTTGACTGGCGGCGGCAACTCCCAACTGGCAACCGATACAGCCAACTGCAGTGTCTATACTCTGTTCGCAAAAGGGTTAAAAAATATATTGGGCTAGTGTAATGTTTGTCTGGTTTTGGGAAGCCTTTTTTTTATTTAAGCTATTGTAGATTGAGATATATGTATGTAATAGATTAGTGGATATTAAAGACATTTTTTTACTTGGAATTACAACAGCGATATTTTGTATAACTATATATAAATATTTATTAATTTATTCCGTTTCAAAACGTGCAAAGAAATTAATCAAAAATCTATTTTTGTTAAGTTGGATTTAAGAGCTACTGAAGAGCATCTTGATCAGGAATTAAACGTCAGAATGTTTGACCGATATTTCCTATAAAAGTTATATAATATTGTAATCCAAACTTGACAGGTGCCAGTGCCAGGATTCATCAAGCTAGTTAGTTATAGTAAAATACAAGAGCAGAACAGACAGTTGACCGAGGATATATATTCTTCATGAAATCAAAAATGTTTCCTTCAAATTTTCTGACAATAAATTGCATAAAAAAGTACCCCAGAAATCACACAAGAAGCAGAGTATTTTGTAGTCAGGATTTTTTCAAAACAACTATTTTACGTTTTATTTTTATTTTTTTTTATCTATGTAGTATTTCTGTTGACTTGTTTTCTGTTGCTGCGATTGCATTCCAAGTTTTGTTTATTTTGCGCAAAAGTTTCGCTGCCGTGTGATGATGTCATATGCAAATCAAGGCGAGTTGCCAAAATCTTTTTTTAATTTTTTTTTTTTTTTTTTTTGAGAGCTAATCCATTGCATCGGTCTGGGTTCCCAAAATGACAAAGGTGATGGCAATTGCTGAGGTTGAATATCAGAATTGGATTTGAAAATGAAGTGTCATGGAATGCTATTTAACTGAAAATCGTTGTCGCTGTCAGATTTGTTAAATCTTTAATAATTTGTTTTATGCAAATTCTTTTCATTGCAGGTGAGTTTTGTGGAATTGAAAAATGTGGCTACATGGTATTTGGAAAATGCCAAATATTTGTTTAAATATGTAAGTAAAAACAAATAAGAAGTTGTAGCTGACTAAGGGAAATATTTATTGGGTGATTGATTAATTAGTTTTAGTTTGAAAAGAATGACTTATTTTAGCTTCAGAAAGTTAACATATAGCCTATAATATTTTCAATTGAAAACTTCCCTAATCTTACTTTAACATTAAAAATTTTATAGTTTATTGAAATATCCCCAAGACAAAAGAATTTTTTTTTACTAATTTCATTAATTAATTAGTCATTTAAAATCTCTTTTTTATAGGATTTGTGGAATTAAGGATTTTTTTTGAGATTTTTTAAGATTTGTTTCCGTGGTTGCTTTTAATCTAAAGTTATTCTAGAGTTGAAGCCATAAGTTTTTTTTAAATTAATCTTTTCTTTTTATATCTCAAAAAATGATTGACTTTAAAATTGGAAACTAATTTTTAGGAATTTGCAAATGTTGCTATATTTAATTATATTTCTAGTTGAAAAGCTTACACATTATTTATTTCTTTATATTTATATTAATTTTGATAAACTTTAACAACAAATTTCTTAAGTCAAAATTGCTTTCCATATGTGTTTATTCTAGCTGCATTCTCTTTTAGTTAGTTTTGGCTGGAAAAACCTATATTCCCTTGATATCTTAGCGAGGTCAGCTTGTAATTAGCCTAGTCCTTCATTCCCAGCTGCACCGTTTTGGCAGTCGAGCGAACATAGCACTACGCAATTTGTAACTTGCCACAACTCGAGCATGTCCCATAGGCAGAGAGAGAGACTCTCCTCGTCACACTTGCCCCTCAGTTGCCCCATTTATCTAGCAATTGTTGTTAACGTCTTTTCGCTCTGTGTACGCAGCACACGCCTAACGACCTATTAGTCACGTCAAATCAACACAACAGGCAGACATCGATATGATGCACAGAAAATACAATAAAGGCTAACTGATCGTGACCAATTGCTGCTGTTGTTGTTGTTGGTCAGTAACAACAACAGCAACAACAGCAACACCAACTGCAATAGCCAGAAAGACATCAAAAGTTGACATCTGCTAATGTTTGCCAAGTGTTGACAAACTTCTGGGCCACACTGTAACACACATTTCTGCCCTGTCTCTCTCTTTTTCTGCCTTTCCCTCTACTTTCTATCCTTTTGTGCACTTAGTTAACCCCATTTGACCCCTAGAGCTTGACATTTTTGTGTGTTCTTGGCCTTTGCCTCCCCTCTGCTCGCCTGGTGTCACATCATGCAAACTGACAAAATGCGCAGACTGTCCATCAAGTGACCACAAAATGTCACTCAGCTGACGCCTCAACAAAAAAATGTGTAAAAGGACGAAAAAAATGTACCAAAAGCGGACATCTCCGTTTTCAGAGATTATGAGTTAAGCTAGAGTTAGCAAATTTGATATGTGAATGCTCATATATCATATAAAATTAGTTTTTATTTTAGATTTGCAATATTTTAGAGTATGAAAAATATTACTACATAGCTTAGAATTCTTGGAAACAACAGCGAAGAATGGCTTTGAATTATGAGTATTAAAAATGTTGATATGAGTTTATAATGAATATTAAAAAAAAATATACTATTAAGGCATATCTTCTAGTGCAAAAACTCTTAGCATCTACAATTAAATATGATAATAAAAATTGATTCCATCAGTTGCATCAACTGCCTACTTCCTCGAGCAATATTACAATTTTATTTGTATATTTGTCGTTGATTTGGGAATTTAATTTGCATTTGAAATATGCAGTGTACACACACACACACACAACACATATGGGCTATGTAAATAAACACATTTCTTTTGATGGACGCAGTAGCAACAGCAACAGCAACAAAACCAAATCTATTTAAGGCGCCACGCTTGAAGAAGAAGGACCAGGGCCCCAGTTCTTTTTTTTAGTTCCTGGTCCTGCAACCGTTACTAACTGAATTGCAGTGCATCGTGTGCACTACGCAGAAAAATGAATTTCAAGCAGGCATGCCACCAAAAAAAAAATGCTAAAAAAAAATAGAATGCTCCAACTCAACCTCCATTATAGCATGCTTGTCTTGTGCTCCCCCCAAATTGCCGCTCACGTTTTGTCCATATATTCTACAAGCTTTTTGCTGGGGTAATATTAAAATCTTGAAGGCGTTTGTAACACTTAAATCTTGATAAGCATTAAATTTGAATAGGCTTTTAAGCGAAATGTTGTGTAAGATTGTTTAAGAATACTAAAAAATGACGAGAATATTGTAGCTGGTAATAAAATGCAAATTGAGAAGTTAAGCCAGATATATTTTTTTAAATTATTAAAAAGAAAGGATTGTAGTCAGACGAATATCATTTTATATTAATGAATTTCAAGCTTAGAAATCTATATTTCAATATTTGATAAAGTGTAAGTAAAGAGAATATGGATAGCTTCAATGACAACGCAGAAAGTTTTAAAAAAACTTTATATAAAATAATAGTAATAGTTTTCAGCTAATATTCCAATATATTCAAATTAGATCAATCTTTAAGACTTCTGTAAGACTTTCCTTAATTTCCAAACTTTTCCTAATTTTATGTACGCCTTATATTAAGAGATGATAGGCCTTTTTAATATAATAGGTTAAAAGTTAAAAAAATAGACCAGAAAGTCGAGAACATTCTGTTTCTATTTTAAAATATAGTTTCAACGCTTTTAAAGGCATCAGTTTTCATATATAATTTATATATATTTACTATAAAATACTATCAACATTTATAAAATAGACAATAAGCCCAAAATGCTTAGTTCGCTTTAAAGGAATTGAAAAGCGTATTTGACATATTTTAATTTTTATTTTTTTTCTCATTTGGGGTGAGGGCATTCGCTGCATTCTACGCCCTTCGACAGCATTGAAATGGGTCTAGTGCATGCTCAACATGGCGTCGTCCTTAGTCCTTGCTGCTGCTGTGTCCTTTGGCCTTCAGTGGCGAAGGCAACGCTGCGTTGCGTTCACAAGGCAAACAAATAGACAAACGTGGCGCTGTTTTCGCCATTGCTTGGTTTTTGGGGGGCGTATTTTTGGTTTACATTTTTTTCTGTGTTCTGGGTGTTGGGGGTTTGGGGTTTAGGGTTTAGGGTCTTCGGTTTGCTGCACGGACTGCCAACTGACTTGCCACACATGTTAGACATTCTCGGTGGCACGCGTTGGACAGCCAACAGCAGCTGCTCATCCTGCTCCAGTTTTTGGCTAAATTGAGTTTTTGGCCCACAACTTGGATTTATTTGCATAGCTGAAAAATTTTAAAGACATGTTAAAGTAGACTTTAAGATGGAACTCTTATCCAAACCAAATCTATGCACACGCAACTTGGATGGTAGGTTCTCTCTAATGGGTCCTGGTCAGGCTAGGACTCGTGCGTGTAAGCCTTTTGCTGGGGCAGCTTATGAGCTGCAAAGTCCTTGCTGCCTGCTCTCTAATCCTTCGGCTGTATGGTGCAAATGCCGTCATAATTCTTGTACCGACATCAACTTGACAGTACCATCTCCGCGCCCACATTTCCCTGAGAAGCCTGGCACGTGCTCGACCACCAACAGGATAACAGAAGGACAAGCACTTACTGTACTGAAACCAACTGAGCTGAGAGCTGCGAGCTGTGAGCTGAGCGAACTGCTTATTATCCATGCAGTTGAGTGCGTGTCATGTTTCAGTTTGCTTTAATTAATTTCAGTCAGCTCTAAGTAATCTGCAAACTCCTGAAATAAAAAAAAAAAATAGAGAGAAAAAAAGGCATTACATACTTTCGTGTTACGCATCCGCCGAGTAAGCTGCGTTACCCTTAGCAATTTACCAGTCGAGCAGTTACTTAATCGTAAAATCTATTTGCTACATTTTAACTGTTGCATGAGAGAAACTATAATAAATCTAAATTAACGAAAGTTTATCGTTATCGTTTGATATATCGAAAATATCTTTGGGATATTTACTTTTTGTCAAAACAAATGTAATATGTATTATTGGATATTATTTGCTTTAAAAAATGTTTTTTTTTCGAATATTTAAAAAAAAATGTATTAATTTCATGGAAGTATGAAAACCCATTTTATATTGTAACTTTCTACATAGAAAATTATATATATTACCTTTGCTTTATATAAAATAATTATATAACTAACTTCGTTTTTAAAAAGATATTAATCGAATTATTAATTCATTTTGAAGGCATTAAAATAAAATTTGAATTGTTTGCAAGTTGCGAAAACTTTTCTAATCTAAGTTTGTAACATATATAGAAACAACATATCACTCGAAATCAATTCATCAAGTTGTTGAACTACATAGCAGCATTTATTCGCCAGCAATTTAAATCTAAATTGTTTCCAAATTCTGTTGAATATCTGTGCTCAAAATTGGAATATAGTCGAATGATAAAATGCTAGACTGGCACAAATTGTTTTGAATGAGCCGCATCGAGTGTTTTATCTCTGTATATTCCGGCACAAAATCCAATTGCTTTAAAACACACTTGCAACCAACTGATGCTGCCTCGTGAAGCACGAAGAGGCGTTGCAATTGCCAAGTGCTTTGAGAACGCGTTAGCGCCGCATTTGCAGTGCAATTTTTGATTACATTTCTATCGCCTGGCCGATAAGGGTCTCTAAAATATATAAAAAGCAAAAAAAAAAGATAGAAAATATACAAGCTAGAGATCGGGGAAAAAAAACGTTAAAAAATGGGTCACGTTCCGAGCATAGAACGTTTGAAAAATGCAAACGCAAACTCAAACACTTGCAACAAAAAATTGTTCAAAAGGCGTCAGATATCTGTGTGTAGGCGTGGCACAAATCACAGTACACAAAAAATGCCAAAAAAAAGTAAATAAATATAAAACTAAAAATGAAGACAGAAAATCTGATATTTTGTTGAAGGTCGAAGCTTAAATACACTTGCCAAAGACTTAAAGAAGTGAAAAATACTTTAAATAAATACTAAAAATAAAATACTCTTAATTTTCAACCGATCTTTCATATGTCAGCTTTATGATATAGTTTAATTTTGATATAATGTAACCAAACTATTCTTAGTATAATTTATATTTACATGCAATTGCAGTCTATGATTGAGATATTTGTGAAGAGAAAATATTTGATCATTGAAATAAATAATTGTATGACAGCTACAAGCTTGAACAATTTAATTAGTTCCATTCCGACATAAATGACATGAGAGTCACCAAATTTACTAAAAAAATGTATAATATCCTCTATAAGGGTATTAAAAAATTGCGACTGAAAAAATACTTGTAGAAAATCTATCAAAATTAAATTTCAATTGCAATTGCAGTTGCAATTGAATGCCAGTTTGTCGTTCATGGGAGGAACTGTGATTACGGAGACTGGGAAAACTACGAGCTGGAAACTTTAATAGTTACTCTATAGAATGGTTGTAACTTAATTTGTAGCACTGATTATTGTTGCTATTCGTAAATATAGATATACGTAGATATGCATTTCCACTTTGCAATGCAGACAACAGCAGTTTAATTTCGTTTTAGTAAATCCAACACGAATTCTCTACCAGAGACGGTGAGAGAGAGAGTGTTCAAAAATAAAATAAGCATACGCCGTGTGGTACGTGAAATGATACCCAAATGTAAGAATTGAAAGGAGAAGGAAGGGAAATTGATGTATTCAGCTTTGAATGTTGTTGCTGTTGTGTGTGTGTGTGTGTGTGTGTGTGTGTGTTGAGTTGATTAGATTGCCAGGGATATGCTGCGTGATATGAAATATGATTTATGAATTGCTTGCAACAATTATTAATTAAATATTTTGAAACTCGCTTTTCAAATGATAAATATTTGAATAACTACTGGAGTTAACCAGGATGTTATTTGTGAATTAAAGCAGAAAATTTAAATGTAATTAATTTAAATATATTTTGTTAAATACTGAACACTTATCAAAAAACAAATTTATAAAAGAAATTTTAATTTTATATGCACATTTATTTAAAAATAAATTTAAATTAATAAATATAAAAAAATTTCATTAAAATACTTTTAAAGTTATATCTTTACTTTTAATTCACTTGAAAAACATTTCTGTAAATTAAAAAATAATATAAAAATAGACATATTTGAAGCACTTTAGTATTTTCTACATAAATCCCATAGCTTTAGCTTCATTTCTGTTTATCCTTGGATTATAATATCCGTCATATATCCCACAAAGTTTTCATTAGCTAAATCCTGACTCAGACAGCCGCTTCCTAATGCAGTTTAACGAATGCTTTCAGTTATGCCTAAAGCTGCCACTGCTGCTTTTCTCACGCTCTCTCTCTGTCTCTCATACACATTCTCCAATTCTCTATCTTTCTCGGGGCTTGGTCACGTAACAGGCAAAGCTCATTTCCTCCATTTACCGGTGATAGCGTTGGCCAGCATCTCAGCAGCAAAATCCTGGAGCTGACTGATTTTTCCTTTAACAGGTTTCTGGGTTGCGTCTTGAGCTGGGAGTTGGAAGAGGCGGCCCATGGGTAATGTCCAAGTGAATGTCAGTTGCACTGGTGGCTCTATCTTCTGCTACTCCTTTCCTCCCCGCTCTCCCCCCATCCTAGTTGAAGCTACTACATCGCAGCTCATTAATCAAATGGCGCTTCGTCGTGTTGATGTTCGCCTCGAAACTGTCACTTCCTGGGCGTGACACTCGAGACACTAACACACACGCAGAGCCTTTGTTTGCCTTGATTAGTTATTTAGCCAGTGATAAGAGGGTGCAAAGTACCCCCCCACCGCTGCTATACCCCTTCAACTTTAAGCCAACTTTGGCCAACATGTTGAGCTGCAAGTTCGTTGCCCAATTAAAATGTGAAAATAACGCGATAAGCCACACGCAAGCATTTTTAGTTATGTGAACTCTGTGGCAACAACTTTCAATATTTTTTCCTTTATGCCCCAAATTGTCAGACCATCAATTGGCTGCCTTTGATGCAAGTCGATGGTGGAGCATAGGTGCAGAGAGAAAGAGAGAAATATTGAATGAGTGAACGAGGGGATAAAAGCGGGAACGCCAGTTTGTGTTTCAATATAACCGTCAACACTCGTTATTGCCACTTCAGTGATGAGTTCTTCTTCGCACACACACACAGACAGGCACTTGAATGTACACCAACAAACACACACACACACTCAACACACAAATACACACACTCAACACACACAAACACACACCCGCAGCTATGGATCTCTATAGACAGCAAGTGCAGGCATTGCCTTCCAGCCCCAACACCCCCTGCAGCCGATTGCACTTGTCTAAAATGCAGCTCAGAATTTCTGCTCTATCGCTTTTAATACCCTGTAAGTGTTGACTAAAAAAAGGTTAACTAAAATGTGAAGTCTGCTAGAAGAAGGTCATAAATATTTTAAATTAATATATACTTAAAGAAAATCATGTAAATTGAGTTCAACATACTTAAAATTCTTATGGAACTTAATTTTTAAATTAAGGACTATTTAATATAAATAATAGAAATGGATAAAAAATTTGTGAATTTTTCTGTCCTTCAATTCATAAAATTTTTAATTAAAAATTGACTTAAATGTTTCCCTAAACTCACCAGTTATAGTACATATATAATAATAAGGAAATTTCGATAAATGAAACTTAACATCATGACAACAGAATTTTTTAAATATATATTAAATATTTTTATACTTTACTGGGAATCTAATAGTCTTATATGCCCAGATCCTTGACTTTTTCACTTTTTTAGTTATTGCTCGTCGTCCGTTGTTCGTTGTGCGCATCATTGAGTTTTGTTCAAGAACAATTCCTCTACATGAGCACATACATACATATACTCGTATGTGTATAAGTATATGTATGCATGTGTATTGTGTTTGTGTGCTGGTGTATATTTATATGTGTGTGTGTGTGTGAAATTGTTTGAGTGCGTTTGGTTTGCTGAGTGCATCTGTATGTGACTGCAATGCAAGTTTTCATACTCCGTCATCATCATCATAAATGTCGTTGCAGCTCAAACTGAATAAAAGACCGAAATAATCTTATATGAAATTTTGACTTGAAAATATTTCATGTAATTTTGCTTTTATTTGATTTCGGTGACATATATTCGTTTTTGATTACTTTCTGTGGAATTCTTACACAAACAGCATTTTCTATTATAAATTGAAGGACATTTTTATTTTAAATTATAAAATAAATCATTTTGTGTAAGTTTATGACTTGAAAAGGAAATTATTCTAGTTAATAATTTAAACATACTGTATTTAATTTGTGTTGAACATTAGTCACAGTCCTTATATCGAAACTTATCTCTATCTATTATCAAGTGTTTTAAGATACTTTTCTTATAAAGTCTTATACTCGTATCTTTTCATAAATGCCTTTCGCCACTTTTTCCCAGTTTTCCCTTTCTTAAACCCTACATTTACCACTTATAACGTATTTTATAATTTTCACTGTTCACTGTTCCTAACGGCCTGTCAAATAATTTCAACACTTTGCGGCATTTCTCTAGCGCTAAAAAACTTTTTCGCACAATTAAGTCGCTATGCATGCGAATGTTGAGCAAAGGGCGGGATGGGGGGATGGTGTGTGTGTAGGAGGAACTGTGGAATTGTTTAAGGCCCCCTTACCCCCCTCAACTTCTTCTCTACATGGCACACAGACACGACGGCTGTGGCGGCTGCTGACGGCGTCTGTTGGCTGCCAACTTGGCAGAAAAAACAAAAAAAAAAAACAAAAATTTAATTTGTTTGGCAAATTTTTTTTTTTGTTAACATAAACTTTCATTTAATTTTGAAGTCAAAGTTCAGAGCGCAGTCGAATCTACTTGAACGCTGAATTGTTCTTTATAGGGTTTTGTGTTTTTACTATATATTATACTTAGTTTAAATATGAATATTTCATTTATGTTTCTATTAGTAGCGAACAGTGTGGAGACAGGGTAGTTTTAAAAACTGCTTTATATGATTCTAACAAAGCTGTTGGCATTTTAACTAGAGAGGTGTTCTAACTTAAAAGAATTTTTTTATTTTAATAAATTTGCATTAAATTGAAAAAATAATTTTCAGAATTTTTGAATGAGTTTTTTCACGTTGAAATGATTATTATTATTTTGAGAGACGCAGTCTGGAGTTGTGTTTCCTGAAAATCTACCTTCAAATAATACAGTTATCGATAATTTTTATATATATTTTTTAATAATATTTTTCGCTATTCAATTAAATTATATTTTCGACCTTTGATTCAAACCTTAAAGTGGTAAACATAAAATAAAGTTATTGATAATATTTATATAATTTTTTTTAAATGCTACAAAGAATTTTATGATATTCAATGAATTAAACCTAGTAATTCTAATATTTATCTACCTATCAAAACATTATTTAAAGAGTACAACAATCTAACAGATCAACAGCTGCTCTATAGAATTTGTATCTTTTATGATAGTTAACTCAAGTGTAGAACTTGTTATGGAATCTTAGATTGTTCTGCATTAAATGCTTTATTCTAGACTCGTTTCAAAAAGTAAAGTAATTTTCATTTAATTTCACTTAAAGAGCACTCAAATTGTTTTTAGTTTTATAACATTTCGTTTCGTTTCGTTTTGTTATCGACTACAAAATCGACGTGTAATAAAACCAAAATGAAAAGGTGCAACAAAATAAAATGACTTGCTGGAATTGTTATTGCTGTTGTAGTTGTTGTTATGGGCTGGTTGTTTACATTGATTGCTGGCAGATATACAAAAGACAAGATGATGCTCAGTTGTACAAGAATATCCTGTTTTTTTTAACAACTAAAACGGACAGTCAGCTAAATATATACATACAAACCTATCTACGAGTACCTGAGTCGGGGCACTCTGAAACTCAAACTCAAATTGAACCTGAACCCTGAACAGGCAACGCTTGGTTAGGCATCAAACTAATCCAATTAGTTAAACAATAGAACGGTATTATGTGCCACGCCCACTAACTTTGAGTGGTCAGCCCATTGGCCTCGTGCTTGGTTTTTGAATTTGGATTTTAGATCGCAACGGATCAGTTATTGTCTATGAATTTGGCCCTCGTTTGCGGTTTATTGTTTTGGCCATTGTTTGGTGGCTTGATATAGGAACACAAACCTTTCAGCCTTGATCCCTGGATCTTGGCCTAGGCGCATTGTCTGCCATTTGCTGCACTTCATTTAAAGGGTCTCCAGAGCCCTGCTCACATCTATCATGGTTTTAGGCATTAGTCTAGGCATTTATTGGCCAGTTTGTTGAAATCATACCTGACTCATAATTATATGCGTCCAATACTCTCTATAGGATTTATTATCTCAGATACTTTTGGCTCACATTGTCATCGTTCAATGCTGTACTGTTAACTGGTATTGGCCAAATTGTTTATGCGGCTTACAATATTGCCAACACATGCATATCAATTGAGCTTAAGATTATAATGTTACCCAGAACATTGTTTGCTATACAGTTTGCTGCCAGGTGGAAGAAATTCTCAGAATCTGTATTTGTATCTAGTTGAGCTTGAAGAGAATCAGGGGTAAAGTAGCATTAAACTACCCAAGGGGAGAAAATTGTGACATTTACATAAATGGGCGGCAATGTCGGGTTAAGTTGAATATATTATGTATTCAGGTTGTAAAGTTAACAAATTTATAATGCCTTAAGGTAAAATATTGATGTTAGTTTATGCTTAAATCCAAAATTAAACAGACAGGTATTGAGAGCACAATATTTTGTGAAAATATTGATTGATGAATAAGTTATTGCGAATAAACACAGATTTTTAATATAGTGCAAACTGTTGTGGGTAGAATATTTTCGACATAATATTTTAATAAATAAATAAGAAAAATTCCTTGCAAAAAAATAAGGAAATTAAACAAAAAGGCGTGGAAAAGTGCGGAATAAAATTTAAATATTCTGACCTCAAATTTATATTTCTTATAACAATAACAAAAAGAATAAATTATATAAGAATCGGTTGGAAAAGCTATAAATATTAATAAGATATAAATTAATGGTGTAAACTTAAAAAAATATTTAAAAATAAATATATTAATAAAAATCATGCAATTAAATATTATAATGATATAGTAAACATCTTATGTTATATTTTACATGCAAAGTTAGCAAAAATTTTTATTTTGTTAATTTAAACTGATTTTCTTTATAGTCTTTAATATTTATTTATATTTCACTATACGCAATTTTTATTAGCTGCAACATCCTCAATCTTTATTTTCTTATGCAATAGTCTTGCATAATCCATAAATATCACTATAAGCAATCGGTATGCTAGATTTTATAATCAATTTTATTGAATAATTTGTTTGTAACTCAATTAAAATTGCTCGCAATGCTCCATTCGCATTCCAAAATATCTCAAATTCTCGGTTAAGCAAACAGCATTTTCATTTTAAAACACACCTCCAACTCCGTTCCCTGTCTCTCCTTCTCTATATATATATATATATATATTTATAACACCTTTCTCAATCCCCACCACCTGCAACTAATTGCAGTCGGCATCGCCTTTCAACACTGTTAATGCAGCTTTAATAGGCTGCCAGCTCCTTTAATGAGGCACCAGGTGTTAAGGCTGCTTCATTGGCCATTTCCAATTTTCATTTGCATTGCATTGCTACAGCAGCTCATCAACGGGTGGCCACCAACTGTTGCAGTTGCAGTTGCAAGTTGCAAGTTACAAACTGTGTCATTGGGTCTGGAAAATGTGAGATGAAACATGGGAGTTGGGAGCTGGAAGATTCGATGCGGCATCGACAGTAATTGTGGCTGCATTTGTGTTTATTAAACGAGTATTTAAATTTTCAACTGAAAATGTAGCCATAGGAATTGGGAGTTGGGAATGGAAGTTGCAGGCGAAGTCATTTCACGCTTCTTGGGAATGCATCGTAAAAGTTGAAATGTTCAACGAACTCAAGAGTTGGAAAAACAATCGAATTGATGCCGAGATGAGATGATTGTGGCTATTGTTACTTTTGGCTATAATTATTATTTATATAGTCATTCCTTCAAGGCAGAAAGTTTAGCGATGTCATCACTTTTTTTTATTTGTTTATAAAGTGTATTTTATTTACTAAATTGATTTTACATTGAATCGTGGCGAGATATATTATTGCTAGTTGTGATAAAAGTGTATACAATCTAACAAAAATTTATTGAATAGTTAAACAATGCTGCCATCGTTAATATTTAGCTCGACTAAACATTGGCAAGAAACTTTATTACGTCACTAAGCCAAAGTTGATAGATTAAAAATTAACAATTTACGAACAAAAAAAAAAAATTAGAAAATAAACTAAATGATACAATCGAATAAGTTTTCCGATTACCTTAAAGAAAAAGCTTACTAAATGTTGGAAAATATAAAACGCAATAGAAATTGTGTCATTTGCGCAAATGTAATTCAATTTCGATCAAATCATTCAAAAAAACTCTTTTAGCTGTTCTGAATATAAAAAAAAAAATGCTAGAAATAATATACTTATCAAAGAATATGTGAAAGCTAATAAAAATAAAATATTAACAACAAATAAAGCTTACAATTTCATTCACAAAAGAATTATGAAATCAACAAAAAATAGGTAAAAAAAACTAGTCGAGAATAAAATTAGACGAAATGAAGTAAAAGTGAATTTATTTTTGTAATCTCATAATTTATTTTTATAGTACATAGGGTTCTGAATTAATTTATAAAATTATCCAAGGTAGATTTAATACTTTATTATTGATATTAAGTTGTATATTCAAGTGTGTGTCGATAGTTGAATATTATTGTTTGTTAAAAATAACTTTTCATACTAATGTTAATACCTTTAATTAAGCTTTAACCTTACCTGCCAATAACTTTGTAGTAGCCTAAAGTTTCTTTTCTGTTTCAACTAGGTAAAAACAAGATACTTTAATGCATTTTGCCCAGCAGCTGTCAGACAAGTTATAGTATAGATAATGTTTGTTGTTGTTTTTTCTTGTGCCGTAATAACCAAAATCTTATCTGTGATCGTCATAGCTCATTTGCATATCACATGGCTGTGACCTTTGACTGGCTCACTTGACTGCCAATGTTAACTTTTCTCATTCGGCAAACAAGCCAAAACAAATGTCAAATATTTGAGTTAAGAGACTGTCGCTTTCTCTCTTTCTCATAATGGAAACCAACGAATTGGGGAGGGTTTTGTCCCGCCCAACCGGAAATTGCGTTGTGCACCCTTTTTTTAGACTGACTTTATATTTTGGCCTTGGGCCACACTTTGTTACCAGATAGACAGTCAGACCCGCTAGGGCGTCAGTACATCCGTCAGTTTATCTTAAGTCAATTTGTTGCCCCTCATCATCGTCATCGTCATCATCATCCGCTTGGGTTTTTGTTTTCTAAACGGTTTAGGCGTTTCCACAATATATATAATATATTTTAAATTTAATTGGGACTGTGGCAACCTTTTGCGTTAAGCCACAAAAAAATAAACTGTCATAGATCAAGAGATCTATAAACTTGGTTGACATATTTATTGTGACCATCTCTCTCTCCCACCCGCTGTGAATCTATATATCCTTGACACAATTAGCAGGATATGCCTAAAGTATCTCAATATTGGGGATGTTGTGTGAGGTTCAGCAAGGGCTTGTTTAGGGTTTTATGCTAAGGGTTGTTTTTGCTTTTGCTCCTAATGTGATTTCATTATGTGTTTTTTTTTTTGCCTTTTTCTATAGATTATTCCCGACTGCACCTTTTCAGCCATTGACTTTGGTTTCGATTTCAATTTCGATATGTCAATTATTTAGCAGTCTCCTACCTCTCTCCCTACCTCCCTTCTATGGGGGAAAAGAGACTCCCTTGGGCCGTTTTCCAATTTGATTTTTATGATTTTGCGGGCGCATTTTGTGTTCTGCTTCATTTGCATTTTGTATTGAATTCGTATTCGTATTCGTATTTGTAATTCACGTATATTTGTCTGCGGTTGTCTTGTGGTTTTGCTGCTGCTTTTGCTGCGGCAGCTGCTGTTGCTGCTTCCTTCCTCTGCCCTGACTCTGCAACACTCCTCTGGAGACCTCCTCACAAGTGGCAACAACTTAGGCAAATTGAAAGCGAGGCAAATGCGAGAACAATGGCAACAAGAAGGCTAATAGCAAAAGGCGCCAGCTGATATATGAGTGCCTTTGTAGATGATTTGCCACAAGAAAATAAAAAAAGAGAAGAGACTACACATCTCTCAAAGTTCTTTCCATCTAAATATCTATCTGCAGCGCTGCCTCATCAGCAACAAATTTGATTTCCATTTTCAATTTACAATTGAAAATTCTATTTTGCATTGGTTCACTCTGACTGTTATCCGATCTAATTGAGGATAATTCTGCGACTGCTGTTGCTGCTTCTTTTGTTGCTTTTAATGCTGACCTTGCTTATAAATAATAAATAAAAAGTGGATGCATTCATGGTTGAATTTTGATTAATCATAGTTGATATCGATGTGGTTTCCGTTGAATGTAATGATACATTTTTTTTAAAGAAAGTAATATTGAAGTAAAACAAGCTGTAAAGACAGGAGTAAATAAGGAGTAACTAAAATATAAAACATTTTTTAATAACAATTTGATATTTTAGCAAAAGCTGGTGTTCTTAAAAAGTCTAAGAATACTAAAATCTTTTTTTCATTGAAAGCATAGTTATAGACTCTTTTTTAAAGCAGATTTTCTTAAAAAAAAACCACATGAATCAAGTATTTATAATATTTATTAATTTCTTTTTATTTTTATATTGCTACCAGGGAAATTTATAAATAAGGGCATATATCACACTTTAACACAAATCTTTTGGATTATTTGGAAATTCAAATTAAATTTTTTTTGCTTAGCAATATTTGTTTTTATTCAAATTTTTAAACGGCACTATTTTTTTTATTTTAAATTTCTATTTATATATTTATTTATTTATTTATCAAGTATCAAACAATTTGTAAGGCTAAAATAATAAAAAATTTTTTTTCATTTTAATGATTGTTTTTGAGAATTGAGAATAAAATTAGTTGAATTTTTTTGAGTACACAAAAATTATCTTTGCCTTTAATTCTTTACATTTTTTACAATATGAAAGGTTGCACTAAGAAATCGTCGATCTATTTAAGTTATCCTGCCTAAGGTAATCTCTTCCTTAACTTAACATAAAATACCCTATGATACTTCTACGTATATAAATGCATCAAATTTATTACTGGTTATAATACTTGCTACCTAACGAAGCTCTACTTCTGATTATTCATTACCATTCATTACCATAATTTATAATTAAAAATTCCCTGCTGATTTGTCCATAATTAGCATTTGTTGCATCATGGCTATGGCTAGGAACATTTTTGCGCTCAAGCTAATGGAGCATTTTATGCCACACAAAAAATGATTGAGAAATTCATTTCAATTAAAATATAAAATGCAATTGGCGCCACGTGAGAACTGGCAACGTTGCGGCAGATTACACTGAAAATCGGCAACCTTGCGTGTTAAAAAAAAATAAAAGAAATATACATATATATTCTTTGCCTGCTTCTGCTTTCACCAGACAATGTCTTCCTTGTGGCATATTCACAATCCGCGTCTGGGTGGCCTGATGCTGCTGCTGCTGTGTTGTGTGTGCAACATAATAATTTGTAAACATTTATCAATTATGCAGCAACAGCGGGAGCAACAACAACAATAACGTTGGCTACTTGCAACGCCCAGCACAACACTAAAGATGCCCCAAGCGAGTCGACCAAGCGACCAAGCGACCACACCAACCAACTGGCCACATAAATTTTCCACATAGGCCACCACGCGGCAGGGCGCCCAGTGTTCCCGCTCCCCTCAAGTAGCCCCATCAGCTACTGGCCCCTTGCCACCAAGTGTGGCGCATTCCACAGTCAGAGGCGTTATGACTTTGGCGGCCAGAGCGTTGATTTGGCTGGCCCAACACGCAATTAAGTGCATGTGGGCAACACCTCAGCGAAGGGAGCTGCGGCAGGTGCACCTTATAGATGTCTTGTGGCATGGTTGCACACGTTGCCCCATCCCGCTACAGGTTAAGTCAGTCGATCAGTCATAAAACTGCTGCGTGACTTGTTGACAACAATAACAACTTAATCCAATCTCCAATGCATCAGCAACATTGTTGCGTATGTGGAAATGTTGCTAAGGTCATGCGAGTTGCGAACTAGTTCCTTGTTTATCCTTAAATAAACTTAATACATTTTATCAAAATCATTGCGTATATATCATATATCTCTCATTGGAACGATCAGTCGAATATGAAGATCTTTTAGGAGACCATTGTAAGAGCATCGTATAGTCTACCGATTTTGATCAAAGTAAAGGAATTTGATAGCCTGTGCCTTTAATGCCAAAACAATTACCCAGGCATAGAGAACAAATTTAAGTTAGTCTGCTTGTCTACTGATCTACACAAACCAAATACAAATAAAACAAACATAAGCACACAAAGAAACAAAACACAAGGCCAAACTTAACCAAACAGGACAAAGAACACATCGAAATACAGCAATTAATTTAATTTGGATACAATTGATGTGATATTCCTGAGTATATTTCTCCTTCCGGCGATTAGTCCACCTAACACCTGTTACCATGCACAATTTTGCTGCCGTAGCCCGGGAACGTGCCTGTTTCTACGCGTATCAGTTGGGATCTAACAACCTGCAACAAAAACCGAAACGATATTATAGCTCACCCGAACGCCGGCCAGGATTCTTATCGCAGTTTATTGACAATGTGCGATCTGAAATGGACAAAAACAAGGAGATGAAGGATAGCATCAAAAAGTTTCGGGAGGAGGCGCATAAGCTGGAGCAATCGGAAGCCCTAAAGTCGGCGCGACATAAATTTAATATTGTTGAATCCGAGGCACAAAAGTCGTCAGGCATATTGAAAGAACAGCTCGGTGCAATTAAGGAAAAAATGGGCGATGCCATTGACGATGCCTCCAAGTCGGACTTGGCCAAGAAAGTCTCCGAGGAGCTCTCGAAAACGGCACGAGGTGTCAGCGACACGATAACAGACACAAGCGGTAAACTCGGGCTGCCGGGTGCCCTTCAAGCCATTTCCGATTTATCAAAACTGATTAAAACCGAAATGAATGAAACGAGCATAGAGTATTACGTATATCGTTCTCCGGTAAAACTGCGCAAACGCGTCCAAGTGGATATGGCAGATAGTACGCGGGTTGTGAAAGCAAATACGGAAACAACGGATCTGGAGCTTCACAGGGACTCGAAATTCTATCTGTCATGGGAGAACTTCAAGAACAACAACATGCTTGCGAATAAAGTACTCGACTGGAAGGTAAAATACGATGAATCCGAAAATCCTGTCATCAGAGCATCTCGTCTGATCACAGATAAATTCTCTGAAGTAATGGGCTGTCTATTCTCAAACACGGAACTATCGGAGACTATGAATGCTCTAGTCAAAATAGATCCCAACTTTGATCAGACACAGTTCCTGCTTGACTGCGAGACGGACATTATACCGAATATTTTAGAGGCCATTGTACGTGGCAATTTGGAAATTTTGAAAGATTGGTGCTTCGAAAGTACGTACAATATAATTGCTACACCCATAACGCAAGCGAAAAAATCTGGACTGTATTTGGATTCGAAAATTCTGGATATTGAGAGTGTTGAACTCGCAACGGGTAAGGTCATGGAACAGGGCCCTGTACTTATTATTACGTTCCAGGCGCAACAAATAATGTGTGTGCGTAACCAAAAGGCCCAGGTTGTCGAAGGTAATCCGGAGAAAGTGATGAGGGTGCACTACGTCTGGGTGCTTTGCCGCGATCCCAAAGAACTTAACCCAAAGGCTGCCTGGCGATTGATGGAGCTATCAGCAAACAGCCAGCAGCAATTTGTTTAAGCACGTTGGACACAAAGTCGTTTTATAAAATAGTTTTAAAGTTGTTGTCGCTTATAACTCCCAACTGGTTTTAAGAAAAAATTTGTTTCCAAATAATATTTTACCGAAAACCAGCTGTGAATTATAAGCGATAACAACTTTAAAAATATTTTATAAGACTGGAGAAAGGAGACTGATCAGGTTGAAAGATTGTAAAAACTCACTGTTCGGTTCAGCAGAAGGCTGCATCATCATAAAGTTAATTAGTATGAAAAATATCATTCAAATTTAAATAACCATTCAGTTGTCAACATATTATTTTTTTAACAAAAAAACGGATCACTCTTCTGGTTCTTCACCTGGTCGCACAAAAAAAAAATTCAAATTTATATATATTTTATACAAGAAAACACGAAAGCTAATTTTCAATAAAAGTGGTAATTTGTTGAATCTTGTGATTTTATGTTGACATACTTAAAAGCAATGATTCTTCCAATAAAATTAAAATTTGCTAAATATTACAATCCTTTGCACCAATTTAAATTTAATTTTAAAATATATATTAAAATTTTTTTTATATACTTTATATCTTATAACTTTAAAATCCTTAGTTCCCTTAATGGACTTTTGAACTAGTTACCCCAAATTTAACTTGTGCTCAGCAACATGCTGCCATAACATATGTCTAGCAACATTTTGTTCGCTGTGAAAGTCAGCTGTTTTTTGTGTTTGGTTCGATGCAACCAACACCAACTGCAACAAGTTGAGTGCAAACTTCGCCGTAAAAAACAAAACACAAGAAACGGCGACGTCGAAAATCGCATGTGCATGTACATGTGAGTGTGTATTTGCATCTTTAAGTGCGTGTATCTTCGTGTATCTGTGCAAGAAAATGAAAAGTGCCAGTTTAGTTCGCTTCACCTGCCTGTCAGCTGCTTATTAGAGATACAAAAAACATCTTGACATTTGGCAATCATTTGTGTTTTTTTTTTGTTTTCTTCTTTTTAGTTTTATTTTTTTTGGCACTCATTCATTCATTCATTCAGCAGTGCGAGTGCGTGTGTTGCAATTGGCTTCATTCACAAATCACGCGTGACATAAAAACAAATTCGTTTAAAAATATTCTCAGAAAATAAACGCTAAAATTTCAAGAGAAAATCGGCTTAGTAATTGAAAAATGCCAGCAAAAAAATAGCAAACGATTAATTAAAAATCTTTTTTTGTGACTCAACTTCAAAGCAAATCAAACCGGCCCCCTCTCCCTCTCTGCCTGTATCATTCTACCAATAACGAAATGCACATAAACGTGATGTGGCTGTTGACTCTGCTGCTGCAACTTGGCCTGTTCAGTCTGGGCAACGTTAACGCTAATGACCAACAACACGTCGCTGTCCTCAGGGAGAAGGTGTTGCCACAGCAACAACCACAACAACAACAACAACATCAGCAACATCCAGTTGATGACGATAAAAGCGCAGTCGAGTTCAAGATTCTGCAGGCATTGCCATTCCAGAGTCATCAACAAGAGCAGCAACAACATCTGCGGCATGGCCAGCATCATTTGCGGCAACTAGACAAATATCAGTTGGCGTGGGAGTCTCAAGAACTGCAACTCCTGCAACTGCCTCATCATCAGCATAAATCGCAGTCAACACAGCATGCCACAACCACTCGCCCCTCCACCCTCCCCCAGCCATCAACAGCGACAGCAACATCTGCCACAGACATTGATTACTCCTATGAGACGCAAACGTATGCAGTTGAGATACAAAAGCCGCTGGTTAAGCCACAATTGGCGACAAACTCTCACAGTGGCAATCAAAACAGTTACCAAACAGAGCATCAGATTGCGAATGGAATTGCAATTGCAATTGAAAAAGGGAAAAAGAAAGAGATTGAGAATGAGAATGAGAATGAAGCTATCTTCACCGATTTGCAGTGGAAACAAAGAGAGATAAAGCATCGTCAGCTAAAACAACAACATGAGCAACAAGTGCAGGCATTTAAACTTCAAAGATACACGCCAACCAACTCAAGACTCAATATGGTCAATATTGTAAGTAAATGAGTTTAAGTGATGCAATTTTAATTAATTTATATTTTTTTGGACAATATTTACTAATAAACTATTGGAGAAAAAAATAATTATAATAAATTATAAATTCATTCTACGCAGAAAGATATTTTAAAAATTGAAAATCAACGAAAATATCGATTAGCATATATAAATTAAATATTTTCAATTGAAATTTTTGTTATGTCATCTAAAATTTCATCAAAGTATAGCAGTTTCAAACTGAAAGTTCCATACAAAATATAAATAATATATCTGTTATTATTTATATAATAGTATCAGGAACCCTGAATATCAATTATTTTTCTGCAATAAATCAAATGTAATAATAATTATTTTTGAGTATTTTTTTTTCATTTAAATTGCATAAAAAGTTTTATTTTGTGAGTTTTCATATATTAATAAAAAATTAATTCATATTTTATATGATAGAACTCAAAAATAATAAATACATAATTTTGATTTATAGATTGTATTAAAACTCAAATATTAATAGTGATATTTGAAATAAATTCATATTCTGTAAGAAATACATTGGCAAGGGCTGCTTCTCCATAAATTTGCTGCCGAAACATGATTTTTTTGATTAAGGAAAAGCAAAAAAATCGTTATTTACAGTCTCTGATAAATATACATAAATACACATATTATTTTACATATTCAACATTTTGTTGTCTAGTCCACTGCTAAATACATACATATATCTACAAATATATTACTTATTCAGGCTTTTGTTAAGTACATCTCAAATTCAAAGGGATAATAAAATTAATTTCGTTGAGAAATTCCTTTATTTTGTTGTTGGCAAAAAATAATGCGCAAAATATTGTCTGAGAACTGAGACTTGAAACCCTTGGCAACAGATTTTTTTTTTTGTATCTCAGAATGAATGACAAAAACCACCTCAGTTTGTAGAATATTAAGATGAGTGTCTAGCATTTAATATGCTTTTAATAGATACTCACTGGAATGGCAAATACTCGTATTGAATAGATGGAATTTTTGTGACTTGATTTTAGCAATAAATCTCCATTGAATCTGAACAATTATGCCAGGCAATTAATAATAAAAAGAGCGTGCCACACAAACAATCAACTAATCTAAGGCAAATAATCTACGCGGAACGTGCATTGCAATCCCAATAAACACACACACATATACACACAGTCGAATTAATTTGTATGCCAAGTGGCAAACTGAAACTGAAACTGAATTTTGTGGCTGCCACATCGTCATTGAGTGATGCTAGAGGGGAGGAGAAGAAACTGTTTCTTATCGCGCTTGTTTTGTGTCGAAGCGCCGCGAGATGTAAATTAATGAACAATTAATTTCATATACAAATTATAAAAATGTTGAAATCCGGGCAAAAGCGTTACAAAAAAATTTAAAATTAAAAAACAATAATAACAGGCGAATCACATTCAACACCTTTTGCATCTTTGCAATTTAGTCATTGTTTTATTTAACAATGCATTGAAATTAAAACTATTATATTTATACTTTTATGGGAAAAATAATTTTGTGTCTCTTATTCTTTTGTGTATTATAAAATGCAGTTGAATTGCAGTCGATTAATCAGATTTGTTGACAAATATATTCAATTTAGTGCAGCTCGCTGACTTAAACAAATTTTATTCTAAATATCTTTGATTGCCATTTGCTATATTTGCTGTTAGAAGAGAAAATATTTTAGTTTTTAGATAGTTGAAACTGTGTTTTTTAATTAGAAATGTATTTCTTGTTTTCTTTCTCTTTTAGAGTGCATTAATTTTTATTTCATTGATATTACAACATGTTTATATTCGAAATTATTATTACTAAATTTGCAGCACTAATAACTACAAATGCCTTTAAGCTTTTCACAATTTCCGTTTAATAGCTTGCATTTGTTTTTCAAAATGCAATTCTATTATAAACCAATAAATGATCAGATTTTTATTTTTATTTTTGTTTATCCATTAAAATTTATAGCTAATGATGCACTTATGGGTGTAGAAATATATGTATACATATGTGCATATATATGCATTCTTTACTTTCATCTTTTTAATCACTTTCAATTATTAACACTACATTTGTATCTTGCCTCTCCTGTCCCCTCTTTGTCCCTCTGCCCTTATCACTTTGCTGCACCGCCAATCAAATTTATTTGCCGCTCTAATCGATGCAGACACTTGGCTCTGTTTGTTCAACACTTGGCCCATGCTGTGCTGGCTCCTTGCCACTTGCCACTTGCCGCTTGCCGCTTGCCACTTGGTACTACTACTAGTTGTTGCAACTTTTCCCAATCAGTCTATTAGCTGGCATATTCTGCTGGTTGTGCTCCCAACTCTTTGGTGGGGGCACTTCAAACATTGCCAGCCGCTACGAAATTTGGCGCAAGTAAACAACGCAGCTGCAGTTGCAAGTTAGGGAAGTGTGAGTGTGGGGAATGGAGCTTTGATAGCTGCTGCTGCCATTCAATTAATTCAAAGCATTAAAACAATTAAGCGGCTGTGGCTTCATTGACTTGGCACACGCTTTCAGTTGCCTCCCTCCCACCCCGCGCCTCTCTATTGGCAAATGTATTGCAGCTAAAGCCGGGCAATTGCCGCATCAACATGCCTCTGCCCCTTATCTTCAGCCCCTGCCCCCTGCCCTTACACCATTGTGACCCAATTTTCACACAAATTAGTGCAGCTAATTTTTAATGATGATGATTTTTTTTCTTTATTTTTGAGTAACGCCTCAAGTTGTGATCCCACTTCATTTGGCATTTTTCATAATTTTTCTTTAAAAAAAAAATTTTTATTTTTATTTTTACGCAATTTATGAGAATTTCAGGCCCTTCTCCCTCCGCTGCGCTGCCCTGCGGCGTCATTGCGCCGGCAAATGCAATTGAAATAAACATAGGAACATACATAGTTGTTTGGCCTGCTAGTATTTTCTTCTTTTTTTTTTTTGTGTTTCGAGGGGGGGCAGACACGTTCCGCGTTTCTTTTGAAGAGCCCAATGAAGGCAGGCAGGCAGGCCTCGAGGCGAGATGACGCCTTCAATTCTCCTCCATCTTCCACATCTTTTCCCACATTTTCAAGGGTGTTGCCGGGCAGATCCATGGCCAACTTGAATGGAGGCCTTTGCCATCTCCATGCGTTTTAACTCATTTGCACCTAATTGTCATGCAGGAGCTCTGGCAAACGAGGCAACAGTATAAGTGTATATAAACCGAGTATCTGTAGATGCAAATGTATCTGTATCTGTATCTGTATCTGTTGTTGTGGCTATATCTATAGCTGTAGGTGGAGCTGCTGCTGCTGCTGCTGCGTGGCAGCAGCTGGCTGCCACATTTTTTATAATTTTCTCTGCTACGTGTATTTTACATTCTTCTCTCTTTTTTACTCTGTATCTTACTCTTTCTCTATCTGTATCGCTGTGCAAGTCGTTGACTTAATCTGCATTTTTTTATATTTTTTATTTATTTTTTTTTTTGTAGCCTTCTTTTGCCATTTGCTTACGTATGCGCTCACATATTTGTGTCCCTGGTCAACAAGAATGTGATTTGCATAGTTTCCGGACTGCACACTCTTTAATCTTTCCCAACAAAAACAGAAATTAGCAGAATACTAAAACTTACAGTTAATTGTGGAAATTGAAATGTAAAACACTAAATTAAAGTTTTCTTATTTATATTTTCTTTACATTATGATATGTGATTTTATTTACATAATGTAACTAGTTCTATAACGCTGATTAATAATCAGATACCGACTTTAACTATGTCTCCATTCTTGTGTTTCGAAACTTAAAAAAATCATAGATTTTATTAAACCAAATACAAAATTCTTTATTGTATACATTTTTTATGTTGAATTCTTAAGAATTCTGTTCAAATGTTGTTAATTTAGATAAAAACCTAACCATAATTTTTTCTTGTGTATAATTTTATAAACTATTCTTCGAAAAAATTTCAACTTGAAAGCTTTATAGGATTGGTAGATATTAAACCTCAAAGTCAAGAAGCATATTTATAGTTTGTAGATTAAAATTATCAATTTTAAATTAAGAATTTGAATTATTTATTAAATTTATTTATGTGAGAGAGTTTAAAAGAATAAAAGAAATACATTTGGTTTGTTTTAGCTTAAAATTTATCAACACTTTCATTTATAGATATATATTTTAAAATAATTTTTATTTTAAAGTGTGAGCAATATATTTTATTTTAAATGTTTATTTTACTCCACTTAAATACAATGTTTTATCATAAATTAAATAATAAGCTTTGCAAAAATCATTTGTATTTAAAAATACATTCACATTGCAATATTAATGGTTACATCTTTAATACAAAATCAATCTTATATATTTACACAAAATTAAATTAAAAACACATAATTTGCCTTTATTCGTTTTTAAAAAGTATTTAAAAGTTAGCAATTTTTTTAAAATTACTTTCCTCATTTTATATTTTCTATCTGCGCAACTCATCTGGGCTTTTGTTCGCTCTACATTTTTTAGCATTTCAAGCGCTGCTAATTCTTTGTCACCTTAAATGCGATGGAGTCCTTGGAGGCAGCGTTTAGCCAGTAAGCAGATCCTTTGTTGTCCAGTTGCTGTTAGTATCCAGTCCTCTTCATCTCTCTGGCCCACTTTGGGCGGAGTTTTTCCTGTGCTGTTTTGCAGAGTTTTTCATTTTTCATTTTCATTTATGCGAACTACGTTTTGCATTCACATTTTATTTCCACAATTTTCACAAATTTTCTTTTCAACTATTTTTTTTATCATTTTTGTTGTGTGTTGCAATTTAAAATTGCATTTGTTTTTGTAGAGTGCTCAGTTGACTGCCAGCTTAAATTTTCCTATTTATTTTCCTAGCATATTTGAGTATCTTTTATTTTTCCTGGCTGCTTCGAATATCAATTTTCTATACAATTTCCTTAGCCGTTATTTAAATTCCGTTTGCCGTTTATCGCCTTTTGAGTTCCCTAAGCGCTTTTTATTACCCGCAATTTGCACATTTTCACTTTTAGTTTTAATTAACTAAAAATTTGTGCGACAACCGACAAAGCTGGCTCCTCCCCGAGCCCCCTACGGCTGACCCCCCTTTTAGGTCCCCGGGGCACTTTTCTTGCCTTTTCCTTTGCCGCTCGTTGATGTTTTATTTTCCATATTGAAATACTCTTGCACGGGGTATATTAATTTGGTTAGAAAGCGTGGAATGCTTTGAAGAACGCTTCGGCAAAGCTATACATATATAAATATATTCCTAAAGTCTTAAATAAATATATATATTAACTTCTTTTATTATTCTAAATCAGAAAGATAAAAAAACGCACTTTTTTTTATACTTAGCTTTCATAGAAAAGAAAAAAAAATTTTTTTTTGTATCACAAACCAACTTTAAATTGTATTTATTTAAGAGAATATTTTTCGAGTTTTTTGTAATGTAATCTATTAACAATTTTGCAAGAGTATTTCAACCTCGGCACTTGAAAAATATCTATTTTAAGCTTGTTTTTCCATCTTTTTTTTTTTGTTTTATTTGCATTAACAGCAATTTCTAGTATTTTATTTCGGCGCCCTCGTTTTGTGTTTTGCGTGTTTTATTTTTTATTTTTGGGGCTTGTTGGATAAAAAAGCTGCTTTAATTTTTGTTTTGGTTTTATTTGTTTATTTTTTTATATTTTGCACACAATTTTCCGGCACATTTTCACAGTTTTCTTCTTTGCTGGCCGCGCAATTTTAATTATTTGCAAAATGGGGAAGCCTTTCGAGCGGCTTTTTCAGTTGCTCATTGTTTATGAGCTGAGTCCTTTGACAAAAGGATACCAGGACCTGCAGGATGCTGCTGCTGCTGCTGCTGCTGTTGCTGCACTCTAGATTCGTGCTATAGGCTGAATGCTTCTGGACACAACCAGACAACAGTCAGGTTTATAACATTTCAGTTTTTTCAGCTCAATAGGATTTTCAGATTTTTGCAGCGTTGAAGCCAATGAAGGCCAAACTGTTTGTTGTGCCACAGTGCAAAGTTCAAAGTGCAAGCTTTGGTTTGTTTTTTGTTTTTTTGTTTTTATTTTAAACTCTTTTGCTGGCTGCGGCTTTAATTAAACTCGAAACCCCAGACACTTTTTCAATGTGCCTGTGGTCAACAACAACAAAAACAACAACAACTCAAACAACAAGAATAACATATAGTAGAATGTTCCCTTTTGTTCTGCAAACTAATTAAACATTGAAAAAGAAACTTCGCTGCCCCCCTGCCCCAATCCAAAGGAATTGTTGTTGTAACTGTTTGCCCCACTATTAATTTGTTTTTAAATCGTTTCTTTTCTTTTGGTTTTTTGTGTTTTGGCAGCGTATTCCAATTACAAGGCACATAGAACGAACGGATTGTGGATTCCGTGTCCAAGTTGCAAGTCCAACTCGGATTGGAGAGACTTGATTAATGGCCACGTGAACGTAACTTCATTTTGATTGCCTGTCGAATTGCCTGGCACATCATTTGTGTTTTTTTTCCCTCTTTGTACAAAACACAAATAGTACAAAACAGCATACAAATGTACAAAATGCGATTGGCTTTTCAATTTTCTCGGCTTTTCCTTTTATTTCTTCAACAACAATGCATTGGGCTATTAATCAGTTTCGAATTTTTCCCCACTTTGTTGTTGTGTGGTCTTGACGTTGTTGCAGCTCTCTTTGCCAATACAAATTAACCGGGCCTTCATGTCAAATTACCTCATGAGTGTGTTTACACAGTCCCAGTCCCAGTTTCAGCCCCAGCCAGCATAATCGAGATTCGAATTTCGTGTTCGCACTTTCAGTTACTCAGTTTACAGAGCCAACAGTTAATAGCCAAAGTTTGTTCAAACTGAGCATTTAAGCCATGTTTTTAAATGACATAATTTAACGGAAAGTGTTGTAAAAATGTAAGCGTTTTTTAATGCAGGTCAATTGTTATGCATTGAAGTGACTTTAAATGTCATCATATGCATTGATTTGTTAGGGTTTCAATGGGCATTAAAAATAACCGGAGAATATAAAAAAATGTGCCTTAACTGTGGAAAAATCAGGATTAACCCAACAGGCATAAAAAAAAAAAATTTGTTAAATTTGTATAAATATTTATAAATAATAATTCCTTAAATTAAATGAGCTTGAAGCTCGTAAAAATAAGTTTTTGAATTTCATCATATGCATTGATTTGTAAAGGTTTTAATAGGTATTGTTATACTGAATTTTATTTATATTTTACAAAAATATAACTAAAGATGAGAAATTAAAATACAATTTTCTGATATCATAATTCTTTAAATATAAGAAGCTTAAAACAGACAAAAATATAAATTTAAAACCAATTGGCAAATATCTTTCTATTAAGTTGCTTTAAATAAATATAAATTTTATAATCTGAGTATCCCAGAAATAAATAAAATAAAAATTAAATAGATTTCTTCCAGTGTCCATATGATGTCTTCCATGTATTAAACCCTAGTCATATGTACATGTATATGGATAACGGTCTAAATCCTTGAACTGAATGACATAATTAAAATATATTTTAAATAAATTATGTAAATTCCTGAAAAATTTCTTTAATTGCATTATTGCTTGACAGCGAGGCATTCAAACCTATTTCATGAGATATTTATTATCAAATACATGCTTTTGGCAGATCAGACAGAATTTTGCATTCTTCTTATTTTTTTTTAATAAATTTCCTAATGAGCAACTTCATTATAACTGCATTTAAATCAATTAATAATTGTTAATTTATTTAATTTAACATTGGATTTATGAAATATGCTTTTCTATGCTTTTAAAAAAAATCGATAACTCAATTTACATAATGCATAAAATTTTACTTCTATCAAACTTTATGCTGCCTGTATTCTGTTATCTACGAAAACTTCCTCTACTTTTCATTTAGCTAAAGGTCTATAAATAAATTCTAAAAAACACCTTGAAAAAGTTCTTTTACTTTGGGGCAAGTGCCACAACAAAAGCAACTGTTTTTTTTTTTCGTTCTTTTAATCGGCAAGTTGCATCCGTTCGCTGCAGGTTCAATGGCCTGGCCAATGCCATAGTAATCGTTACCCCTGCCCTGTCCTGGCCCCCTCTGCTCACCTTTTACAGCTGCTGCTGGTGGTGGTGCTGCAAGTGCAAGTGGCACTTTTTACTTTAATAAACAGAGAGAATGTACACAAAAGTATAAACAAAGCAAATTGCCGCTGGCATAAACAAAAGGCCTGTACTTAGTATACTGCTAGTACAACCTGAAAGAAAATCTCAAAATTGTAACTGTATCTGCACCTGTCGTTGAGCACACACCCACACAAAAAGTAACTCAAAGATATTCCGACATTTTCCACCCCCTCCCGCTGGTTGTTCACTTTTCGGTTCACTTTCTTTCTTGGGTAAGTGGGCCTTCGGCTTCACTTTGTTTCGCAAGGTCGCAAGTTTTTGGCAATCCATTAAATATGCTTACTCCCTTTTGGATGATGCCATCTAAGCAAATGTCAAATGCTGCAATAGAACAAAAGTTAATGAAGCCCAACGCGCATGTCGAGCTGCCAAATGAAGCCAATCGACATTCAAAAAAGCCAAAAAAAAAATGGAAAAATCATCAAAGTTCTAGCAAAAATCATGAAAATGTTTGCCATAAATTTGCGCAAAAGCAGGCAAAATTATTATGTGGGACGTTGAGTTTTGTAAAATCATAGAAACCTCATTAAAATAAAAGTTGCAAGCTGAAAAAAAAAACAAAAATAAGTATGAATTCTGATGTTAAATATTATTTGAATGTTGAGTGCGAATTCTTCTTATGTTGAATATATTTTCCAATTTTTCCTATCAGTTTTTTTAATATAAAGTTAGTTCAGGGCTTAATACATTTGGTTTAATACATAAGCACAGTTAATTTTGATTAGCAGAGAATAAAAATAGTTAGAAATTATGCGTGAGAATGATATTTAATTAATTTTAAGTAATCTTTTATTGAATTTTACTAAGATATACTTGTCTATTAACAATATTTTAATGATGGACAAATTAAAAAATAAATATTGTTCTTACTCAAATTAAAATAGATTTTAGTGTAACTTAAACTCTATAGTTAGTATAGAAGCTTTTTATGAACACATATCATATATAACACATTTATTCAACGTCATAATATCCTAACCATTTTTCCCCTATTGAATTTTTGATGTAGGTTCATGGACTTAAAAAATATTTTTAAAAAAATCTTATTAACTGTTTATACGTTTATATGATTAACAGACAACAATTGCAATTCTAAAACTCTTCAGAACTCGTATCTTATTTTTCTTTTATATAAAATCAATTTCAAAGTCAAAACATTTTAATTCTCTCCCCTATATCAATTTACCAAGTAATTTATCTTGTAAACTGATTTTAAAGGCAACAATACGAAATTCTAAAATATCCCTTACACAATATACATGATTAATAATTAAAATTTAACAGCTGCAATTCAAATTTTTCAACATTTTGGCTAGGAAAATTCTACAAGTTTTATGATTGCATCAGTGCATCCGCCTACTCTCTGATTGGATGCTATTTAAAATTCTGGGTATTTAAATTGACAATCACAAAACTCCCAAAAAAAAAAAAGAAAAGAAATCTTGAACTGACATTAACTGATTGAATATGCGGGCGGGGGAGTTTCAGGCGATGCACAGACCCGTACTTCAACATTACACAAAACATACTGTATCTATCGTAATATGCGTATCTATGTATCTATCTATCTATGTATCTATTATACAGTAGCAGTTGGCAAGTGCAGCACGCATTGAATGATTCAGAGAGTCGGAGAGTCGGAGAGTCAGTCAGCTCGTCAGTTAGTCAGGCATGCAGTCAATTATACAATGTAGCAAACGCAACTGGGTACGAATATCAAGATGATATCTATTAGATACTTTTGTATGCATCACAGCTAACTGAATTTATGTCAGTTTTTATGTGCAACAAACGCCAGACTGTGGTCCGGGAACATGAATGATGTTAATGATGACGATGACGATGTTGTTGATGATGTTGTTGATGATAATGTTGATGGGTCTCTGACGTGCCGATGACGTTGCATGAACTTTCAGCTCGCGCCTGGGGTTAGACACATGTTGTGGCTGCCACTGCCGCTGCTGCTGCTGCTTGGCTTCTTGGCCATCCGTCAGATAAATTTTTGCATTTTTTATTATTTGTTTTTTTTTTTGGTTTTTATTCTTTTCAATGAATTTGCAATACGCTTTCGGCGCTACGTCGTGCTTTTAATTTGCAGCATAATTAAATCATAGCCACAGACTGTTCAGCAACTCGGAAAACTCTCTGCACTTGTCCACTGAATTTACGATTAAAGCCACTTTAAAAATTTAAGCCCATTTCTGGGTCATAATTTGGCTAAAAATTTACGACCTGCTGCCGGCTTCGATTCTGGTTAAGTAAACTTAGACATAAATTATAGAACTGTTTGGCAAGCAAAGTGTGCTAGAAATAAAGTTGAAAACTTTAAAGTGTATATGTAAATAGAATATTCACAATGTTGAACAGAACTGCGGCAAATAAGGAAGCAATATGGTAAAATAAAATAAAAAAACTCACTTGAAGCTAAATAAATTCCAAGAAATAAGCATTTAAATATGAAATACTTTTTTCCACTCAATATACAAATGAAATAAGCTGAAGATCTAACTAAAATGCAAAAGTTAAAGTCAAGAGTCATTTATTTGACGTTTTTTCCTTTTTTGCTGAATGTTTACTAGATAATTACAGACCTTCTACTTAAATTAATGCCAACAATTATTCTTGGACAATGTGGCAGACTGATTAAATATTAGCTTTAAATAAAGTGTCAAATATTCACACACTTTTTTGTCGTCCTTTTCATTAGGGGTTGTGCCTAGGAATTGTATGCAATTAATTGTATATAAAAGTATAATAAAAAACAACTCGAGCTTACGCTTGATATAAAATAATTAAATTTTAAAGAATAGTAAAAATAATAACTTAATAAAATAAAAACCCGTAATCAAATATTCATCATCAAAAAAACCCGTTAAATACTAACTCCAATTAGACACAGCATTGCATCATATTATACTCGTAGTCTTGCATGACCTATCAGCCCACATCCGACACTCATCAAAAAGAAAAATGGCCCACGAACTTTGACCCATGATCAGAGAAGGTCTCCTCTGTCCATGATGCACTTGTCCATCATGGTCAACGTCAAAGTGCGCCCAAGCGGATTCCTCAATAATCAAACTAACATTGAGGCTGTAGATCTCCGCCCCATTCATTAAACACACGCAGAGAGCATCATATAAATCTACAGACATCAAGAAAAAAGAACTTGAAAGAAGACATGAAGAGTTAAGATTAGAGATGGGCAACGGAATTGAATTTTTCTAACCACGATACGTATCGTATGTGCTCTTAACCTGTCCCTAATACAATTAATTTTGTGTTCTAAATAAGAGCAAAAAATTTATATAAAATTTTAGCAACATTTCATTTGAACCGAAATTATCTTGAACTAATATTAAATCGTTCATACATTTTTTTAAGACAATAATGTAAAAATAAAGGCAAAAGGCATAATAAACTAACAATAATAAACAAATAGTTTTAGAATGATTTTTTTCAAAATGTAGACGATCAGAATCACAAAGAATATATAGATAAATAGCGTTGCTGAAACTGGTAAAGCTCACTAAAATTTAGCTTATATACTTTAACGTACATAGTATTTACTTAAGTCTACACAGATATTTCTATATAATTTTTCCAACACGTAAACATCGTGTTGCGTCTTGTCTATTCGTGTCACGATATGCATACACCCTACTCTAGTTTAAAGAAAATGTCCAAATGCGCCGTGTGACACACTTCAAACTGTCAGCATTTGATGGCAGCGGCACGTCATGAATACTCTATAAAGTACGGGGAGTTCCCCCAGTAAACCCAATTAAGCAATTTGATTTGTGTATTCGTGGTCATCGTCACATGCCACACGCACACACAGACAGGCGGCAAACAACAGAAAATAAATAATAAATAAAAAAAAAGAAACCTATAATCTGGGGCCATAAAAACGCTGCATTTGATGAGACATTTGACACAATCGAAAGAAAGATAGAAAAAAAAGAGTTTTATGCGCATTTAATGCTTAAGAAAATAATATTTTTACTATCGATAATAAAAACAATTTTCACTTTGGGTCAAACAGTCAGTTGACTTCTGTATGCAAGTCATCAAATTGAAGTTTATGGTTCGCTTATAACTTGATAATATAAGATACACAGAGTTCAAGACTTAAGCTTGTATCTTTGGTTCGATTGATTGTGGCCTCAGCGCTCAGTTAGTGTCAGTTGGTCAGTCAATATGTCAATATTTGCATTCGTTACGCCCTTAAGATTTTTATGAAGCATGTATCTGACTTTAAGACCCATTCATAACGCGCCAAAGATACATGTAAATACTCGTAAATACGAGTTATAATAATAAAAATAATAAAGCAAAAAAAAAAAAACTGTTGTTGCTGCTTGAAAATATATTAAACAAATATTTACATTCCGTAAAAAAAAGTAAAATCGAATACGAAACAGCCAGCCCACTCAAACTTATTTAGAAGAGTTACACGCTGCGTTCGTGCATGCATCCGTCAGATACAAAACGAAACTGAAAGTTGCGCATTAAGTGGGCGTTCCTAATTAGCCAGTTGTATGCCTGACCTTTTGTTTTTTTGTCTATTTCGAATATCAATAAGATTTATTGGTACGTAATCGCATAAAGTTTCTACCAAAAATGTGTAAAGCCTTTTCCATTGTCATTGAAAAAAATATAAAATAAAAATAATGTGTCACACTTTGTTGCGGCGGCGCCACAAAAGAAACTGTAACGTCAGAGGGGAAAGCGGAAAGGGGGAAACTTCCTCCCTTGGGGGCATCGTTGCAGTTGTTGGTTATTTGGCTGGAAGGTCTGTTATTTGTTAATCGATATTTAAATTGAGGCAATTTGTTTTTAGGAACAGCCCCCATGATGAAACTGTTGCGATTGAGAATTTGTTGGCAAGTCAAACGTTTCCCAGCTTGTTTTTTAAATTTTTAATGCCCTCTAATGAAAATGTTGAAGGGTATACTTAGTATTTAAACTGTTTTGTTAGCTTAAATATGCATGGGATTTATTGTTGTGCAAAGGCAGACATTAAGCTAAAGACTTTTGAATTGACAAAGCGACTAATAACACATAAAATTTTAATTTTAAATACACTGGAAAACATTTGAGGAAAACTATAAGAAAAATTAATAAAAATTCTTTAAATACTTATTTTCTCACTACCTTAATTATTTTAATTTTGTTTTTCTATAGAACTTACAGAAACATTAAATTTGCAATAATTGTTTTTTGTGTATGTTGAAGCCTGATTTATAATCACATTTTTATTTCAAATTTAGAGATATTTATTAATTTATCTTTAATCGCACTAGAACCTTTAAAGAGGATCTTTCAGTTATGCTTTTATTTACTGTATGGTCAGTTATTCACTTTACTTTACATATTTTTCCATTATTTTCTGATTCAAATTGTGCATCCAACTTGTCGCAACTTTGAAGTAGTTGCCCAAATAAAAAAAGGAAATAAAAACGAAAAATCTATTCAAAGTCTAGCACTTATTCATGTAGCTCAATGCGTTATTCAAGTGCAATTTACAATACTTAGATTGCACATAAAAAAGATATTTATAAGTATTTATGCTCAACATTGGCAAACTCAACGAGCTTATGGATCATCGTTGTTGATTTTATTTTTCCCCCCACTTTGTAGTTTACAGTTTGTTTTGAGTCTGTGGAGATTTTGTATCTGTATCTTTGGCCTGGTCACGCCTTCAATGCGGAATGGACACGAATCGAATCGAAAGGTGGCTGCAATGCGTATCCAAAGTTCAATGCTTTGAGGCAGCACTTGAAATTGCAAGTTGTTGTTGTTGTTGTATTTCTCTGTCGCTTTTTTCCCTGTCTCGAATGGAGCATCAGATACACGTCGCACTTTGTTGTCAATTGCACACAGCTTGCCAAAGTTTTTTTATGGTTTTTTTTTCGGTTTTTTATAGTTTGTTTGCTGGGGCTAAGTGCTAGGGAGCATGTCAAATGCCTGAAACATACAAACGGTATATACAAAAGAGAATCCCTCATAGCAAAAAGCTGTTTTGGGTGGCATAAAAACAAAAACTCAGCTTTGCAATACTCACAGTAAATAAATAAAGCTCTGAAAACAGAAATGATTGCGATAAAACACAGTTATTGAGCAGCTTGTGAACAAAAGAAAAATTTGATTGAGAAATCAAAAAAAAAAATACAAAATGAAGAACTTAAGCTTAAATTAGAATTGTCAATAAATGATAGATGGCTTATGTAAGCAACAGTTTTCAAAAGGTCTCTACTTGACTAAATAAAATAAACTGTATAGTATTAAATTATAATATAGAATTGTTGGTCTGACATTTAAATCTTTTTAAAGGAGATTTAAACGCGTCTTAACCTTTTTTACTAAAGTTCATAATCCAAAATATATATTTATACCACAATTCTCAGATATTCTAAATGAATATTTAATGCAGCTTAATAACCCTTGAAATATTTAAAAAAAAAATTTGTTAAGCTTCTATACATTCATTTCTCATAAAAAATAATTCAACTACATATATTCTTATATATATTATAACTGATGAATAAATAGATCTAGTTTAATAGCTTTTCGCACAAATTTTTGTAAACTGAATTTACATTTAATAATAGAATATTTTAGAGATGTTTTGCTCTTAAATTGTTCTAATGTTGTCATTTTGCATGTTCTATTTTGTAAAGTCTTGGATTTCCGCAGTTTTATGAATAAAACTAAGCTGGCAGTTTGCCAGCCAATTGGCAGCTACTTACAACTGTGTGTATATCTAATATATAGTTTGGCAAAAATCATAAAAATATTCATATACATGTACATAATCCCAATAATAGATAGAATAGAAATACAAGAGAAAACATGGCACTTATTTGAGGCATTAACAAGCTCTTCAAATCATTTGAAATCTTAATTCTTTCAAAATGATGTAAACAAGCCACAAGTATTAGTGTGTAAAGATTAATTAATTGGGTGTTTAGGATTAGTGTAAGCGATTACAAGCAGCCATATATACTACAAATATAAACAAAGAAATGTTTAGGAATTGAATTTCTTTTAAAGTTATTTATACCAATTCAATTGGCATCAATATCAAATGATTAAAGTGAAATTTGGCTGATTCTAAATGATGCAATTATATCAACTAATCTGTTAGTTCTGCCTATGACTAATCACATCTACTTTTCTCTACCATTTCCTCTATTTAATGATATAATTGGTATATATTACGTATAATCAATGATCATTAATCGCACTATTCAGTTGGCTGCTCATTTGCATGTTGAAATTTCCTTCTCTCCCTCTTAAAAATCATTGGAAATGAATGCTTATCGCTCTCAATAAATTTGTCACGCTTCACACACGCTCCCATTCAGAACAACACTCTGACTATTCCAAAAAATTACAAATTATGACATAAATATTAAAAAAAAAAGAAAATAAAAAACAAGAAAGAAATGAAAAAAAAAGTCATTATCAATTACGCCACTTAATTATTTTTATTGGAGCATAAAATGTTCCATTTCTCGGCACTACATGCGACAAACATCTGTATATATATATATATATAGACATAAATATATAGTAGTATATACATCTGCACAGAGACAACCAGAAACCCCTTTCCCACTGCCTGCCCCTTCTCTCCATCTCATGTCGCACATATGTCAATGATGTGCTAATTGTCGCGTGCCCACTGTTGGGTGACTTTTTGGCTTTATTTTTCTGGCTCTGTATCTGTAGCAAGTTTTTTTCGCTGCCCCTTCTCCTTTCTCCTCAGCATGTTTCTGTCATTCTGTGGCATCGACAATTTGCATAATATTTAAACGTTTATAGTTTTTTTTTCTTTACATTTTTGAATTGGGAAAACGCTGCCAATTTGTTGGCCTGAATCGGGGGCTTGGCCCAGTCATACAGACAAACAATTGCCAAAGCGAAGGCGTTTCACACTTTCCAATTCAATTTTGGTTTTTTTTTTTTTATTTAATTTTTTTCTTTAATTTTGAGCACATGTGTGGCAATTGAACATGACTGAGGAAATGTGTCCAGAAATTGTGTCAAGAAACCGGTTGATGGGCGAACTTTTAAATAATACAGCTAATCACATTTAAGCGCTTGGTTTTCTTTGTCACTTTAAGAAAGCAACTCTTATGACTTTCCAAATTGAAAATAAATTAATTAAACAATAAAGTTTTTGTATCCGAAATCCCTAAGATCTGTTTTTCTTTTAATACCGAGCAAATATTCGAAAACTGAATATTTAGTTGTGTTGATTTTCGATTAGCGATTGAATAATTCATAATTCTTTGAAGCAGCAAACATTTAATACAAAAGATCTTCTTAGGAAAATGTTATAAAAAAACTTAATTTGCTTGTAATTTCGTTTATAAAAAGTTACATTAAATACTGGAGGAAATAATGAAAATATAAATTTAATAAATTGGAGAAAATTGACAAAAAAAAATCTAATAATGTAATTTTTAATGAAACCATCTAAGAATTTGTTGTAATTCTTTTTTTTTTTTAGATTTTAACTCTGATAAAATGCTCATATAAACTATTTAAACTTACCAAAGATATACATATAAAAAAAACACTTTATCATCATTTGTGTATATTTTGACGCATGACTTAAATATTTATAGATAATTACAGTTGACATTTTCCCAGAAATTAAGTTGAAAAATCAGCAATGTAATTAGCGCTGTTTGCCATTTTGGGCAATATTCAACTATTTGCAACATTTGTTGATGCCATCGTTGTTGTTGTTGTTGCTGTCATTGCACTGGCAATTAAAGCGATAAAAAATGAGGCAAATATATAAAGCTTACAGCTTCAACCACATGTGGCACGTTAATTGCCTTTTTGTCTTGATTAAAAAACTATTTCAATTGCTGCGGTTTTTTTTTTCTCTTTGTATTCATATTTAAACGTTTTTTATGCGCTTTTGCAATAATTTAATTAAAACCCACAAATTGACGCCCACACAATTTGAAAATAACTAAACTGTTTAAGAAATTTTTGTTTTTGTTAAAATAAAAAATTAATGCAACAATTTGTGGGCTGTCGAATTGTAAAGTCAAACAAAAAATTTAAGACAACTTTAAACTGCACATTGTTTGCGAGAAAGTTGTATTTATACATTTTTGATGGGACATGGGAAACGGTTAAGACATATCCCTGAGTTTAATGTTATACATTACATTAACTTGCAATTAAAGTCATAAACGTGTGCAGCAATGGCAATTTCACTTGTCAACATTTTGTGGCGTTTAAAAACGCACACAACACGCAGCAACATTTTACAGCAGCTGGGCAACATGTTGCTAAGCTGTAAAGAGTGAAAACTGCAATGGGAATTTTTAAACAATGGCTGTAGATGATTTCTTTAAAAGAAAGTATTATTTTTAAATTTATAATCAAGAATAAAGAAGGAGTTTCGCAATTCACGATATACAGAGTTTTGTTTAGGACAATAATTCGATTCATATAATAGCTGTTTTAGGAACAATCGGTAGAAAAATCAATTAATGTACTTATAAACAACTTTCTGAATTGTTAATTTTTTTTTATTTTTTTCCAACAAATGTCACAAATACAATGAAATAAAAATTGACTAAATTTAATTCAAAGTGGGTCACTATATTCAATAGCTGTCATATGATTATTTTATCATAATCTGACTACAATATCGAATTTATGTAATAGAGAAAAATCGTTAGAATAATTATTCAACTACTAATTACTAAATTTTGTATGCCAGGGATTTATTTTTCCAAAATAGCAGTTACAAAAAAATAGAAGAAATTTTGTTCATTTTATAAAAGACTTTTTTATTTTTAAAGTTAAATCAACAACATTTGTCAATTGCTGACAATTGCAATTTTTATTTAACTTTACCTAATATATTTATATTCGAACCAATTTAAATTACCTTATGATTTATATAGCTTTTATAGCTTATATATTGATTTTAGAACTGATATATTAAATGAAAATCTTATTTATTTGTATGTTTGTTACAGAAGCATTTATTTAGACATCCCTATGAGATTAAAGATTTTTTCTTGATTAAATATTTTTTAAGGCAATATTTTTATATGGTCCATTAATTCAAGAATTATACTCGAAATAGTTGTATAATTTTTACTATTCTTGATTTACTAGAAACAGCATAAACTAACTTTAAAAAAAAATAATAGAAAAAACTTTTGTTTAGTTTAGCAACTCTTACTTGCAACTTACAATTTGTTGCTCGTATATATACATATATACTTATATTGACAACAACGCCCAACAACTGCGTTGAGTGAAGTCTATTGGATCCGTTTGGGAGTTTGATTGATGGGTCGTTTGGTTGTTTGGTCGTTTTGTTGTTTTGTTGTTTGGCAGAAGCAGCAACATTTGTGGTACGAGTACGAGTTGAAGGCCAACGCTGCATACTAAGTAAATGCTGACATGACTCAACAAGTTGCAACAACACCCAAAAGACTTCAATACACCCACACAACACCAATTTGTGGGCTGTGGTTGTTACTATTGCCATTTGTTGTTGCTCTTGTTGTTGTTGAGTATCTGCAATGTTTGCATAGTACACAGACTGAGCTGCCTTATGATTATGTGGGGATTTGCACAAAAATAAAACTTTGAGTGCCAATTGCAGCTCAGGTAAACGGCAACATTTTCTGTTTGCCAAAGATTGATCAGAAAATGTGTGTGTGCACAAGTTATAATGATTATTTCCCTGGTGATTAGATGAGATTGCAACAAGTTATTTATGTGAAAATGATTTAAGGTTTGCTATACAGTTGAGAAACTTTAAGTTAAGTGAGGATGAGTAGAACTTAATGGTTATTAAACTACAAGGTAACTATTAGTTAAAGCACAAGTATCGCTTGTCTATCGCTGAAGATGATATCGATAATCTAGAATTTAAATGCAGTTCATTTTAGAGTTTTATGACAGTTTAGTACATATTCTCACATCTAAATCTATATATTATCTATATGTACGTTTTTTCACATTCAATATTCAATATTTTTAATAAAATAAACACCATTTTAATAATTAAACCACGTTCAGAGTTATTTCCATTTAACCAAAGATAAATTTCGGAAAAGTCGAAAATTTAGCTGTTTTCAATTATCTTGACAGGGGTCAGAACAACATAATTTCTTGAATTTTATTTTCGAAATCAGCGACCCATTTTACATAACAAATGAGTCTAAAATACAAAAAATTTATATGAGAAACTATAGTGTAAGTCCCGATATTATTATTATGATCAACTCTTATTGAATATCTAGTCTCTATTTAAGCTATGTACATGCAACAAGCTGCCAACTACTTGGATCACTTGCCACTTAACTGCCCACTGTAGCCCTTTCTCAGCCCTTTATCACACTGTACAATACACAAAACATTACTTTTGAACATTAAGTACTTTACTAAGAATTTGCAATAATTCGCATGCCAGACAGGTTTGCAGTTACTACTTAAAAAAAAAAAAAAGAAACTTTGAAATTCTTGTCCACATTTGTAGGCCATAAATGACTCCCACTTGCACTGCCCCCCCCCTCTCTCAACTTGAACTAACTGTCCCTTTTGTTTTAAGCACTAACAATTGCAACTTTGTTTGAAAAACCCACGTAAAACTTTAACCACTGTTCACACAAAACTACAAACTTCAAACTACAATAATTCTTATGCTTAGTTTTCCAATTTTCTACTCTGTTGCAGGTAAGTGCAGCCAAGAAGTCATTAGAAGACACCAATGGGCATGTAAGTAACAGTTATAGAACCAGTAAAAGTAGAATATAGTAACTATACTACTTGAAAACACCCACACATAAACCCACCTCTGTGTGGTCTTTTGTGCAATTCTACAATTCCCATTAAATGAGCCACTCCTGACAAACTGTTGGCACTTCCGCTCGCAAAATGGCAAAAAGCATTGAACTTGCCTTAACGCCCCCAACTTGGTATAACATGTTCGTGAGGTAGATGAACTCACAATGTGATCTACACTAAACTACACTATACTACACAGCAACAGCAGCAGCAGCAGCCAGACAACTGCAAACAACAACAATTTGCGTCTGTTTAACGATCGTGACCAATTTGTTGGTCAAGTCAATATCGACAACATTAAGCAAATATTTACATTATACGATCGTCTGCTGCATACTCTATAAACATATATACATACTATATATATATGTATATAGGTTTGACCTCATCTCACCTCCCCGCGCATCGCTTGTCAATCAATAGCAGACTCGTCTGCGTTTGGAATAAATTTTGCGAAATTGAAATTGCTATAAATTACTGTGGGGCGCCCCGGGGCGGCACTTGAACGTGACGTGTCTAGATTTGTTTATAGACCGACTTTGCAACGCCTGTCGGGGCATTTAATTTATATATGATATATATTATACTACTAGTTGATTTAATTGAATTGTTACCTACAGTTCTTGACGCTGATTTGACTGGAGCATAAAATATATATACTTATATGATGGCATTGCTATAAACTTTATTCTCTCAAAACTAAAACTTGAAAAACCCTTTGACCCACTTGCACAAAGCTTTTTACTTCTTACACTGCAAAAAGCATTTGCCAGACACTTCAAAGTTTATGACTTTCTTTAATGTGTTTGGTTTTTTACGGTGTATGTGTGTGTGTGTGTGTGTGGACTAGCCATGAAAATGTGGGACAATGTTTACGTTTACACTGTGTGTGTGTGTGGGTATGTGTGTGGTTGGCTTTTTGGCCAACACAGGAAAAATCAACAATAACTAACAACTAGAACAATAACAAAACTAAAAACAGAATATTTATCTACGATGCAGCTATGTGTAAATATCCTTTTAGGCAACTCAAATAATGCGGCATTCCTATGAATCTGCACATAGACAAAGCATTTTAACAATTTCAACAATTCAAAAATTTGTTTGACAATTATTCAGATTAGTGTTTTAAGGTAGCTCAGCTATCGATTTTAGCCAAAAAAAAATCCTTAAATTTCGGTTTCAAACGACTCAAATTCATAAAAATGGCATTTGATAATTTTAATTTTTAAACTCTCCAAACTTTGTCAAATATTTTTTTAAGCTTTTAGTTTATTTGGATCTAAAAAAATCAAATTTTTAATTTTCCATACTCTGATATTTTTCAAAAAATCAAGTTTTCAAGTTTGTAAATTCATTTTTAATAAATAGTCAACAACAAAATTTAATCAAAAATTATGGTTTCATAACTTAAATAGAGTTTTTCAAAAAAAAATTAGATAACAAAATTAACAAAATAATTGGTCTTCCAAATTTCCGTCCGTGTAGATTTTAAACGCTTGGAAGTACTTTGCCAAATTTAAGAAAAAAGTTTATAAAGTCATAGATTCATTTAACAAAAAAAAAAATATATAAATATAGATATTTTTAGTATTCCCATGTTCACAGTAAATTCACAAACACTATACAATGCTTTGTTAAAATTAAATTATTCTATATTGTTTTCACAGCTAAATTTAATTTATTTAAAAAAATGGAATGTACATGATTTTATATTTTTATTATAAAGGGTTTTTTTGTTTTTGAAATGCCAAATATTTAAAACAAATATGTCAATAGTTGAGCAATCAGAGGATAATTAACTTTCTGATCTGATAGAAATTTTGTAGATTCTTTGTGATAGTATTTATTTATTTACACATGTCATAAAAAAAGCTTAACAATGTTTGTAACAATTCTCTCTATAAACAAATATTTAAATTGCCATTTTGTGTGATGCAGCATAAATATTATATGTATATGCGACAAATATATTTATATATTTATTTGACTTGAACCAATTTGGACAACTGTCAAATGCAGTCAAATGACAAACAACATGTGAAATGTCAACGCAAATGCGATGACCCAAAAGGATAAAGGACGACGGGCGACGAAGGGTGTGGCCATTAAAATGGCCATAAAATGCACAGAGACAAAAACAAAAACAAAAAAAAGAAGGATAACAACAACGACAACAACATAATCAACAAAACACAAAAGTAAAATGATTGCAAACATGTTAAACGTCAGCGAAAAATATTTAAACAAATATTTGCGGAACATGCACACAAAAACATGAAATGGACATTTTGGTAAATTCAATTTGGGGCTCCACAAAAGCCGCGTAACGGCTTTGAATTGTTGTTTTGATTGCATTCGAAATGGGTGGGAAGATAAAAAGGATTTAGGGTCCTGAATTGAATACATGTACTACCAACACTTTTGTGGCATGACACGTCATCTGAAATGAACACAGTAAATGCCCTCAATATAAATAAATATAAATATAAATATAAATATTATACATCGTACATGTGTTTGTGTAGTCGGTGTGAGCTTATTTTATGCTGACATTTGCAAAAATTTTAAAACAATTTTTAATTTAATGCAAACATTTGTGCCACAAGATTAATTATTGAATTTATGTGATCCGCAACTGCAAGTGAATTTTAATTAAATATTTCGCATATTTTTTTTGATTTGTTTGTTTGCTTCCCGTGTCGCTTAAAGAGACGAGCAATCAAATAAAAATGAGCAGCAATAATATTATGCATCATGTGAAATTAATTAAACGAGTATTATGTATGGAAAATTAAACGGAATTGTTCGCTGAACTGGATGACAAAATGACAATAAAAAATTAAGTGAAAATTGAATTCATTTAAATCAATTTTTCGACTATGAAAATCAAATAAGCGCATATTTATTTTATTAAAGTTATTAACAAACAGCGCTCAAAATCAATATTATACTAAATTTATACATTTTTTAAATATGAAAAAAACTAATAAAATTATTTATTCATCGATTTTGAAGGCAATTATAAATAAATAACAATAAATTTTAAACAGAAATATACTTTAAAATATATTTTAAAAATACTTTAAAAGTTATGCAAAGATCGAATTTTGTAGTAAATATATTAAAATTCAAACGTAAATAATATAAAGGATAAAGTAATTTACAATTTAAAAATATTTATTAACTAATTTACAAACATATTTTAAGGCAAACAATACTTACAACACTATCAAAAAAATGCAGTTTACTACCTTAAAGGAAACTCTCATTTTTTCTCAAATTAAAATATATATTACGATTTTGCTGACAAACCCCTTTTGGGATTGTAATTGAGAGATACAAGTTCAGATTGAAATTATTCGATATTTGAACATTTCTTTGTCATTTCTTTGTCAGCCGCAGCAGAATCATCAACTTCAATTGCCTAATAATGTTCACAAAGGATCTTTACACCCAACATGAAACCTAATTGGATTTGTATACACAATGTAGCTTCAACCTTCGACTACCTGCCTGTTTGACTATCTCTGAGTTCTCAGTTCATTAGACTCCATTAGAGGCGGCAACTACAATAGAATGTTCAATGTTGAATATTGCATGCAGAGGGGCAGAGGGGAGCTGTTGCAAGCACAGGCACAGCTTCCATTTCAACAATTTCTCGAGTAGGGTAACACAGAGTTCAGATACGAGTAATTGTAAGCCAGTCCATTCAATTGCCCGACGTTTGGGTTTGAGCAAACAGGAAAAGGGTAGCAAGAAAATATCATGAAATACATTTGGATAGTAAAAAGAAAAAAAACAAAGTTCAAAGTGCAAGAGAGGGGAAAACAAACAGCAGCAGCACTTGTTTTAGGGTTTAATGCACGATAATAAAAAGATATAGAAACATACTTGAAATACCCAACAACACCCGTCAGAGACCCTAAAAGCAGCTAATGAAGCGTTAAGATTTTTTTTTTTTTGGTTGACATTTAGCCCTTGGGAAACTGATAATTATAAACTGCAAAAGTCAAAAATACTATATTGGTTATCAAAGTTTTTTAATTAAATTGCAATCAAAGCAAAGCCCCAAAACAACAACTCAACAGTTCACAGAATGCCAAAGAAGCCGCAACTCAAGCTGGAGTTGAAGCTATTCCAACTTTTTGGCCATTGGCTCTGTAAACTATGTAGACAAGCAAATGGCGCCAGATGCACTTAATTGAAAAGATATATACATATATATATATACAGGAAGAGAACAGGAGACAGCTAAATAAGCCAATGAACCCAAAGTCAACTCGAAAGCCAATTGATTCCCTCAGATCTTACAGATTGATGCTGCTAAGAATTTCTTAAGAAATTCACTCAAATAAATAACACAGTCAAAGCAGCAAAAAACTTTACTCAAATCTTCTTGAATATTGTATGAATTTAAAGCCCATCATCATTTATTTAATGCTTATCTTAAGCGTCTTCAACTTGCACTGTCATGCTACAGAAATGATGAAAAATTAAATAAAACATAAAAAATCCATATATTGCAATGGCTCGAGGCGAATGTCCACAAACTGCTGCAAGTTAAAAATCGCAATAAACTGTCATTAAATATGCATATGAATGAATAAATACACTATATATATGTATATAGAAATATGTATGAATTGATGTGCGTATATAACGAATGGTTAAAATAAAACACATAAGATATAATGGCCAGAGTATGAAAGATAAAAATTGGCATAAATTATGTTTCAGAAATATCTCTGTATGCGGGGTATGCAAGCTGAACATGACAAAAAACCTTATAAAATATATAGCTTATATCAAGAAATAAATGATTAATGATTGTATAGATTTTGATTTAATTTTAGGAACTTCAGTTTGTCTTTAATGTTACTTAATATGTTCTTAAATTTAGTTTGAAGTTGGAGTGCTTAAAGGTTTTTTGAACTACTCAATAAGCCAGTTTCTGGTTGAAATTAATTAGACTCGAGCTACCTTCTATATAGGAAGAACATTTTACAATCCAAATAAACTTTCAACCTCTATTAAATATATTCCAAGATATTTCTTTTAAAATAAGAAATGTTGAATTAAATATTATTAGGATTTTTTTTATATTTTAATTATATTTATTTAAATGTAAATCTTGCGTATCAAAACTTGACATAACAAATAATTCTAAGCAGTTTAAATAATTTAAGAATTTTCTAAATTTTAATTTTTAAGGAATAATAAATTATTTTTTGAGTTATCGCTGACTGCAACCTAAGCAGCTGTTTGATATTTTTTCTACATTTAAAATATCCATTCATAGGATATTTATGTTCACAGCTTTTCTCCTGAGTAACCCTACTCCAATGCACTGTACACGAATTTATTTATTTTCAATCAATGTTTGCCTCAGTCTCTACGCTATACCCCAACCCCTTCAATCCCCCCTTAGACCATCTTTGTGGGGAACATGCTCCACAACTTTGTCGCCTCGTTTTCCCACTTTGGGCAAAGGCGAACGCGAACGCGCGTGCCTCTGGAATATTTATGAGTTGCGTCCATTGGCTTGAGATTGAGTAGAGACTCCGACCATGGCCAAAACCGTCAACTGGCGGAAATCAATGTTGACCCACTTGGCAGTGGGCAAGGACAGAGGATTCAGAGCCACCAGCTCCAAGCTTGCTGCATGTTTGATGCGTACGTGAAGGAGGGGCAAGTGAGGGAGCGGCAAGTGAAAGTCAAGAAATTAATTTCCCAGCAAGTCATTAATATTAAGTGCAGAAAACCCAAAAAAAATACGAAATGGCCATCAGACTTGCACATAATGAGAATCAGAGGCTCACTCTTTGAATAAGTTGTCGCTTTAATTGCTGCAGCATTCATAACAAACCTTTGCCAGAGAATCGAATAAAAAAGGAAGCTTAACCTGGAAACCCACTCCGAATTTCCCCCCTTAGCTCAGTTCCTGCTCAAATGGCATTTTGATTTCCGTTTCCGTTGCGTTTCCATCTGCGCTAAATTGTTACCATGCTTTGAAGACCCCCAACTCTTTGAATTTACGCCCACACACACCCACCCACAACACACAAAAATGTGATTTATTGTGCGAAATTACAGCCAACTGAAAGCTAAAAAATATATACAAAAAAAAACAGAGAATTAGCAATGAAGCGAAATATTAATGCTCTAGATAAGCTTTTGAAAATGTTATATCATATTTTCTGAGAACTTATTAAATCAAATTAAATTGGTTTATTTATAAATTCTACAAATTGTTAAGAATAATAACGAACGAGTTTTTAAACATTTTTTTTATTAAAGTAAAATAAATAAAAATAATAAATTAAAATAAATATATATAAATATACTTATTGACTAAGCTTTATAGTATATTTTTATAAAATTTATTAGATTTATGAGTTATATTATTTATAGAGAGAAGATAGATTTTAAGCTTTTGATATTTAGTAAAATTTTGCTTAAAATTCCAAAACACTTATCACAATCATACAATAGATTTTATAAAAATTCAAAACATTTATATTTAATTTTTAATTTAATTTTTTTTAAATGAATTTAAATGCAATTATAAAATTTAATTAAACCTATTTACGCGAACTTATATATTTTTTTCAATTGATCATCTTGAATGAAAACATGTTTTACCTAATTCAAGACAAAGCTCTAAGACTCTCAAATAATAGAGTATGAAAATCCAAAACTATTTTATCGTGTTTGGCTTTTGCCTTTGCTTTTATTTTTGTATTTCTATTTTTTTTTTGTCGGACTTACTCACAAATCGATAGGAGCAAATTTATGACCAGTGTTGCCATACTAAATGAATTTATGGGAAGCGTTTAACGCTACAGAAGAGTTGAGGGCGTTCGGTGAGGAAGGAAGTGCTGGGAAGAGGGCTGTGTACTGCAAAATATGCGTAACTTTTTCTCATTCTGTGTATGTGTGTGTGTGTGTGTTAGCCCGCAGCAACAAGCCCGCAAAAAGTTGGCAACACTGAAAATTCATTTTGGTTTTCTGGCCAACATTTTTATTTGTTGTTTCAGTACAGTTGTGTGTGTATGTATGTGTGCAGAAAAAGTTTTTGCGGTTTGTGTTTTTCGCCTAAAAGCAGGCTTTAAACTTTGCATAACCCGCGCCGCTGCTGCAGCGGCTGAAGCTGAAGCTGAATAAACCTTAGTCCATACACAGTACACAGTACAAAGTACAGAGTCCAGAGTACACACTGTCCCCCCGTTATCCTTCGTCCTTAGCCAGAAAGCTACCAAGCTGCAGTTTTAAATTTGAGGCGTTCATAAATTTGACACTTTTGACTTTATGGCCAGTTGGCTGGCACTGGCACTGGCGCTGACGCTGTTTCTGGTTCAGGTTTTCTGGCCCAGACTGCGCTTTTTAGCCAACACACATACACATACACACATTGCAAGTTGCCAAGTATTTCTGTGGGTTTATCTATGCAAAGTAAACTTTTTGGGCTCTCTATGCGGTTTTTGCAACGCTTTTGAATTGCAAACTAGTTGTGAAAATTATAAAGAATCGTCCAAAACTGAACTTTTAGCAAAGCAAAAGATGTTGCCTGAACTGAACATTATTTTACGTTACCTTTAGAAGAGATTTTTAGCTACTTTTTAGCTGTGAGCCAAATAATACTCAAATATTGCATTTAACTACAGAATGTTGGTTAATTTTTTTGAGTTTCTCTGCATACAAATTATTTCTATAGTAATTGGGCTCCTTTAGTTTTTAAATTTAACTTTAACTTGAGTCAGCCACAATTGTTAAATTATTCAAAATACCCCGAATTTAAAAGCAACAATTATATTTTAGTATTTTGATAAAAATAATTATTGCTTCATATTTAAATTTAATGTTCTAACAATACTTAATATTTTGGCAGCGACAAATTTTTCTTTTTCTTTATGATAAAGTTGCAGAGCGTGCAACTTCTTTTCTGACTTTAATACTTTGACTCTCATTGGACATTTATAACTATAGAGAGCAGAAAACGCAACAATAATCCCTCAAGTGATTTTTCTTAACTCTGCTGCTTGGTAAGTTTTCCTTAAGTCAACTGTACTTCAACTTTATCGATATTAAAGGTTCTGAACAATTCAGAAGCTGCATGAAAATATCATCATCTGAATCTCTGTGTGATATTAGAATCCTTGCATTTTAATTGCTGGAATCAGTTTGCTTGCTCTACTCTATAAGCTGCGCATCTGTTGATGACACTTCCATTCTATTACAATGCACTGTGGGGTCTATTGACATTAATGAACTTAAAAATGAAAAAAAAAATATTTTTCTAGCAATTACAACTGAGACACTGTACAACAATTTATAAAATTTATTTGACCCCCCTATGAATTTAAAACTGCTATAAAATCAAGTTTCTAAATAAATAATATATATATTTTTTGACATACGAAATAAGAAACTTTTCTGAAATATTTTAACTAAAGAAATTCAATTTAAAATATGCACTTTTCATTTTATTTATTTTCTTATTTGAAAACTTAACCCAGTGTTATAAAATGAAAATAAATTTTTCAATAAAGAAAATAAATCCATCTGTAAAAACTCTGTAATGTTCTCTCCCTTCTTATATTACTTTTATCGTTCCTTTATAGTTTTCGCATATTTTTCACTCAATTGCCCCATTGTGTTGGCGTTGCAAATTTATCACCTTTAGAGTTGGCTCCTTTGAGCCAGTTGGATGGGCAACAACGTCAGTTGCAGTACAAAATGCTGCTGCTGATGCTGTCAACTTTATTCACTTTTTGAGTGTACTGCAATGCTATTGTCAAGGGTATAAAAGAGATGGAATTTACAGTGAAAAGAAGGGTAACAGAGGGGCATAGAGAAACTGCACTGTCTGGGCTGTCAGGGCTTCCATCAAAGTTCAGCGTCATGGCGTCTGCCTATTAAAAACTTCCCATTTCGAACACTTTACTGTCAAGCTGCTCTTGAGTGCTAAAATATGGCCAAAGATGTCTACACACATATTTCTGCACTTATTGCCTGTCTGCCTGTTTGTCATATTTCCTGCGTCAAGTGGCCAAGTGGCAAGTGGCAAGTGGCAAAAACCAAGTGGCATTCAAGCTGATAGCTCTGAATAGCACCACGATTTTATTCATTAGCAGTGAAGGTAACCAATAAAATTAGAAGAGTGAAAACTTTTGATATACTGTCCTATTCTATTTTGTGTTTTTCCCTTGACAAAATTGCAACAATTTTTGGTATTTTTCTAATGCTCTGTGTTCAGTGGAATGGGGTATACGTGATTACCACAGCTAGATCAACTAAAATAAATATTTTGACATTTAAAAATTTCCTTCAAAAATGAAAAATACTTTTATTATCTCTTCCACAAAACAATCAAAATAAAAAAAACTAAGTACAGAGTATAGCTCAGTTGTGAGCTTTCAATTTCAAATTTGTAACTTGGTTTTTCTTTTTTGTTTGTTACATTTAACGTGGTGGCATGCCACATTTGGTTGTGGTCTGCAACACGGTTGGAATTTTTGGTATTTTTTTATTATTTTGATGCATAGTTTCAGGCGAGTTTTGTTTGCTTTGCATGTAAATTGCGCATACGCCACTCATGACAATTGAATATATATAGAGATATGTATATATATTTTGTGCATTTGCACAAAACTTAGATATTTAAAAAAAAGTATGATAAAAGTAAAAAGCTGTGGCACAAAAACTAAACGGAAAGTGCAACTGCAACTGAAACTAAGCTCAACAAAAACAACAACAAAAAGTATTGTGAAAAGTGTTGTTTTTAAAACTTTCGACAATAGATAAAAGAGTAGGAAATAGAGATGTTGTTATTGTCTATATGGTGAATAAGAATGCACTATCGATTTGTTAATGAACTTATTAACCTTTTGAATTCTTTAACAGATAAAAATTCTATTCCTTATTTAAACAAATTTATCGGTTGCTTATTTAACACACTTGACTCTTAGTTCACTTTCGATCTATTATAAAATATTTTATATAATTTTTTCATAGAATTACAAACACATTTGTAAAGTATTGCAACTTTCAAGTTAGTGTATATAACTGCACACAGAATGCCCACAACAATGCAGAGAAATATTCTCGTAATTGTTGTTTACTTAGAGACGCAATGTGGGAATTTTAAATTCCCTAGGGTATGCCCCTCAACCAACCCCTCAACTCAGCATCCCCAACCCTCAACTTCATCCTTCGTTACCTGTGTTTGGTTGATGCGTTTTGCAATGCATATAAATTTTATTTGTTGAACTTTATAATGGCAATAAAGTTGATGTTTCAGTAAGCTCTCTTCTGTGTATGTTATATGTATATATAAGTGCGACTGAGATGGCAGTAAAATTAAAGTGAGACAGCGAAAAAGACATATATACCATATAAAGTTTTGTTGTGCAAAAGTTGATTGTTAACAAAACTTTTTCTTTTGAGGTAAAGCATAAATTTGTATTATTTATTGTTGCTTGTTAAAGAGCTGCAAAACTTAGTGGTTCTCCATGTGGTCGAATCCATGTGGTGTTCTCCGGATGGTTCTTTTTGATGGATTCCATGTGGTCGCTCCTGCAGCTGCTGTTTGAAAGTGCTTTTGTGGCATTTGATTTGCCAACTTTGTTGTGCATTTTTTGTGCATAGTATTTATGCTTTTGATATATTGGCTGTTAAATATGTTTTTATTAAGTTTATGTTGATGGTAGCCTGTACAAAATTAAATAGAATAGGTTTATTAAATGAATAGAAATGGAAAAATTAATTTCACATACACATCATAGTTTTCATGAGCTTATTTATAAATTTCTTTTATTTTCTCTTATTAAAAAATGATAATTTATATAATATTTTAGTGAAAAAAATCTGGTGACAGTTTTTCCTAGCAATAATTTCTGAGCACTATTTAAAGAAAATATATAAAATAATTAAAAAATATTATAAATATAAATTCAGTATCACTCTACAAACAACGCTTTAATTATCTCTTCGAAATCTGCAACTTTAAAATTTTCAAGAGTATTTACATAATATTATTAAATAGAATTAAAGTGAACTCTTAAATATTCAATTTTAAAGACCTTTTCAAAACTCTTATCATAAAAATTAGATAAATTAGCATTCCAATAATTTGGTTAACTAATAAATAAGTTAACTTGCCTTTACTTAAATGAAAGTCATAGTTTTTCTTTATTTATTGTATGTTAAGAGAAAAAATAAGCTTGCATTACATTTAGATATAAAGTTAACAGTGAAAAAACATTAAAAAAAATTATTCACTGAATACCTCGAAGGCTTTCACCTGCAGCATATTCTGAGTTTTCTAAAGTTTCTCAATGTTTTAAAAATCACGATATTTTGCTTTTTCCAATAAATAATATTGTTATACCCTTAAGGGCTTAAAAGGGTATTATAAAATGTTTATGATATGTGAAACATTTAGTTAATATTCGGTATCTTAAATGCCATAAATTATATACTCTTAAAATACACACTTAAACAACATCCAAATGTCTGGCCAAAGAAAAGAATTTATCAAGATTTTTCAGCCCTATCTAATACAATAGTTCCCATTGGAATACATTTAAAAATGTTTAGGTATTCCATAATCGAGCACTGTTGTTGCTTGTCTTGTTGTTGTTGTTGTTGCCATTATTGCAATTACCCAGAGGGACCCTTTGTACCACACGCCTTTGGCATTTGAAACTTAATTATTGCGCATACGACGCGTGTGCACTGCCTCATGAAGTTGTCCTTACACACACACACACACACACTCTGTGCTTGTTGTGTGGGTTGCTGGTCGTTGTTGTTATTGTGTTGTTGTAACTGCTACTTTTATTTATGAGCTGCTTCAGCATTTGCACAAATTTCCCAGGTGCCATATTTTTCACACGATGTCAGACTTTAAAGAACTGTTGTTATTTTTAAATTTCATCAACTGAGTGAATATTTAATATTAAACTGTTGCTGGCAACGACTGCAGATACAGATACACATACAGTATCTCTCTCTTTCTCTCTTTCTCTCTCTCTCTCTCTCTCTCTCGCTCTTGTTAGGCCTGTATCCTGCAGTCATTCGATACTTACATTACACTGGGGATGCATTTACATGCAGCGTAATTCAAATGGCAGCTGTTAACCAGGTTAACTCGGCCCGCTGATGACCAGACCAGGCCAGCCGTGTGTTAACCCGTGTCTGTGCCCTCTCTCCCCGCTGTCTTTCCGTCTGTTATAGCAACAAGCAGCGCAATTGTTGAGTTTATAGCTGCCAGCAACAGCAACAGCTGTTGAGAAGCTGTGCGTGGCCTGGCCTGGCCAAAACCTTTGTCAAATAAATGCCTGCAGTTCAGCCCCTTAGCCCTTAACACTCAACCCTTAGTAGCTTCTGTCTGTAAGTGTGTGTGTGTGTGTATTTTACTTGTATAAATTTAGTTGGTGCACCTCCATTGTCAGTTTACCCTGCCTGTGTTCAACCAACGAGCTGCTCAATTTAATTTGCCTTTGTGTGTGCAGCATATTACAAGCCAGCAGGCAGCTTGTTGCAACCTGATGCACTAACTAACGGTATATGTATATGTGTGTGTGTGGGTGTGTGTATGTATGACCTCTGTTTGTGGCTTTCAACTGGCCCAAAGGCAACATCAACTGACATGTTATCTCTAACGCTTTGTGCCGCTTTTCACTCTCTCACAGCTTTAAATGGATATAACTTCATTTTGCAGTCTAACAATGGTAATGTGCTTATAGACAGTACTTGGATTTTAGAGTAGTTATTTGATAGCTATCAATACTATATAAATATATATACTAAAGCAGCAAAGCTTACAATTACAAATTAAATTAAATTCAAATATTTTAAGCAACTCGGTCAAAGCAATTCTAACTTTCTGAAAGTCTACTTAGCAATTTTGTAGAATTATTTATTTTCTAAAATTACATTTTATAATTATAATTCAAGCGATTTAGTTTTTTTTTTAAATAACAGTATATTCGCAGTTGGACGAACTTTTTTAAGAGTTCCACATTTAAATATATCAAATTTTAAATTTATTCAAAATTCATTCACTTCATTTACTGCTGGGAAATTTAATTGAACAGTTTAGTTCAGGCTTATTAAAAAAAAATTATAAATTTGTAATTCCTCATAAATGTTCCTATTTACACGTTTGCTATGATTTTATGGATTAAAATAATTTGGCTTTAATTATAAATTAAATATACTATTAAATATGCTATTGAAATGAAATTCCGTTTTATAAATTGATATAAATTTTAATATATTTATTTGTTTAGTTTTACAAATATCCTGCACAAAGTGGAAACCGAAATGTACTTATAAAATTGCTTTTAAAACAAGTGTTTAATTGTGTATCTAATATATCTAATATTCTCTGTTATTTAAATGGCAATTTCTTCTTTTTCTAAATTAATTTTTAAGCATATCATATTAAAATATGTGTTAAACATATTTGTTTATTTTATTTTTGCAAAATAACACGCTTTATTATTTAATTGCCCAATTATTCCATTTGTCTTTATTTCCAATCATTTAAATATTTAATTTATAATATATGAATCAAAATGCATAGTATTGCCAGACCATGTAATCAATTTTGTGGTTCACTTTGTATACGCGTATCAATTTTCAAATACATTACAAAATTAATTAAATATATTTAGATAATATTGCGAATACTATGCAATTAAATGCTTATGCAATTGCTATAAATTGATCAATAAATTATGAAATCAATTCATTTGACATCATTTCCAAGCCAATATTTATTTATTTGAGCACTTAAATACTTCGCATCTCTGTATGTTCATTTGAAATTTCTTAAATAATGTTCGTTTAATGATATATTTTTTTATGCAGTGGCAATCAATACAATGGCCACAAGCCAGCTCAGCAGTTGACCACACTCAGAACAACATTATTTTAATCATATTGAATTGGCTTTAATGTCAAGCCAAATGGCATATCTACCTGGCAATGCATTCTATATAAGACATTACATATATTTGCGCATTAACGCTACATTGTTTGTAGAAGCTTAAGAATAAACCACAGATAGAGAGAGACAGAGACGTAGGTAAAACAATGGACCATTCATAAGCCTCAAGGTTAAACCGCTAAAAATCATTGAGCCACATCAAAAGCAACCATTGTCTTGGCCATCATTTGGACCACCTCGAAAAAATTGTTAAGCCAAATGAAATTAAATGAAATGAACATACAAAAGCGGCCAAAAGACGAAGATTTATGCCAATTGCCTCTTGAGCACCTTTGGCGCCTATCCCTCCCTCTCTCCCTTCGGCTACTCTCCTACCTCTCCCACGACTTCCAATGAATGCCAACTCCTGTGTGACTAATGAACAGTCTTAAGTCTGCCCTCCAACTGCAAGGCTCAGCTGTATTTTGTGTTCATTTTGGACATTTGCTCAGCTTTTGGCTTTTATTTAGCCATTGGCTATTTGCCACCCACCCTCTTCCCCTCTTTTCTTAGAGCGCTTACCAACACTGGTCGCGAGTCTAAGCCCGACGCCGTTAACTTCCTCAGCCTCTGCTCATTAATTTCGCTTAACTTCACAAATTGCCAATTGAGCGCATTGGTCAACATTTTCGTTTTATTTTTATTTTATTTTTTTCCTGTTTCTGCTTTTTTTTGTTGTTGTACGTCCACTTCTCTGTACAGGGAATCCAACATCAGGCATTGTTCTCTCTATGACTCTGTTGCTCGTATTTATAGCCTTGTATGGCAATTTGTTTTGTGCTGCCATTGTTATAAATACCTCTACTTTGAGAGGGTATTATGGTTATTGTGAAGCATTAGAAGATGATAGATTTGAGTAAATAATAATGTAAATAACTCAGCAGTTAAACATAGCTGAGCTTCAATTTGAGGAAACTTCATAATAATGATCAAAATCAGCAAGAATGGAAAGCATAAAATAATTTCAAAATAAACTTTTTTTTAGTAAAAGAGTAATGCTGCAATACAATATATAATATTGACTCTCGACTCTATTGATTCTATCAATATTTATGAAATTAAAAAATGTAAAATTACATTAAAAAATGTTTTATTGACTAGACCTAAGAATAAATTTCGCTTATATATCTTAATTAAAATTGAAAAAAAAGTGAAGAAAAGAAAGTCAACTTTGTAGTATTTATAAAGCACGGTGTTTTAAATCTTTGTTTTACTTATTATGTTAAATGAAACGTTCATTTTAAAAATATTCTTGTAACAATAAAAAGGACACCAAGAAATTTATCGATAATAATTTAAAGCAGTCAATGATGACAATTAAAATGACAATTTTTTATTAAAAAATAAAAAAAAGCCTTTAAAATAGGAAATTATTTAAGCCTTCGTAAAAATATTAATCCTTTAAAATTGCAGCGTCACATCTTTGGCCTAAATAATAAATTGTAATAAACAAATTTTTGCCAAACAAATCATATTAAACTTCATACTTCAATTTTCTGTGCATTTTTAATTCTCAACTGACTTCAATTCTTTTCTACCAAACCCATACACAAAAGTTCAAATTGATTAAAATTCATTTTCTTTATCCAACTTTAAGTGTATATAATATTCGTTGCACTAAATTCAACTGCAGCTTACTTAAAACATTGTTATTGCAATTGTTGTAACTAGTTGTGTCGACTGTGCACATGAATTCTTAGTTTATGAACTTCTGCTGCAGCATTTGAAACCCAGAGTCAGAGTCAGAGCCTGCTGGCCTCTGTTGATGTTTGTCTGGCACGTTACCTGAATCTCGGCATGTCGACATTTTCCCCCTCCTGGTTGGACAATAAAAATTGTGACAAATTGCCATCAGCAGGCACAAATGGGGCTTTTATTTAGTGATGACTTTTATGGGGTACACACAGCGTATGCGTTATGCGATCGAATGAGCAGTCACTCAGTCAGTCAGACTGCCACCTGGGCAATTTTGAACTATGCCAATGTCTGTGAACTAACATAAACATTAACAGCTTTGCAGCTCCAATTCCAATTAATTAATTAATTAACCCAACTGTCGAAAGTTTTGCTGTTGGCAACTTACTTGGCATTAATCAAATTTTGCTTTAATTCACAGGATGCGGACAACAGTTATTCACGAAACTATATTGCCGGAAAACTGACTCGCCAGAAGGTCGAGCAACTGGGCACACAGGATGCGGTGCTCAAGTCCCGTTTGTTGCATGATCAGAAAAGCGGTAAGTAAGAGATTAGAGAAGGAAAGTTTAGCTGGAAAATAATTGACGATACTTTTAATAGTATCGCTAATTTTATTGAGTTTATTATTGAAGAGTATTGATAATGATTATATAATGTAATTAGAGGTTCAAAATCTTCATTTGAATATTTAATAAACAAGGTCAAAATTGTAATTCTAAATGCAGTGAATTTAATATTAATTCTCAACTGAGCTCATTGCATTGTTTAAATATTTTATTGCTACCATTGATACCTCTATTAATAGTATTCCAGTTTTACATTTGTTCTACAAACTCTAGTGACAAGCGTCTTATTAATTTATTATTTATTTGCAGCTCTCGCGAATGCCCATTGGAAACAGGTTATAAATGAGGCAACTTGCCACGTGCCACAAAAACGCTGTGAGCGTATCCAGCGTGATCCCTCGAAGATCTATACGCCACATTGCACCATTCTGCATCGTTGCAGCGAGGATAGTGGCTGCTGCGTCAGTCGAACTGAGATCTGTGCACCAAAACGAACCCAAAACATTGAAGAGTATTTCCATGTAAGTATTGAAAAAAAAAAAAAATAATTGAATTATAAATTAAAATAAGAGAAAGTTTTGTGGGATTTTATCAATTATATAATACACTTAGAAAGATAAAAAGATTCTGTGATTCAGCATATTTATATAGATTTATTCATCTTTTAAAAATACTCAAAAAATGGCAAAACTTTTATTATTCATTTGTGTTGTTGCCAATTTTATTTTATTCTGAATCCTCATTAGTAAAAATTCCTTAAATTGATATTATAAAATTTGTGAAAAAAATTTAATTATTTATACAAATTTCGTAAAATTGATTGCTTATTCAAACTACATTGTTTTTCTTCTTTGCGACTTCCAAAGTGCCAATTATTGTGGGAACCATAGTTAATTGAGTTTATTTTTAATTTTTAATGTAAATAATGAAAATTTTTACTCGATTTTCCTATTGTTACATCCAGCAAACAAATACATTTTTAATATCCGCTCACTTGTTGACTTTATCAGTAATTAAATACTTTAATCATATCAAATCGTAACCAACAAACTCGAGGACACGCCTTTAAAAACATGAATTCAGCACATATACAGACAATGTATAATTACATTCTCAATTTCAACATATTGAATGCTCGTTACATCACAAAAAAAAACGAAAAAAAACAAAATTAAATGTAAAAAAGACAACAACGATATCATGGAGCATAAATCACCAACAAATTGAATTATCATTGCGTCATTAAAACCTCATTTCTGAGCGCACAGCAAAGAGCACAAATAACAAAAAAAATAAATGTATTTATATATAAATAAAAGAAAAGGTGAAACGATATAATTATGTTGCAATATGGCGCCCTCAAGCATGACCTACGCCCACCTACAAACAACAATTGCGACAACGACAACGACAACAATCAGAGCAATTACAGCAACAACGAGTGATAGAGAGTGAGGGGGGGCAGTAGACAGCGGCAAATAGAAGTCGCCGCACAATGTGGCACCAACTCTTGACAAATGGTTAAAACTTTTAAAGGGCCCAGCAGCCATGTGTATTATATTATATTATATTATGCCAGTTATTTTTGGGTTTGAGCTTCGAAATTCATATACGAGTCTAGATAGGTGCTCCTCGAGCGCAACGATCGGAAATTAAATGAACAATTTTTAACAAAAAAAAAAAATAAATGAAAACGGCGTCATTAGCTGTCATACAGAGTTTTTTTTTTATTTATAAAGATATATTGTGCATTAGAAAGTTGATCCTAAATATGGTAAGCATAAAAAAATGTATTCATAGAGAAAAACCATAGAGTATTTTGTGGGTTATATGAATTTATAGCATAATTGTTTATCGTCACAAATGCAATCAATAAATTTTTGTTCAATAATTATTGAATTTAATACATAATAAATAATAAATAATACGATTAAAGAACAATTACAACCATTTATTATAAAGTCAGTAATATAGATCATTTTTACAATCGATCAACAGAGATTTAAGAATCAGGCTAAAATTCTGTGTATATTTTCTACCAGCAGACATTTTCAGAGCTTCCTCTTAACTTTGATTGTAAATCATTTTTATCAATTTAATGAACTATTTACAATTGAAAATAAACTTGATTTGATAACAAATTTGCCTAATTTAAAGTCTATTAATGACAAACATTCAAACGAACATTTCTCTTTTCAATTAATATATAATATTTACTAAGACATGTTTTATTAACTTAATTTATTCAACATTTATTTAACATATTTGTACAAATTGCATCTGTAAATAGATCTTTTCACACTACATGTGAAAGAAGTGTTCAATATATATAATTTACCAGTCTATGTATTACACATACCTTTAAAATTCTAGGTTTTCAATGTTTATACAGACAAACACATAATTATGTCTTAAATATATTATTATGCATTTTATGATACATTTATTATTTATCTCCTACATAAGCACTAAGCTTGTATTTATATTTAATATCATTGCAAATTGCTTTCTCAACAAAATTTATTTATATTAAATTTTACACATATTTGTTAAAGTACACTTTAATTAATTATGCATATAATTTCATTATTTCAAATATGTATATACAATTGTTATGTTTTATATTTAAACACTTAATATTTCAAATGACCATCAATTGAAATAATGAACTCTCAATACAATGCTAAAATATTCTCAAAAACCTGTTGAAATATTTGTTTTGTCAGTTTGCCAATTTGCTTGTAAACTTTGCTAACCTCAGGTGTTGCCCTCTATTTATCTATAACTAACTTAAAAACAAAACATTAAGCCAGCTTAGCAGCCAAGCTGTCTGCACCTGCTGCCTCTCTTTCCCCTCCCCCTTTCCAACTCTCAATTATGACCAAACTAAATGTTGCATAAATTCAAAACGTGCAACTGTCGTCGAGTATTGGGCATAAAGTTGAAAACTCTAAAAGTTTTATTTTTTATTTTTGGAACAACATACCGTTTATTCTCAGTGCACATAGCACGCATGCCAACAACTGGGCATTAGGGAGATTGCAGCAGCTCCGTCCCTCTGCCCCTCCTTCACCTCCTGCTTTAGTTGCAACTTCCTCAGCTGCTTCTACTCTTGTTACCTGTTTACGTGCTGGCAATTTGCATTTAGCTGCCGCATGTGCTGGCTGCTGGGATTTAAGCTCACAAAATTGCATTACGCGGCGGATGTGTCACGTGAACGTGCATTGGGCAACAGATGGAGCTGCAGCTTCAGCTCCGTCTCTTCCAGCTTCAACTTGCCTTCCCCCAACGCCCACAAGCGTTTCGCTTATTGTTTAATAAGTAAAATTAATGTTTGCTCTGCGGCAACAGCGTGTGACAGGCTCTGTCAATGATGCAGCTCCTCCTACTCCTCCGCCTGCTCGCACAGTGGCAACAGTTAGCCACAACTGTGAACTGATTATGCTTGCGACTTGGTGGCCTCCAGCAGTGCATGATTCGGGCCAACATTTTGTGGCAAATTAATTAAACGCTCGCTCTGGATTTTCGTGGCTAAGGACAACGGCGGACATGGACATGAACATGGCCTACGATTTGCCTGTCAGCCAATTGACTTTTACTTTGAATGTGGCAATAGCCATGTGGGCGATATGGACATGGCCATGGCGCTTACCTGTTGGTGGAGGCGCAAATGGAGGCGTTTGTCTATGACGGAGGCGTTGGCTTTCACGTTCAGTCGTTGGCGTTGGCGCTTTTCTTTCTAGCAGCAACTTCTTGCTTTTTTTCTGCCTGGGTGAAAGTAACGACATCTCTGGGTGCATTGAACCCAGAACGGAGGCAAGGCGTCATAAATCTCGCAATGCTTACAACATATGCCTGGGCCCGAGCCCGGGTCTGGCCTGGCCTGGTCTGGTCTGGAGTGCATTGCCCTCATACTAACCCAACAATGCAGACTGCAGTTCCTTCACTTGCCCGCTGCCCCTCGGCCCCATAGTCTTCCTACCGGCTTCAACGAAAATTTGCGCAACATAAATTATGTTTTGTAAGAATGTTTTTTTTTTTTTTGATGCTGCTCGCCGGGATGCATCTCTTCTCTCTCTATCTCTTTTCTCTCTTTTTCTCTCCTTTTCTGGCTGTTTGGGGTCTCAAGCTGTTTGCCTGGCACTTGACACCTCTCAATGACAGCCGCTGAGCTGCCTCCTGCCTGACTCGTGTGTGTGTGCTAACTTTAAATGTCAGTCGCCTCCTGCCTCAGCTCTTACTCCTTCTCCTGCTCCAGCTCCTGCTTCTGTCCGTGCTCCTGCTGGCCACATATTTTCGTGCTTTATGGAGACAAGCAGCAAAGAGTTTTTATTGTATATTCAAGCTGGCAGCTAACATTTACACACACTTACCATTTTTTTTTGTTAGCCAAGAGCAGCAATAAAGCCACGAACATTATGATCCAAAAATTCTGAAGAGAAATTCCAGTATAAATATTTTATGTAATATCCAACATAATAATCTACATTTTGGATTTTTGATTTTGTTTCTAAATATAAAAAATGAATTACAAAATTTTTGTTGTTGTTATTGTTCAATATCTATATACTATATATCAACAAAAATCAATTAAAGGAGCGAAATTAATAAAAAAAAAAAAATATAATTAATAAAAAAATTAGAATACAAAAAAAAAACATAATACTGTTTAATAAAAATTAAAATACAGAAAGTATTTATTGGCTAACAAATAATGATACCTTTGTAATATATAATTATTATATTTAATTATTATATTTAATACTCAAAGCGGTATTTTATCGTGATTTATTTTATTTATAGAAAAACTCTTTTATTGTTATATTTTATTTTATGTTATATATTAATTTTAATATATTGTTTATTTTTATTACTTTTTTTTTAATTGATTTATATATTATGTTTAGATAAATTATTTATTTTATATTTATATTGTATATTTCATTATATTTATATAACATTTTTGTTATTTTAAAAGTTTTGTTGCAATTTTATTATAGTTCACAACATTAAATAAACTTTAAAATATTTAAAAAAGGAAATTTAATTATTTAATAATTAGTAGGAAAAATATTGTTTTTAACTGTAATTCATCATATATTTATATTTCCATATTAACGCGTAAAATTCTAATAAATTCTGTATTATTTATTTTTTATTAATATCATATATTTTTAGGCAATACTATTTTTTAAATTTTAGACTATAGAGCAATATTATTATTAATTGCTCTCTTTTAAATTTGTCTTCTGTTTTCTCACATAATTTCCTGTTCTAAGTATAAGCCACCGATGAAAGCTTCGTCTTAAATATTTTTATCTATTAGAATACGTATTAAAACTTTAAGCTACGAAAAAACCTTTTATTAAAATTTGCCTTTTTGGCGCACCGAAATTGTTAAAATACTTATGTTCTTAAATTTTATAGAAGCCATCACTCTAAAATTATTTTTGTGGTTTTGTCTAACTTTTATTGGATAATTTAGCGTTCGCTTCCTTAGAGTCTCTATGCACGTGTTTTCTTTATGCCACTTTTTGCTCTTGCTCATGTGTATGCATAAATCTTCGAAGCGAAACTTTATGCTCGCAAGCATAGCATAAATATTTTAAAATTAAAAGCCATCCACTTGAGGGTGGCAAAAACTCCCCTTGGATTGTCTGCTTATCTGTGGCTCAAAAAACATTGCAAAAATATATATTTATGAAAATGTGGAAAGAACACTGCACTCATAATTAAATCCATGCAGAAGCAAAAAGTTGTTGCAAAAGCGATAAAGCTCCTTCTCTCACATATAGTTAAGTAAAAAGTCCTGTTTACATTACTTACATTACCTGGAAACTGTTGTTGGCATATGTAGATTGCCAGATTGAGAAGGGAATTGTAAATTTGTTTTTACTTTGCAGCGAGTGCTTAACTAAAGTTCCCTCAAACTTATTAGCATAGACGAAATCAGCTAAGTAAATTCTAGCTTTTGTTTTTCACATTTTACAATAAACTTTTGGAAATCAAAATGTGTAAAAACAGAGAAGCATTTGAATTTGTTGTGTAACAGACAAAAGTCCTTAAGTAGAATATCGTATAGAGCAATATTTGCGATGAACATAAACAGCAGAGCTGGAGACGAAGATGAAACCTAATTGAGCAAAGGACCACAAAGGAACATTCGCAAATAAAATAAATCAATTATCCGAATTGTAATTTAGTTTCTATTCTATTTTATAACTCATTTTTAAATCTAGGAATTTGATTCTTAAAATATATATTTTACCCATAATTAAATTGCGTTTTTATTTTTATCTAACAAACTGGCGAATTTTAAGACAAATTCAATTTTTATCGTGCTCTCAGTTTGTCAGTGAATCATAAAAATTATAGAAAAATACCAGGTAAACAGAAACAGTAGAAGATTGCTGAATTAAAAAAAATAAAATAAAAAATAAATGCGCCCATGAAAGTATGCTACATTTTTTGCAAGAAATTGTTGGCAACTTTCTGCTGATTCTGTTCGCCTGGTACTTTGGGTCTATTTTTGGGGTTCGCTGACAAACCAAAATTGTTCAGCGAGTGCCCATGAAAGTATGCAACATACAATTTTTCTTCTTTGATTTTATCGACCTTCTGATCATTTCTGTTCGCCTGTTAATTTTGCCCAATTTTGTACTTTATTGCCTGAAAAAAACAAACTAAACTGCCATAATAAAATATTTTGTTTTCATTCTTTAAGTTTATTTAAATTTGTTGATATAAAATACGCTATTAAATACATTTAACAACTTACATATATTTAAATTAGTTTGTATATTAAGAGTTCTTTAATATAAACGTACCAATTTTATAATAATTATATATTTATAATATTTATACATTAATTAAAGTAAAGATTTAATTAAAAACATAATTATTTATAGTTCTAAATATCTATTCCATGTTGCCTGCATCCTTAATAATTGGCTATAGAAGTTTGTTGAAGTCCGTTCCTGTTTACCGTTGGTTAACCTATATAAAATGAAAAAAATTATAAGAATAATTAGTTTGTTTATAAGCACAGATGAAAATGGTTTATTTATAAATTAAATCAATCAATATGAGCCTTTAACAAATACACACAAACTACAAATATCTCAATATTGTGCTCGATTGAATCTTAATCAACCCATCCAATTTTGCAAGTAGAAATCATCGACTTTTAAATTCTACAATACCAAGGGTTTTCTAAAATGCATTTTAACAACAAACACTATTATATGTCTATTTTTCTGCATGTTTTGCAAGTTTCAGATATAATGCCAACATGCTCTGCTATTTTTAGAGCAATCTCTAACATTACCAAACACAATCTGTCACTTAAGCTTCCAAAAGTGCTCTAAATAGTGTAAACGCCTCTTACACAATACAAAAAATTGTAGTATGTGCATTTTATGTGTGCTTGGCCAAAGTCCTTGGTACACTTGGTTGGAACTTGAGTGCCCAGAACGCCATGTACAATGCAATAACTGACTAATTGCTTGAGTCCAAAGTGCGCACTTCTTGCACACACGACAGCGTTGAGTATTTGCATATACTCGTTCAACCTAACCTAAATTAGGGTGATGGGGTTGTTTTGGGCGCCATCTTGAAATGCAACCACCAACCCCTAGCACAGTACCAAACTACTTATATTTCTAGGTTTATATCGCATATATATCATGCTATGGACATAAGACTAAACCACTTTACTGCAATTTTAGATGTGGTTTCAAAACCAACAACAACACAAAGTATGAGAAAAAGTGAAAGAAGGACAAGAGAAAAATGCAGAAAGTAACAGCAGCACTTTGCACTTCCGTTTCCGGCAATTATTGTGCTTGCAACTCTTGAAGCGAACTCTACAGGATTTTTGCTCTTTTTTGCCTCTGCTGCAATTTTCTTGAATTTTATGTTTTTCAAACTAAAAACTTGCGTGCCTCATATGTGGTATATAGAGTGTGAGAGGAAGGTAAATAGGTTTGTTGGGAATGTGAGCGACATGTCGAGCATGAGAAACTTTTTCAATTCGTTGCATTCCGAAAATTTGCATAAACATTTTGCACCGCCCCCACACACACACACACACACACTTAGTCAGCCGCCGCCAAAAAATACTAAAACTCAATTTATGCTGCTTGTTTTCCGAGTTGTGTATAAGTAAAATATAGAAATATAAATATCATAGCATAAAATGTTGAAACGGTTTCTCAATTCCTTTATTTTAATATTTCTCTTTTCATTTTTTATTTGATCGAGTGTCAGTTTTCTGCCTTGTTGCGTCCAATCAAAATACAATGCTCGAAAGCGTTTACACACAGGCTGAATTCTGGTTTTGTTGCCTTTAATTTTGTATCCAAAAAATTTGCAATACTTTTTTTTGTATTTTTTTTTATTTTTGTATAATTTGCGTCGTGTTCTTTGTGTCAGCTTGTTTGGCTGCTGGCTGCTGACTGCTGCTCACTGTGTTTACTTAGTTTGATTAATAACCGGCCTGTAATTTTAATTAAACGAAACCAACTTAATTTATGCAATTCATACGCATTTCATCATTTTACACTTGTCATGCAGCACAAACTCTGACTCAAATGTTTTGCAAGCCAACAACGACGAAGTCGACGAAGGCGACGATAACTAAGCAAAACACAAGCTTTTGAAGTTGTCTGCTAATGGGTTTGTGCAGGGGCTTAGTTTGAGAAGGGGGACTTACAGGAGGTTTTAAGCTTGCAAATTGGCAAAAAGTCTCACAACTTGCAATTTTTATTTATTTGTGATTTAATATAAAGTTAATGTAGCGTGAATTACACTAGTTTACACAAAAAAAGAGCTGTTCTCTCATAGACCTCTTTTGAAGCATTTGGGGGCGGTGATTTTAAAAATGATAATCAATTATTTTCCAAGAATAGCTTTCAAAAAAAATCAGTTGCTTTACCTCTATTTTCAGTAAATAGCTCATATCTGCATCAGATTTTATAAGATTTTTAAATATTTGAGATAAATCAAAAGATAATTGTTTTTAACTACACTTTTTAAAATCGCTAAAAAGACTTGCTCGCTTTAATTCGAAAAATTTGAATTGAATAAATTTTATCATTTAATATAATAGATAATTCTTTTACGAATGTTTTAAGTATAAGCACAAATATTATTTTATGTATTATTCAACAGTAGAAATTATATGAAAATATATTAATTTTTAAAAATTACTTTTGCAGAAAAATAAAGGAACATAGAGAAACTTTCTATTCCCATCGAAACGTGTTTTCTATAATTTCAAGTACCATAAATAAACCGATTTGTTTGTAAACCGTTTTTAGGTCATATTTTCTTATTTTATTATTTCTTTATTTAGTTAGTTCTTAATATATACAAAGTTTTAAGTTTTTTTGACATGATTTATGCCTATTTAGAAGCAGCTAAATATAATCTCTCTCTCAAAAATAACCCCTTCAAAAATATGTATTTTCTACGCCCCTGTCTACCACAACTGGCAACTGGCAGCAACTGTCAGCTGACAACTCATTTAGAATTACAAGAGCTATAGAAACAAGAACAGCAATGACGACAAGTTTGATGAGCAGTCAGCTTAAGAAACATTCAGTAGACAAACAGTGAAGCTTAGAAGCAGAGGGACAGAGAAGTTTGAACCCGTAGAATCTATATAATAACAATGCTCATAAAGTATGAAAATGTCGCTGTCATAATTAACAGGGTCAGGTTTCTGTTGAGGACTCTCAGTGTGTGTGTTTGTTATTTATGTAGCAAACTTCAATACAGACACTCGCACATATTAAAATAAAATTAGCAAAAAATGCTAAGCCAAATATATCTCAATTTTATTTACAGGTCAAAGGCACAAAACATCATCGTTCCACCATTGAGAAATTGACATTTGTTAATCACACCGAATGCCATTGCATTGAGCGAAGTAATTACGATGCGGAAAACCTGATCAGTAGCAGCAGCATCTCCTCGGTGGTCAAGGCCAACACCATTCAGAAATGCAATTGTCCCAGACTCTTTGAGAAGATATTACAAAATGATGGACAGTGTCGTTGCGATTGCTCCTCAAGCAATTATCATTGCGATTTCTTCAAGGCGGGCAGCGAACACTTCTCAATGAATGATCGCAAGTGAGTATTAAAAAAAAATATATTTAATTTATAATTTATACAAGTCTCTTTATAATTCCTCTTACCAGGTGCATACAACAGGGACGCTGCAAGCCGCCCACCTGCCAATTTGGCATTTATATGGAGAAACATGGACGTTGCCCCAATCAATATGAACAGCAGCCACATCAGTCCAGTTACAATGCTCTAAATATGTCATAAATGAGTTTTGGAATATTATGAAACCGGCATAAGTATTAAGTATAAGATCTGTTATACAACAAGGCGAGTCAAGAATACGATAATAAATCATTTTCTGAGAAACCAAAGTAAGTTTTAAGTTTTCGACTCGAAATAAACGTTGTCTGAATGCCTGGCAAAAGAGTAAACAAAAATGTATGGAAAAGTACGTGAATTTAGTTGCATATCCTATTGAAAAATATACAAGATCATATATAGTATATCCGCTGATCGAAACTCAAAGTAATTTTTTGTCCTTAATTCAAAACAGATCATCTTAAATAGCTGTAAAAAAAAACGAAATTAAAAACGCACGAAAATAAAAGCGACTTTAAATTAGCATTGTTCATTGCAGTTTAAAAGGAAAGCAAAACAAAAAAAGGAAATTGAAAACAAAAACATATATAAATTATACATATTATAATATTAAAAAAAAAACAGAACTCAATAATTATGTATTTGTATGTAAGCAAAAAAAAATATTCCAAAACATAAATTGACTGCGTTTTAGTTTAAATTTACTAATGTTATGTTATTTAATTATAAAAACAAACAAAAAACATAAAATTATTAGAAATTTTAAACATATACTTATAAACGAAATATTATTATTATTATTACTATCAACAAATCTCGAAACTGCTCACAAAACAGAGTAAATAAAAAGCAAATGTTTTTTTCAATAAGAAAACAAAGCATTTGGTATTTAAATATATATAAATTTAATATTTAATTTCTAGTCAAATTTCCTTCTTTTATTGTACATGATTTGTTTGCCAATTTCTTTCGCAATTTTCACAATTTGCTTGAGTTCGGGACGTAAACAAAACTGTCAAGCATTTAATTAAAAGTACATATAAAAGCATACATTTAAATATACTTATATATATATATAGAAAACTACAATATAAACAAAAAAACAAGCATACACTTAACTAAATATATCCCGACTGTCCTATTCTCTATAAAAAGCAAGTACTTTAATTCTTAAACCCACCAGTAAACAAAAAAAGAATAACACAATATCAAAAAACACATTTAAACAGAAACAGAAAGACAACATTTATTAAAACTCAAATAACTTTCGAATTTTAAGCTGAAAAATTCAATGCATAATTTTGTATTTTATTTTTTAAATCTTTATATATATTATTATATTTAATTTTTTTAAATTTCTCCCGCACTGAAGTTCTTTTTAAGCCTTGATCTAAATTAACATACAAAGTTTTGTTTTTCAAAATAATTTTGTCAAAATTTGCATTGTGAAAACTGAAAACATTTGGCAATAAATAATGCACAAGCAATTTAAAAGTTTATAAAAATAAATTTAAATATATAAAAATAAGTAATTAGTTTTAAATGATTTACTGTACTTTTTAGTTATTGTGCAACAAAATTTGATAAATATTAAATTCATTTTGACCGCACACTCATAAAATTTTAATGCATTTTAACAGTTTATGCACTAATTCAAAATCCAATTCACAATACCAATTAATTTAAAAGTATTTGTCATTTTATTGCAGAACAATGAGCCGTTGATATTATTATTATTACGTTTATTGTGCTTAACTTGCTTCAGCATTTATTTGCCATAATTTATGAGTTCCAATTTATAATTCCACACACACACAGACACAAAACAAACACAAACACAAAGCGTGCAAATTGACTCATAAATATTTAAAACTTATATAATTGTTTATAGATGTTATAAAAAGTTAAAATGCAAAACCGCAAACAAAAAAAACAAAAAACAAAATAATGCAACATATGTATGAATTCTGCGACAAGAGCAAACAAAAAGAAAAAACCAAACATTTCATCATGATTTTAACTCTAACTTTAGCATAAATTTTAATGTATAAAAATCAAACAAACAAAAAAAAACACATTTAAGAACATAATGCAAAAACCATAAATGAAATAAATTATCATTACTATGCAAAAATCCAAATAAATATGATAATAAATGAAAACAAAAAAAAAACGAAATTGAAAACAAATGTATTTTTATTGCACAATGGGGAATAAATATTTTCAGTGTCATTGTGGGAAAATCTAATATTTAGTGAAGAAAAAACAAATATAAATACATAATAATGAAAACAGTAGTAAAAAATATAGGGTATATATGCGATATATTATCTATATTCGTAGAACTTTGGTTTTATTTTTTTTAATAAAAAAAAATCTTTTACTTGGAACTTACATAACTTACAGGATTACAGCATAGATTACTTAACTTTTAGAGTTTTAGACTTTTTTTTAATTATCACTATTAATATATAAAAATTATAAATCAGAAATATTGTTTTTATTGTAGGGTTTTCATATAAAATAACTTAAATTTTCTACAATTGTAATAAAACTCAAAAAGTAATGTTTTTTTTCTCTTTAAAAAAAGGAAAATTTAAAAATTCGTTTTTACTTTTTTATAAGTGCGTTTTACTTAAACGGTTTTAGCACAAAAAAAATAAATGTTGAATGCCGAAAAATTCTAGAGGACCCAACACTAACCAATCAATAAGATCATTTGAAATTTTTAAAATTTAAAATAATTAAACATTTAGTATCAGTATAATATCTATGGTTTTATAGATCATACTTGTTCTTTACCTATAGAAACATTGCCAAAATATGTATTGAAAATTAATTAAAATAAAACTAAAATTATAATATTTTCTAAACACACATGCACACTTGTGCAAGTTCAAGCTACGACCATATAAATTAATGTTGAATATTCAGCTTTCAGCACAGTTTTGCGCATAACAATAAGCATTAAGTATACTACAATCTTATATGCTAAATCTTGGCACTCTCCGCCTGCCTTGGCTGCTAATGATAATGACCGAGCACCTTGGTAAGCTTCTAATGAAAATGAATAACAAATAGCTTAGCTGTTAACCCATTTGAACTCCTCGTCGTCGCACGGCAACAACAAACCGCAAGCAGCAGGAAATACAGCACGTAATATCCCAAACACACACACATACACACACTGACACACATGTATATAACCAGGTGGTTTCAGCATTATGATCTAAAATTTATAGAATTTATAAACAGGCCGACGCCCAAAAGGGTTAACGATGATTACGAACCCGCGCACCTTCCTGGCGGGCAAGAGGCCCAGGTAACAAACAGCAAATAGATAATGGCGAGAACTGAGATAAAGATAGAACAAGTTGAAAAATTAACAATCAGTAAATAACCGACTGCGTTATACACTGTTTGAAGTTGTGTAAAATATAAAAGTATATGCTCCACTGTAGAATTTTGACACTCATTGAAAAACGACTAAGAATCTTCTTAATTGGAATATACTAATTTAAAGGGAGTCTCAACAAATAAGATGGGTTTCCACTGCTACCACTGTCTTAAACGAGAATATAGGTTTCCACATAAAAGAATAACATGTTTTTAATATGATTATAAATATTCTTAAATTTATAAAATGGAATTGCAACATTTATTTGCTTATTGCGCCTAAAATAGGATATAGGTTTCCAAATAAAAGAGAGAAAATGTTTTTAATATAATAAAAAATATTTTTAAATTTATAAAAATGTATCTTTGAAAATTTCTATAATTTATTTGTTAATTTGTGATCTGGAAAAATGTGTTTCTCTTCTAGAAATGTTCATTAATTTTGAAAGATCTTAGCTTTGTAAAATTGACATAGTTTTCTTCAAGGAAAGTTATTTTTTTTTAAATATACAGAATTTTTATATTTACCAAAATTTTCCTTTATTTAGGTAATTAAACTTAAAGCTACTTTTATACAATTTTCCTTTATTTATAGAAACTTTAACTGTTTTTTAAAAATAAGCTAATATCTCCTTCTCAAAAGTATTTTGCTTTGTTTAATTTTTTTGCACTTTCAGTTTTAAAACATATAAAAGCAAGAAACAAACAACTTATCCATATTAGAAACAGAGTATTAAAACTGAAAGAGAGCGAACTACAGAGTTGGGCAATAATGAAATCAATTAAAGTAGCAATCAAGGTATCGCAGGACTCGCATACACACACACACAGGATACGCTCTTTCGATTTGGCAAGTGAAATCACACGGATTTGTGTGCAAACAAAGGAAAAGCTGGCAAACCAAACAAAACTGAACAGAGAAACTGAACTGAGCAGCAGTATTAATTCCAGTAAAGGGGAGGGCGTGACGCATGCAACACTGCAAGTGCAACAACGAAAGGGATCTCTTGGTGCAACGTTATCATCACACAGCTCCCGCTCACAAATTAAAACCACGCACACACACGCACAGGGGGAGAAGGGGCGTGGCAGTTCTGGACGTAAGGAAAACGTTATGGGCGGTAAATGCAGATAATGCTAAGGGCTGGGATTTGGGAGGGAATGGGAGCGGGCAATGATGTTTGCCATTACACGCCTGCATAATTAATTTCCACACACACACACGCCCCACCGTGTGTGTGGTGGGGGGGAGTGGTTTGGGTAATACAGGTTGGCGCTGTGAAAATGCCGACAAACGGCAAATGCCGCAGCGCTTAAATTGAAACTCGCTCACACGCACACATACAATCACACACCCACGCACACACAGATACGCAGGAACTGACAGACAGAAAGACAGAAATTTGCATAAAGGAGCAGCCAAACACACACGCACACTTTAACACACCGGGAAAGAAGCCACCCCGCATGCCCCTCCAGTATCACATATATGAGTTCACGCTAAATGCGCTTAATTTCCCGTTCGCAATTTTTTTGTATACCCTACAAGGGAATGAGTAATTTAATTACTGCCTTAGGTTCGCTTAAAAAACAGAAGGTAAGAGATGACAATCAATTTATAAAAAAAAAATAATGCTAATAACTTTTTATATTTAGAAGATGCTGGTATGATTTGTTCGCTCTTACATCAATTTATTTATATTATTATTTATTATTTTTCCAATTTATTTTTTGAACTCGCAGTTTGACGTTTAAACAACCTGGATTTTTAAGGTCTTCTTTTTCAATTTTAAATAAACTTGAAACATTTTTAAAACGTTTTCAGAATTTTTCGTTTGTTTTAAACCATTTTTCTATTAGAATTTTATTATAAAATTTGCAAAAAACGAATACTTTTATACTTTTCGAAAAATCTTTTTAAGACTGTCCATCATAGCAAAAAAAAAATCTCGTTTAGGAAGATAGAATATAGCAGTTATATACAATACAGAATTAATATACTAACATAACCAGAAATAAAATAAAGAAAATTAGATCTCAAAACCTTTTAAGTAACTTTTTTTGTTAGAATAGGAGATCTAAAATATCAAATTTATTTCCACAGCTATTTTAAAATTCTTATTTAATTTATTTAAAAAAAAATCAATTTTCAATTTATCGCTCAATTACTTTTAAGGTAAGTTTTTAAATACTTTTAAGCCAATTTAAATTTTACTATAAAACTGATTCGCAGATTTTAGCTTTCGCCAAAAACAAGAATATACTAAATAAATAATGATCTATGCCGAATCTCATTAGTCTATTTTTGTGAGAAATATAATTACAGATTTAAAAATTTTTTTTATTATTGAGAACACATTAGAACATTAAATTGTTTCTTGATAAGAATAAAATGTGTTCTTAATATTTAAGCATTTAACAATTGTAAGTTTAATGAAAAGTACATTTCTTTTGGAAAACAACAACTATTTTTAAAATTTTTACATTATTCAATATAAAAGCGTATCCACGATTCGTTTATAGCTTTTAAAAACAATATATTTTCTGCTATTGTTGCCATTACAGCGTGGCATTTTTATGATCCTCATATGTGGTGTGTATGTGTGTGTGGGTGTGTGTTTAAAATATACTGATGTGTGTGTGCTAGTTTTTGCTATTGCTTGCATTTGGCAAACGAAAATTGCAAACATTTATAAAGAATTAAGCATTAACACAATTCGCCAGAACAATTTGCATTTATGCGCCGCCGCGGCGCAAAATTTTAATTGCATGGAAAATCTATGCAAACGAATACACACACTTGAACACACACACTCACTCAGTTAAAATAACAACAATTGTTGTTATTTGTTATTGTTGTTGCTGTTGCACTTTGAATCGGCAACAATTTAATTACGTTGCGATTCCCCCGACATTTGGCGTGACTCTAAACAGATAAAATGCCACAAAATATGTTCAAAATTAAACGCAAAGTCTTAGCATTAATGTTATTTCAGTTTGGAATTTCCTCAAAACCTAAACTAAACATCAAATGATTGAAAACTTGTGGTTAACCAATGCTGCGTTGTAATTAAAGTCATAAATTCCAAATTTAGTTTGTTATGTCTATCGACAAAACTTTATATTGTTCTAGTATTTAAACTATGCATTTAATTTGATTATAGAACTAAGGCATATTGAATTATAGTATTATATTTAATTAGAATTAAATGTTTAGATTTTTAGGAATTTTATTCTTAACCAAATTTAATTTAGTTTAATTAAAATTATTTTTAAAAATAAAATAAATCTGTAAGTAACAGAATTGAAAACTTTACAGTCGTCGCTAGTTTTCGCTATTTGTGGGGGATGTAATGAATAGACATGATAAACAAAAATTAAAAATTAATATTTCGGGAATCTACATACCAAATTTAATGGCTCTAACCCTTAAAGTCAAGGAGAAACTAACAGACGGAAAGAAGATATAGCATATACTTTAATTTAATATAAAAATACAAATTCAATCAAATTCAACATTTAACTAAATTTTAATACTTTTTGAAATATTTCTTATTCCAAAAATCAAATAAAATGTATTTCAAGTTCGACTTAGAATTCAAATCTTAAAATATAACCCTTTTTACAGTGCTTTAAAAATTAATATCGTATAGTTACTCTCAGTTTATATTTATGTCTATAAAAAATATTTAAATTCTCATCTAAATTCACACTCCCAGCATTTCTGATTTTCATCAAAAATTAAACAAGCAACAAATATTTAAATTTAATAAATTGTTGTTTCGAGTTGATTGTTTGTCTTACATTCCCGAAATCTCTCATATTGCATACTTTTCGAGGCTTTTCGATTAATGGAGTGAGAGTGAACTTTACAAATTTGCTAACAAATATACTTTGATAAGGGTCCTTCCTGCTTCAAGTTCTTTCAACAGGACTTCATCAACTTTTCCGTGGCAAATGTTTGGCCACATTTATAACGACCTTGAGCGATGTGAAATGTTAAGTGCCTTATGCAGTTCAGATCGTGCTCATCGTATTCGTCATTGACCTTTACAACTCACACACAAGTAGGAACGACCCCAGTGACCAGGCACGCACCGCAGTTTCACCAGTATCCCAATCTCTCAGATTCCTGGTTCTTGAATTTCGAAATGTTGAAACACTCGCAGCATTCATAAAAGTGCGCGATTATCCTCGTCTCGACGACGCATCGGAATGGGATTGGGTTTTGGGATTGGGATAGGGATAAGGACTTGGGTTAGGGTTAGGCTTTTGGGGGTGTGTGCTGGAATTTAAATGGGTATGGCAATGTGCTACCAAGAACCCATATGCCACTGAGTGTATATCTGTGTGTGTGCCATTGATATATGATATGGTTATGCCTGTGACCCGCTGACTTCCTGCTTCCCGCATCTCCTCTTTTTGCCATTGAGTCAACGAGCGGCGCGTGAACAAAAAGCTAATAAAAAATATTTACACATGTGCGCTTTTTGTTCATAAGTATATAAGAGAGAGAGTGCGTGTGTGTGTGTGCTTGTGTGAGATGAAGATACAAATGTATCTTGATATGAAACGATACGCAGAGGACTTCTGCTAAAGACTGGACTAAACGACAAAGAGAGACTAAGGGGAGACTGAAAGGGAGTCCGACGATAAAAAGAACATTGAGAATTTGATTAGCTGAACGATGTTTACAGTCCAAAGGAAAAACATTAATATAAGTATCCATATATAGAGAGATTATGGAAAAGTGATTTAATATTTTTGATTTTTTAGCTGAAGAAATTGTATTTAGATTATTGAAAGTAAATATACTTAAATATAAAAGTTTGGAGAAAAATGAGCTTGAAAATGAAGTGTTTATTATTTTTGGGAATAAATATTAATGCTTTCTACTTAAAAATGAATCATTTTGAATTATGAATTATGGATAAATTTATTAAATAAAATTAATTTTATTTTTGATTTAGGAAAATAAAAAGTTAATAATAATAATAATATTAATTCAAGTGTTTCACAATTGAATTTTAAATGGAAATTCTTCTTATATGCAAGTGGGATTTAAGTTTTAATAATATTATATTATTATTGTCATATAATCTCCGATATAAATAGAAAAAAAGCTTAACTCAAAAACAAAGGCAATTAAAAAAGTATTTGATTTAAATTTAAGTGAAAAAGAATAATCTATGAAAGACTAAATATGATGTTGATAAAGAAAATATCTGATTTATGTGTACAAACTCTTCTATAGTATAATAGGGAAATATTGAAAAACAAAATTAAATGTTCTAATTATTATTTTTTTGAACATTCTAAAATCTAAAGATAACTTTAAACTGTTCCAACAGAAATAAAACTATCACACACATTAGTTCTGCATCATGCTCTTATTAAATTTGTATTTCTTATTAACAATTACTTTTAATGCGTGCTCACAATAATTTCATTGGCCGAAAACTCTTCTCGGACCGATATCAAAGTACTTATAGCCAGTTTTAGGTTTACTGCAATCATGGGCAACTGCACCACACACTGGAACATTTGAGCCACATTTAAGGTTAACCAACATAAGCCATTAAAAATCCCCATTTATATACAAAATTTTGGCTATTGGTTGTTGGCTGCCTGGCTAAAAGTGCCAAAAGGAACGTAAGCAAACGAGCCAAAACAAACCCAGAATTTTAACCCAAACAGGCGCCGTAACTGGCAAACAACAACAACAATAAACAACAACCAACAACAGCAACAACAACCAACAACAACAGCAACAACAACCAACAACAGTTGCTGCTGTGTGAAGCGTGTGCTAATCTTATTTTTATGGTCTCGACGGACTTGGACTTGTTTTTTGGCGGCTCATATCGAGTGGCAAAGAGAGTGTGTTGGGAGTGCGTAAATGTTGCCAGCCAGCTTATGATATATGTATATGTGTATGTGCACATGTGTGTCTGTGTGTGAGTGTGAGTGTGCGTGTGTGCGGTTGCATTTGAGCCAAGTTAAGTTATTGGCAAAGTTGTTGTTGCCGTTCGCTTGTTTGCATATTAGTCACAGCGTACGCAAAAAGCCACAGCAACAAAAGTAGAATAACGAAGAATGCTAAAGTAGGCAATTTACCGACTAACAAATACTCTGTTTTCAATTAATTTCACCAAATAAAATAAAGAGCATGTAATAACACATTAGGACACATAATTAAACGGCTATTTAAGGTTTAAGAAATTGTATTCTAAAATCAGGATAAAAAAGATAGAATATTGTTAAAAAAAAATAAAAAAAAGTGAAGCAAAATTCTATCTTATGCAAAATACTATCAACAAACAATCACAAAAATTATAGTATGTAAACGCCGACTAATATATGCTCAATGTTCTAAAAAATAAAGAAAAAAAAGAAATACCATTAGACTAAAAGTTTGAAAAGTAAAAAAATCCTATTTTTTATAAAATAAAAAAATAAAAACATTTCTAAGTGCATTAGCCTAGGATTGGGAAATTAAAAAACTATTGTAATATAGAAATAATTACTTTTGAAATATAATCTAATAAATATGAAAAATCATGTGCAATTGAAATAAAATAGAGTAAAAACTTATGTCCTATCCAAAAAATTTTAAATATTCCATTAAAAACGTTCCAAAAGTGTAAAAATAAAATTAGGAAATTTTAAAAGTTCAATTAATTTTTAATTACAGCGCTCCAACTTTTTCTTATTAAGAACAAAGTAACAAATAACAATTCGATAACCAGGCATAATTTTGTTTTTTTTTTTTTTTTGTCGAATTGTTTTTGTTATTAATGTTTGTGAAGTTTAATTTAAGTTGTTAAAAAATAGCAGTAAGATTAAATGATAAAATAAAAAAAAAAAAAACTCGATCGAATGCAAAAAGTCTAGAAAAAGCAAAAAAAAAAAAAAAAAACAGCATATAGCACAGTCGGGAAACTTTAAGACTACAAGAGCCTACTCTTGTACTCTCATAGCTAAAAAGAGTCTAATAATGAAGATTCGATGGAAAAGCTGAGGGGGAAACCCCAAGAGATACAGAGAACAACACTAAATTGAGTATTAAACGAAAGAAATGATGTCGAGGCTGCACATCTGAGGCTATTAGAATTAATCAAAAGGATTTGTTAGCGCTTTGTAGCCGCAAGCGGCTAGACAAAGTAGAGAGAGACAGAGAGGGGAGGTGAGGAATGTTGCAAGCACAGCAGGCTGGCTGCCCAACAAGTGTGGGCTGTTGTAAGGTGTAGTATGTAGTATGTAGTTATTGCCAAAAGATGTTGCTCCTTTTAACTGTTGGATGCTCTCAGCTCTGGCCAGAACAAGATATCGTATATCTAAGAGGACAAGGAGAAGTTTTCGCATTTTGCGGTTAGTTTGGTAATAAATTTGAGCTTGGCTTATTGATATTTATTATTAGCCCCGGAAATTGTGCTCATGTTTAGCCATATATCGTTACGATAATGTGGCATTTGGGAATCGAACCGTAAAGCTTCTCCCCAATTCAGTAGTGTCAAATAGTAGTAGCATTTGATGTTTCAGCTACATTCTCCAACGTCTCCATCATGATGATGATTCTAATTGATTGTATTTGTTAAGGCTTAACATTTTGTGAGCTCTAATAGGGGTCAATTGTATGACAAGTGTGGATTAAACTGTTTGTGAAATTCATAAATTGACACAAATAATGTTAATTGGGAATTGTGTACAAATATTATTGTACTGAAATTTAATAAGCAATAAAGATGAAAGCATTGTGTGTTAGTGTGAATATAAATAAACACTCTCAATTAGCATTTACAATATATATGAAATTATTTATATACTCTTAAATTTCTGGCTTAAGCATAGTTATTTAGTCGTATTAAACTAATGAAATGCAATAAGGAAGATTGGTAATGGCAAGAATATAGTTCTGAAGGCAATTATTAAATTTAAATGGAATCTTATTGTGTTTGAAGGAAGGTGAAAAGGATTTGATTGACCTAATAGAGGTTGTTATAAGGAAAAATTAAAGGCTTTAAGGAAATTTAAGAAGCAAAAGGTTATGAATATCTCTACCAATGAACTCAAAAACTTTCAAAAATTATTAATTTATTACAAGTGCCTTTTGATTTATAAAAACTATATAGAATAAAAGGGTAAATGTAAATATGTAGCCTTTTATTCTATATAGTTTTTAATGTATATATATTGTAGAAATTTAAAAAAGGACTTAACTCTATTAGCTGTCTGGCGATACATGTACAATTAAACCTACTTAGTTAAAATAATCTTAATACATATATATATTACAGCACTATCTATCCAAAAAATTAAATACTCTTATGCTGTTTTTTAGCATTTAAGATAAATTAGATTGCAAAGACAAGTTTAAGCCAAAATCCTAAAAAAAAAAAAAAACAGATATATGTAAAATGCATATCAACCCAATTCTCAGGCATTCGAAACCAAAAAAAAAAAAATAATGAAAAATATATACAAATACATTAAAGCAAAGGTCTTGAACGATGTCTGGCTTTTGTAACCTGTGATTTCCCCCTCTCACCCTCCCCGCCACGCTTTTCGCCTGGCCAAAAGCAAACGATAAAAAAAAAAAACAAATTAAATGTGCAATAAAAAGCCGAATTTCAATTTCGCATTCAATTTTTCATCGTGTTATTTACAAGCTTTCAATTTCAAATGCGATAAACGACAACAACAACCAAAATAACAACAACAATTGCCAATGGCTGTCACTATAAACGCAAAAGATTGCATCAGCCCCCCAAGCGGGTGAGAGGTGGAAGTTGCAGAGGGGGGAACACAGGCAGACACAGGGTAGAGTCTGCGATCGGTATATTCATATTCATATTCATACTTATATTCATACTCATATTCATAGTTATATTCAAGACCAAATCGATTTCGACTTCAATTCGAACGATCGACGATTTCGCATTGGCATCTTTGGCCTTTGGGATCTTTTGGGTTTATAACCCGGCTCATAGCTGTTGCTATTGTTGTTGTTATTATTGTTGTTGTTGTTTATCCGGCAATTAAATTGCAAAATAATCATTTTTATTGCTCGATTGCCAACAAGATGGGCAAGAAACACCCGCAAATGAAATGAAAATGAAAAACTTGTTGAGGATTTTATTTAAATTTTTTTTACAATTGACAGCTTGTTAATTTGGCGTTTATTGAATTAAACTAGAGATGGTAGACAATAGATGAATATTATCGATAGTATCGATAGCTTTCGAACTGACTACTATCGATATATATAGAGAATATAATAAAAATATAAATGAATTGATTTGTAATAATATTAATCGATGGCATTTTTGAATAATATCGATATCTGTCATGATATCGATACAACTGCTGGTTTGACTAGTAGAAATAAATAACAAAGACTTTTCTACTTTGCAAACTATCGAGTTGTATTTAAAAGCAATACATTTACATAGGAATTGATTTAATTTGAAGAAATTATTTTTGTTTCTTAAATAAACACATTTCCTTCAAATTTATTTAAAATTGTGTCACAGAATATTTAAAAAATCATAAACATCCCTTATGCTGTTAACGTTTAAATCGATAATTCAAACAATTTCCAAGCGAAACTATCGACTAACATCACTTTCAATGTTTTTACAGCTCTAGGGATCAATTCGCATTAATTGCCAATTGGCAACTGACTTTCCCATAATCCGATCCTATGAAATCAAAAGACGTTCGAACGACTGACAGACCGACACAATCCTGTCGCGTGGGTGTTATACCATTTACAAGGCCCCTCCCATCTCCCCTGCCATGTATAAACCTACTAACTTGGGAAACTTTCGCAATATGCGATTTGAGAGAGATGCCATATGAGATTTACTTAGAGCAGCGCATGCGAGTGAATATTTAGTACGAGGCCCCATGAAAAGTAAAATGGGGCGAAAGGTTGTTAAATGATTAAGAGGCGTTGCATTAGCCAGCATACCCTGCTACCCTGTTGCCCTCCTTTAACTGCTTTAACTGCTCCTTTGCCACCTCTAGACTAGGTGCATTAGAAAGTTCGTGGGAAGTCTTTTCAAGTTGTTGCCGCCAAGTCACAGCCAAGCAGAGGAGGTGTAAAATGCAGTCAAAAGTTTTTCCATTGCCCGTATGGAAATGCACATTTCATAAAGGAAGCGAGACGCACACATTTGCACAAGAAAACTTAAGAGGTGGTAATGAAAAGCGCTAATACGACCCAAGTAAAACTGACTTTATATATAGTATACATATATATTTGTCTGGGAGTGCAACTTTTATGTTAATTGAGGCAATGCGTCAATGGCATTTGCTCTGCTCTTGTGCTGCAACTCTGGGTTATGTCAACTGTGAAAAAGCGCCTTGAAAAGGTGCCAAACAGTTTGGAAATATGCAGCTCGAAAGATGTTGCTGTTGCATGTGGGCTGCTGCTGCCTCTTTCAACATGTGGGTTTTCTTTATGCCACTACCAAGCTGTTGGCTTGCCCCACATAAAAATTAAGAAAACTATTAAAGTTTTAGTGCAGAAATTAAGAAGACTTCAATGCAGCAAAGCTGAACAACTATAAAAGTTTATGAAACTCTATAGTTATGTGATTTAATTTAATAAAATAGATTAAAAGTGTTGAGCAAATTGAATGAGAAGAATTAAGTGATGTTTGTTGCTTATAACTAATATAATTATTTGTTATTAATTTCAAAAGTTTGTGTTTAAGTTTCATATGAAATAATAGTCAGAACTAGAAGAATATCATTAAAGAAAGTATAGAATTATACTCGTAGGTAAAATCATAGGGTATTTATTGTATTGTAGATGAAAATAGTCGCATTTTTATTATATTCTTATACAAATTTATATATTTTGTATTTGTTATATACATCATTAATATTCTGTATCGAACGCATGTTGGCAATATTTTCCACACATTCTTCAAGCATTTATTTACATAAATAACTGAAAACCAATTTTACACATGAGAATAAATATTTTAAAAACTGTGCTAATTTATTTTTTTTTTTTTATGGCAATTTGTTTTGGGTTGTACTGTGTTGCCAATTTGGCGACAGCAACTGCCACATGAGGCAGCTGCAACAAGTGCGACAATTTTCGATGATAAATGTGGTTTATTTTTGGATGGCGACAGTTTGGCCAACAACAGACTACAGAGAATTGCAGCTGCATATAGAGTAAGCTATATAGAGAAGCCTCTAGCGAAACAGTAGCCCACATGATTTGTAGCTGGAAATTGGGTCAAACTATCCGCTGGGATCTTCAATCTCTGCTCTCTGCTCGTTGCTTGCCGCCGCAAGTTCAAAGTTCTGTTGCGACCCGGATATAGACAGACAAATAGAAAAATGTCGTGCCACAAGACAAAAAAAAAACACAAAAAAAAACCTTAAGGCAAACCAAAGGCAAAGGCAACTAAAACCCAAGAGATGCCATCAAAGACGCGCCCTTGTCCGCCTGGGCTCGACTCTGACTCTGACTTGGTCTGGAGCAATCGACGCCGTCGTCGGCTTTTGGAATCGTCGTCTTTGCCTTTGAGCTATTTTCCGTGATCTTGCTGGCTGCATTTTAGAGATGGAAGCAAGATCACAATTAATGTCACGACAAAATCACGACAAGGAAATGAAATAAGTAGGTGAATATTCAAAATCAGAAGAAACTCGATATTTCTTCTAAAAAATAATAAATAACAAATAATAAAAGGGGAAAAAATAAAACATTTATAATATATATTAAAGAACGGCATTTTTAAAAATGACAAAAAAAAAGTACAATTAAAAATGTGGACTTAATAAATAAAATTTAAAAAAACAAATTTAATGAATTTAATCGGAAAATAAAACTGTTTATGAGAATGTTAAATTCAAATTAATGAAAATCATTTAAGTGAACGCCTTATTCAGTCGAAAAAATATTAATTATTTATTAATAAATTATCTTTTAATATACTTAAAATGCGCTTTAAATTGAAATAAAAACTGCTAAATATTACTTTTGTTTAATAAATAATAAAATTTAATTAAAGTAAAAAAAAAAATGTATAATTATAAAATTACTTAAGATCTTCGTTTCTCTGATATATAACATAATTATTTTTCAGCAATTTAAATGCTCACGTTTCCATCTCTAAATCATATCTCGCATTGGGCATCTTAGTTGCATTTGCCTCGGACTCTTCGTACCATTCATTGTGTGCACAATGTTGAATTGTTGTTTCGGTGCTGGCTCTTTTTTTTCCATGTTGTATGTTGTTATTCATGTTGTTATTGTTTGCCAAACAAGACCAGATTTGGTGGGTAAGAGGTAAGAGGTCTGTCGAGACGACAACGTGTATAAAGTTCAGTAATTATCAGGGAAAGATAATCTGCGCAACGCCTTAAGTTATGCTGCGGTTTTTATGTGTGTTGTGCCGACCTTATCAACGTAACAAATCAACAATTGGAGTTCAAGTTCAACGTTGCCTCAAGTCCAGTTTCAGTTTCAGTTGCCCCTCCTATCTACCTCCATCCCCACCTCCCTTCACTCTTAACTATATTGTTTACCTTGTTGTATAATTAAAAGCCATAACGCTCCGCACGTGAGTCAAACAATAAATCCAAACTGCACATTTCAGTTTCAGTTGGAAAATATTGTCGGTTTTTTTTTATGAGATTTTTGTGTGTGTGCTTGTGTGTATCTGTGTGTTGTGTTGTCAGTGCTGCTGATAAGCACGTGGCCAAGTTGAACAGGTAGCTGGAGCTAACGTGTCGCTCAGCTCGTTATTGCTTGTTGGCCAGTTCAGGTAGCCACAAAAACCGTAGACGAGGTCGTAACTTTGATTGATTAAACACACAAACATTTGACAGTTGATGCACTTAGTGCCCAAATCTACCAAACTTACCCCCTCTGCAACTGCCCCCACCCCACACGCACACATAGACATCCCTCATGTCAGCCAATTAGTGTTGCTTGTTTGAATTTTTGGATTTTGGGAATTTTTGGGAATTTGTCGTTGTTGTTCAAAGTCTTAATACTGCATTTCGATTACCCAAGCGAAGTCAATTTTCTGTGTCAAACAGTCCAAAATTGTTGTTTTGTCTCTTTGGTGTTTTGTGCTTAATTGCCAGAGGCCAAATGGGGATTATTACCGGTTGACCTTAACGTTTTTAACAATTTGTTGTTGCCTCATCTGCATATGAGTTGACTTGAGTTTGAAGGAAGCGGGGCGGCTGGCAGGCAGGCAGGCAGGGAGTTACTACAAACTACGATTATGAAATTCACATTCAAATGTGTTTGCATTTTTTGCACATAAATTGTTTCGACTTTGACTATTTTCAAATATTTTTCGACTCTTATTTCATTTTATTTTTTTCCATTTTTTTTTTATTTTGGCCTAAAGCATCGTTTGTCTGCAAAACTACAGGAAAAATGAGACAAAGTCTAGTAGAGAGGTATGGCTTTTTGGAAAATATGACTTTTATGCAAATTGCTTTTGTAAATTTGTGATATTTTGTTGTCTGCAAGTCAGTTTATTTTGTATTTTGTATTTTTTCTTTCCTGCTCCCTGTTGTTATTTGACTCGTTTTGCAGTTATTGTAAACCAATTTGCCAGCATGATTTGTCTTTATTATATATTTCTTTTTTTTTTCTCATTTTTGGGCCCATTTTTGCTTTGTGTTTTGGCCAGTGGGTGTTTGAGGACCGATTAATGGTTTTGGCTTGTTGTCGGAAGTGTGAAAAGGTCTCTGACTTTTGGCTGAGGTGTCAAAAATGATTGTTTAGCTATCTAGAGAATTAATTTGTATATGAAAATACTTCATTTTTTAAGCTCTCTAAATGTTTATAAAATGTATATAAAATTTTTGTAACATATAAGACTTATACTGTTGTATTGAATACATTTTTTTGAATTCCTTTCTCAGTTATAACTTTTATTTTAAAAAATCACTAAATAAGAATCGTTTTTTGTGCGAAAAAAAAATCTTTTAACAAAAGATATGAGATAAATTTAATGTTTCCGATAAAAAATTGGAAATCATTTTTTGAGTGAAATGAAAAAAATTTTATTTAGACTCTTGAAATAATTTTTGAATTAAAAAAAATATATATAAAAAAAAAATATATAAAAAAAAAATATATAAAAAAAAATATATAAAAAAATATATAAATAAAAAAAATATATATATATAAAAAATATATAAAAAAATATATATAAAAAAAAATATATAAAAAAAAATATATAAAAAAAAAATATATAAAAAAAATATATAAAAAAAAATATATAAAAAAAAAATATATAAAAAAAAAATATTATAAGAGCTATGAAATAATTTTCATCTTATCGCTCATGAGTTAGAAGTAATTTTTTTAATGTAACGAAAAAAATCTGTTTATAAAAGATAAAATGATTTTTAAATCAAAAATATCACAAATATTTTTGGACAAAAAAATGTTTTATTTTATATTTTCTATTAAGGATTAAAAATCATTTTATATGCAGATATAATAATAATAATAATATATTGTTGCATATTGTTATAAAGTGAATTGTATGTGAAAATTTTAAAATAAAAAATTGTCGATGTTCTTAAATTGAATTAAATTATCTCAAGTGCCATTTAATAAACTTACTTTACAAGGCTATTCTCTCTATAAATATAACTCAACTTCTAGAGAAAGTTGTGTTAATTATCAATTAAAAATTGTTTGCAAAATTCGCTCTATTAAATATACATCCTGTTTTACTTAAACTGAAATATTTCATAAATTTGGCGCTTATAAAGTTGACTTAATAACCCAATTATGTCAAAAGGCAACCAAGAATAAAACTTTGATCATAAAACAAATTAACACTTGCGCTTATTGCCAAAAATAAAGCAATTCATTTCATTTCATTTCTTTTCATTTTTATTTACATTTGATTTCATTTGAATGTGGCCCACGCAAAAACCACAGAATTTGTTGAATAAAAACTGGCGCAGACATTAAATAGATGGCAAAACGACGACGACGACATCAAGTCTCGAAATGCATTTGCCAGACGGCGTTGCCCCCAAATCTTCCCCTCAATACTCTATAGAATACACCTCCCTCCACCCTACATATCACACGCCTCATTGCAATGTTGCCAACTTGTTACGCACTGTCTCATAGACCCCATTTGAATGACGGCCTAGGCCCGGACTCGAATACACACAACACACAACACACACACAGTCCGGCCCCGTCATGCATCATCATTAGCAATTGTTGTTGTTGTCGCCAATGTTGCCTCCTATGTCGTATTTAATGTTGCGGTCGCCAGCATGTCTATAGTATGTCTTCAATTTTTTGCATCTTTTTTGCCAAAAACAATTTATTTACTTGCAATTTTTTTTTATAACATTATTTGCTTTGGTTATTGCCACAGTGATATAAAGATGTACAGCAACGAATTCAGAATGTTCTTCTATTAAACATTCGATTTTTTATTATCATTTGTTATGAAAAAAATTTGATTCTAAATTTGCCAACAAATTTGTTTCTTAATTTTTTGTCAAAGATCTAAAATTTATCAAGGAGATTAACTTATGTAAATGTTATAAAACAATTACAATAATAAGTTTTTGAGCAGTAAAAAAATTGAAAAGATTGTCAGCTTCAATTTTTATATTAGTTTTAAAATTAAGCCAATACATTTACTTTTCATATTTATTTTAGCAATACAAAAATATTTCCTCAACTAATTTATATAAAATTAAATGCAAAAAAAAAAACAAAAATTAAATATAAAAATTACAAAAAACTAAATGTCAAAATAACATAAAATAAAAAAATAAAAATTTTAAATATATTAAAAATTTAATTAAAAAAAACCTCAAAAAACCAATTGACAAATTATTATACCAATTTTTACCAATTACCAATTTTTGTTTTCACAATTTAACTCAATTTTTAAGGGACATCGAAAAATAAATATTTTTATTATTTAAATACTTCTTTAGTTGTTTATATTAATACATCTTTCTAAAAAGTTTATTATGTTTTCTTAAAAAATATCAAAGCAACAATTAAAACCTATGTTAAACATTTCTCCTCTTAGTTTACTTTAGAGCTTTAAATGTATTTTATATTGGGAATATATCTCGCTATTTAAATTGTGTATTACCACTAAATCGATTGACATAAAATACATACAAAAATTTTATAAAAATATATTTTTAATAAATGATTTTTTCCCCTTTCCAAAGAAACAATTATAAAAAATAAAAAAAATAAATAAATAAACAAACAAGCTTATATCAATTTTAAATCTCGACTAAATCAAAGAATTTAAAATTAAAATTCCGAAAATCAAAATAACGAACAAATGGCTATGTTTTACCTTCTACTTCGAACATTATAAATAAATATTTGATTTTGTTTATGTAGCCATTTATCATTAAGTAAATATTAGAGTTTTCAAGTTTCGGTTTATTTAACACAAAAATATTTTTTTGCATTTTGTTTACTTTGGTGCCAGTTTTTGCACTCGATCGTCTATTTCGACTCGAGCCAACATTTCTTGGCACAGTTTCTGGGTTGGTTTCTTTTTCGGGTGCCCCAGCTGTTTGCCGGTTGTTGTTGGTTTTTACTTAGTTGTTGTTGGTTGTTTGTTGGTTGTTTGTTTTTGCAACCGTATCTAAATTTCCGTCTTACCTTTTGTGCACAGCAATTTGTCTTGGCCAGGTTTTAATCCTGGCCAGCTTATCGACCAATGTGACCAATAAATTTTTTGGCCTCCTAAGTGTGTCTCTTAAAGCTGATAATTTGTTTATTGTTTGCACATTGACAGTTTAAATGGCTAAATTGTTGGCCTATACGATTTGGCTAATGTAAATATTTCTGATACCAATTCTTTTTAATTTTTCTGTTTTTTTTTTTGCATTTCTTTTCTAGGAAAAGTGAAAAGCGAGACATAGGCAAAGTGCAAATCATGGCACTTACAATTTTCACACGTCTCATAGATTGTTGCCAGCTAGAAATTCAATAAAAAAAAAAACTATTGACAGCATTTAGTTTGTGTAAACAAATACGAGACCCCAAAGAGGGGAAGAGAAAGAGGGTTCAGGGGCCAAAGACAGCGACACTTCCACTTTCACTAATTGACAATTCTGTAGCTCAATTGGAAACAAAAAAAACAAAATAAACCGCAGACACCAAGCAGACAAACAACATTAACAACAACAATAACAAAAAAAAACAACAAACAACAACTGAACGTGTTGCCAGTGCTACAATAAGCATTACAAAGAGCAAAGAGATAAATAAATATATAGATAGAAGAGTTGAAAATAAAAGAGCTAAAAAATAACATTACACTTGACGCCCCCTCAACAAGTTAGCACAACAAATGGGTTAAGCGTCGTTCTTATCGATATGCCACAAATCGTTTAACAGATTAAAGACAAATTGTGTTATAATGTGATCAATCATGTAACGAGTTCAAAGTGATCTTAACTTTTAGAACTGAAATGATCTATAGAGAAACAGAGAAACAATAAGTCCAAAATCAGCAATATCTGATTTTTAGCTAGCAACACCTACTTTAAAAAAAATAAGATATTTAATATAATATATATATATACAATTTGCTGATCTTACTCTGGAAGTGTCTTACAAAACTTTTCTATGAATCAAACATCAACATTATTTGCTCTTTAAGTAAAGAGAATTATCTTCACATAAAAAAAATTATTTACATTATATTTTTATAAATTATTTGTCGATTTTTTACTAAAAAAATATAGTTTATAAATCATCTTAAAATTCGTACTTACAGCTATTTTTAATTAATTTTTAATTAATTTCTTATAAGCCCAATATTTTACAGAATTTAAAGCAAAGAAATGTATTTAATTTTTTTTTTTTTTGTAACAAGTGATCTTTTTTCAAGTGATTATCTTCCTCGTTTATAGATCAATTTGTTTATTTAAGTAAATTAATTTTAGTCAATTATATTCCACTTTTATAGATCAATCTTTTGTCATATTTATTCCCACGCAATTAAACTGATTCTGAGGTCTGAAAACTTCAGATCTGTTGAGCATTTCTCTGCAAACACCAACAAATTGAAACATTTTGAAAAACCAATTGGCGCTTGAGTATTTTATAAAGTCATTTTATTTTATTTTTTTATTTTTTTCCAATGATCGGTTACCAGTTGATCTCAAAGTTTGTGGCGTGACTAATACATAAAAGCATGTCAAACAATTAGGGGAAACGCATTAATCAATGTAAGCCAGAGATTGTACAAAACGCCCAATAAACAGAGATATGAGCTGTCACAGCCAAAGGCATCCCAAAAGGCGGCATTCCAGATACTACTTATACCAAAATGATCCCCGCTTCACCGCATAAACAATGAGATGAATAAAAAAAAAAAAAACTGAAAAAGAATAAAAAAATCAAAATAAAAGTTGAGCACAAACTGAATGAACTCAGTGAAGCGCGTGTTCTGTTCTCCCAATATGGATACATATATATATATATATATGCAAGTAGATAAGAAATGCAGTTAGAACAAGAAACTCAATTATAATGATCTAGTTGAGATTGGACGACTAAGAGATACCCTTTATATAGAAGCTGAAGCGGGCTAATAGAAACAATTAGTTTCTGCAACATTTATTTATTTAATTTCCGACTTTTTTTAAAAATATTTTAAGGGAATAAAAATTAAAATAAAAGTGATCGATTTTAAATAAAAATGTTTTTTAAACTATACCCACTAACTTAAGTACCTATTTACATCTAGTGTCTATATGTTATAGCCTTTGAGAAACTCTTCAATACTACAATTTATATTATATATATTTAGTATAAAAGAATCTAACATCTGATTAAAATTTAAGGGAATATTTGTTCAACTATTTTTTTATAATTTATTTATTTTTTTTTTTTAATTTTTTGTCGTATTTTCCTCAATGAAAATATATAACAAATAATTTGCTTAAAACAAATGTTTTCTTTATATTATTTTGATCAATTTAAAAGAAACTAGTTCAGAATTAATGAATAATTCAATTTTTTTAATCCGAATCGATTGATTTTTTATACTCGTTTCAATCGATTATTTCAGAAATATTGATATTTCTTTTATTAATATTCTCGTAAAACGAAGAAATGAAAGTGAAGAGCAGCAATCAACAACTTAATGAAAGAATTCGCATTAAAACATAGACTAGTACAAGAGAATATAAGTTAAGAGCAACTAACGCAAAGAAATGAAAGAAATTGCAAAAAAAAAAACCCTAAAACAAGAAAATGAAAGTGAAGAGCAACAATCAACAAGTAAATGAAAGAAATTGCATGCAAACACTTTTAATGGAAACTGATGAGAGAATTCAGTTCATTCCAAGTAGGGCATTCAAATAGCTAAATAACTGGGGGGAGGGGGAGTAAATAGAGGGGCAAATAGAAACCGCAATAGGTATACGAGTACAACAAAACACTAGACAAATATGACGTCTAAAATGTGTCCAAAATTTGTTGAAGGGGAAGGTGGCAACCAACGGGCGACACATGCAAATTTCCGGTGTGGGCGTTGCCACCTCAAAGCTGCGGTTAACAGTCAGCGAGAGAGAGCAGAGGGGGAAAGGGTGGCCATGTTTACATTGCATTTCTAGTCTAGCCAAAAGATTGCAGAGACTCGGAAAACATTATGGATGATTGGCTTGGTTCAAGTCAACAGACAAGCCCACAAACAGGGGCAATAGGGAAGGGCGGGCGGTACAGAAACTGTCAATGTGACGCAACAATGTGTCAGAATTTCTTGGTCTTGATCATTTCAAAAAATAAAATAAAGAAAAAAATAGAAAAAAAAAGGGTTAAAACATTGTCTGTTTGACAGATTTGACTGGTAGCGTTGAAAGCTGTTGTCCATCAGCAGACACGACTCTTGGTTCAAGTCTGGAATAACTGAGAACTGAGAACTGACAGAGTGGCATATAGATCTATATATATATATAGTATATATATTAGTTGGGGGCCTCACAGCCACTTGACAAGATCATTAACAAGATTTATGCGCTATTAGCAAAAGCAGGCAAAGGCCATAAATAAATTACGAGATGAAGAACTTGCCAAGAACTTGCCTCAAGACCGTGCAGCAAACCAAGCAGCTGCCAAGAACGAGGCGACAACAAACCCGTTGACAGATGCACGCCTCAAACTAACTGGATCCCATATACTATATACGATCTCCATATGAACACTGAGGCAAAATGTTGACACCTAACAAAGTAATATAATGTGGGATAGGGCATTAAAAAAAGTATATAATTTTTTGTCAGCCTTAGGGTGTGTACTCTTAACTAAATGATTTCTTAATAAATATATGATTTATTAAGGGAAATTGCTATTTAAATGGATTTATATTGGAAATTAAAAAAAAGTCTAATTTAAATTTTCTGTCTATGTGACTATTAATAAAATTGTATTCCAATTCTTAGTAAAAACTAACAAATTTAATAACAAAAATACACACTGCAATAGAAAAAAGAAATGTTTTTTCCATTAATTAAATAATTGTATAAAACTCTTATGTATTACAAAAAAATCAAGTACTATTATTATAATTATAGCTGTATAGCGTTCTGTAATAAAAAAAATTAAATCTTTTCGGAAATTTGACAATAAGAAACTTAACTATTTCAAGTTCTCAAAAAAACGCTAATTTTATGCGCATTTATTTTAAAAACTTTAATTGCAAAAATTTGCAATTAATAAAAGATTTATTTTATTTTTTCCATAAATAGATGCTCGTTGAAAAACTAATAAAAATTGAGATTTACTTTATTAAATTGATTTATTGTGAAATTTTCACGTTGCTGAAATTTAAAAACAATTTTCATTAAATGTTATCGAAAATCTCATTGCAAAAAATTCCATTTTTTTTGGGAATATTGCCTAATTTATTAAATTTTACATACTCGTATATTATATTCTTTGTTATAAATATGCGGGTAACATATTTCACATTTTATAAAAATTTTATTAAATTAAATTTCTGTAGCAAATAAATAGCATAAGAACATTTAAGAGCATTTTATTAAATTAAATTTTAATAGCAAATAAATAGCTATAAATATTTTCCTTAACTATTGTAATTTAAAATATTTACAGATAGTTAAACTCTTTTTTTGCTCTGTGCATATTACCATAAAAAAGTTTATCTTATAATTACATAGAAAAATATAAATTTTATTAAGAGCTGTTGAATGAAAAAATTGGTAGCTTATCTGGCAACACTTGTAATTAGACATTTAGATGTGACTTTAGCTGTACATTTTTTTTTACATATAATTGGACTTTGATATTTATAGAAATGATAAATGAGCAACAAAAAAAAAGAATGAGAAAAAAAATATAGAAATATTTGAGGCGTACTGTAAAAATGATTCATTATGCATATTTCATCATACTATTAGCAATTAAAATTGGGGCAGGCGATAAATTTTAATGACGTCTTTTCGTGAAAAATTGGTACTTGATGCTGTATGTATGTATGCATTTACGTATTTATGTATTTATGTATTTATGTATATAATAATTCATAATTCCCAGTTAGCTAATTATGGGTAATTGCCAAAAAAAAATGAAAGAAATATTGGACAGCCAAAATCCAAAAAAAAAATTCTGTTGAAGTTTAAGGTCTTGGAATAAATTTTTGAAAAAATTATATTTAATTATTTTAAAATCATATTGATTTATGGGTTAATTCAATGAAAATTTGATTGAATTTATATGAAATATAATGCGGGGATTCTTATTGCAATTTTGTGAATTGTGATTGGAATGTTAGCACATATCAAGTGGAAAAAAATATATTTTAAAGTAAATTTTATTAGATTTATTAGTTTCTAATGGGATTCATATCATAGGTTATAATTTGGTAACTGTTTATTTCCAGTTAGATTGTCACTATAGTAGAGACCGAAAGAGAGGAAGAAAGGGAGAGAGAGCGAGCGATAGAGAGACGTTTAGAAGCACATGCTGATAAACTTCCAAAGCAAATTTCCAGCCAAGCAAGATCATTGAATTGTTGTTGTTGTAGTTGTTGTCTTTAGTTGTCTATACCCCTTCCATAACTTGCACATGCTAATCAAATTGCACAAAGCTATGTGTCTATATGTATGTATGTATATCTTTACCTCTCTTTGTATGCCATGTATTGCCGGCTTTGCTTATTTGCATAGCAAAATGCTTGGAAGTCGTCTAAATAAATCACTTTAATTGTCGCCTTTAGATAACGGTGGACAGTGCGTGCACTTTTATATTAGGTGAAATCTGCAACACACAGACACACACACACACACACACGCGCGATGAGATCAGCACTGTGTGATATCAATTGCACTACTGACTTTGTCGACTATAAATAAATATGATATGATGCCCTGCATATACATAATTTGGGCGCATGAGTCATACTCAAAAACTGCATTTGAGCGCCATTTGCATACACACTAACAACAACAACAACAAAAACAACAACAACAAAAACAAAAACCAAAGCCAGCAACGGTAGCAACAACAATTAGCAAGACCACAAATGATTCACGCACTTATCGAAGAGCGAAAAATACAGAGAGAGAGAGAAAAACAGTTTGAGAGCGCATTATGAATGCAAAGCAAGTCCTGAACTCAACTTGACACCCACTCTCAACACGCATGCTGCGCAGCCTTCAAGCTTCAAGTTAAGCACAACAACAACAACAAGCACTTGGCCTATGCACAAGCATGCTTGCGCTCACACACTCAATCAGTCCGCTTCCCCCCACGCACACAAGCAAACACCACAACGATCGCTGCTTGAAGAGAGAGCGAAGCTTTTACGCTGCGACTGAGGCGACTGCGTCGCTTGCTGCTACTGCTGCTGCGGCTGCTTGGCTGCCCTCAGATAGAAAAGAACTCTCGGCGCGTTCACACGTCGCTGTAGCTGCAATACGCGCGTATTAAACAAACTAATAAAAATTAAAAAAACGCGACTATAAAAAAATATTTAAAATAAAATATTGAAAAGTGCAAATTAATAAAAATGCAACAAAAAAAAAGTTAAAAAGTGTCTACAATATTTTAACTGTTAGTGCCGGCATAATTTTAAAAAATGTTTTAAAAAACCTCTACGGCACTTAAAAGAAAACGCACATATATTTAATATATATATATATATCACGTATATTCAAATTGCTTTTTGAAATCGCAGCAATTTGACAGCTGGCGTCGCCGGTTCTTTTTTCTAAATTTATTTAAGACAGCATTTCAAAAAAAAACAAACAGAAATTTTAAGAGCAGACAGCAAAAAATATATATATATATATAAAAAAAAACCGAATACTTGAAATTGCAACTTTTTACAAATTGTGTTGAGTCTGAGCAGCTGTTGAACGAGCAACGAGACGTGTGCCAATAAAAATAAAACATAAAAAAAATTACTGAAATGCCAACAAAATATTTAGCAATGTGTTAAAATTAAACAAATATTTGTATGACAAATTGAAAGTCTAGAAATAAATCAATTAGAATTTCAAAAAATAATATAAAATATTTATATAATTAAGACAACAAATGTTATAGTGAAAATTCAAGATGATACAATTTGAAAATAAAATGTTGTGTACTTTAACGCTGCTCATCTTATTAAATAGTGTCCTTGCCGTAACCAATAAAAATGTGGAACAGCAACAGATTGCAGCAACTACAAGTCATCCAGGCAGATTGATACTGAAACCTTCTAATGAGCTACACGATAACGATGACAAACACACTGATGACGATTATTATAGCGATAACGATAATGAGAAAAGCGATTCTGTTAGCATAGATATCGATATTGATTATGCGGCGGCCTTCAAACGCAGCAACTGGAACGGGAGGAGCAAAAACCCCGCCTCCCCACAATATCCAACTTCAACTTCAGCATCGCCTTCAATTCAGAATTTAAAACGCGTGCCACGCCATCCTCATCCCCAACAACATCTACACCAACATCCTCATTCCCATCATCCACATCATCTGTTGAACGATAATCGCGTGGATGTCGATGCCGCCGCCTTTGATGAGGTGAGTTTTATTCTTTGCCGGGTGGTCGGGTGGCCGGCCACGGCCAGCAAATGCCTTCGTGGAACTCATAAAAATCATCCTTATCTTTGTGTCTCCCCTCTCTTACGTACTCTCTCTCTCTCGGTCTCTCTCTCTCTCTCTCTCTCTTTCTCTCTCTGCACACAAATGAGCTTGTATGTTGAGTCTAAATATTTGCTAAAGTGTGCGTGGGTGGCTCAAAATCTTTTTGATTGCACTTGAAATGAATGTTTACGACCTGGAAACTAGGCAAACTGGAAAACTATGCGAATATTAAATTTAATGACTTTGTGCAATTATTTATGGCAGAGCAGTGAAAAATGCATTAAAAAAAACTCTAACTCCTCGAAGTTCACAGTGTGAAGTCAAAAGTCTTATAAAAAAGGCTGGCATTAAATTATGTGCTGTTATATAGGAGTACAAATTTTAATTACAAAAAAATAAATATAAAAAATTAAAAAATTTATACTTAGATCGGTCAATTCATCGAAAGCTTTACAACTGGATTTCTGCAAATTTTTTATTAAAGTCTTCATGTTTCGTCAAATTTACTGTTTCTATAACTTTATATTTTTTTTTTAATTTATAACAAGCTTGCAATTCTCACAAATCACACTCTAATTTATTTTATAGTAGAAATGATCAATCTACATTTTTTTTAATTTATGGGAAAAAAATATTTCTTTTTAATTTTTCATATTTTGACATTTTCTAAATTGTTTTAACGAAAAATAATTTTTATGGTAACAAAATGTTTTCTTTTCGAAAATCAAGTACGCTTTGTATCTCATAGATAATCAGTTTTTAGCTTTGGTATTCAAATTTATTTTGTTTCTCCTGCAATTCATGACGAAAATCTAGGAATTCCGTGAAAACCAATTAAAAATTTAAATTGTTTATGAAAATCAATAACAGTGCCTAAATAAGTCGGCTAAATAAATAAGTTTATTCCTGAGTGTAGCTTAGGCAATATTTTATTTATGATTCCAAGTTAATATTTTAATTTTTTATAATTAAAAAGCAAATATTAGATAGTTTATAGAAAAGCCCTTCTAAAAAATATTAAAACAAAATGCTTACGCAAAACCCTTACTGCTCTGTGGCAATTCATCAATTTACTGAACAACCCACATATGTTCAGGTTTTTACAGATTGTACATTAGAAGTGAATGCCTCACCTTGAACCTCAAAAAAAAAAAAAAAAAGAAAAAAAAAAAACTTGGATGAATGAGCGAACGAATGAGTTGCGAGTGTCGATATGAATGTGCAGCATATAGAGAGTGGCATGACTAACCCTGAGCTGAGCCTGTGTTGAATCGTGTTTGATCTTAAGATGCCAGATTCCAGATTGCAGACATCTAGTTAATTTAAGAGAGGAGGATCGACCACCCGGCAGTAGCAGAAGCAGGAGCAGCAGCAGCAGTTACTCAATGATACTACAATTATGAAACGTGTTGCGGCAAGCAGCCAATTTGGTTAACAAGCCAATTTCGCACAATGCAACACATAAATAAATTGCAAGATCGTTAAATGGCTCTGGATGCAGATCCTGCAACCAAGATCGAACAGTTTCACTTTCTGGCCTGTAATTGGGCCAAGTGTGCCGACAAAGAAAGAGAGAGAACACGAACCTGAACCTGAACCTGACTCCGACTCGGACTCCGACTGGAACTCTAAAACTGAGCTTGAACCTGTCTTTTGTTTTTTATATATATATTTATATATATATATATTGACTGGCCCGCATATTTTTAGTGCTCACTGTGCCACTGTTGAGACAGCTTAAACAGCTGGACAACTGGTCGGCGGTCAAGTTAACAATTGATAAGCGCCAATCAGTCCGCAGTCCATATAAGGCGAAGTAGAAGGGGGCTTCACTTTCCGTTATTGTAGACTCTCTCCCCTCTTCATATAATAATTGCCTTAATTGACTTGCGGAGCGATCAATTGGTTGGACATGTTGTAACATGTTGTCGCCTTAATATGCAAATGTGGCTCTAATTAAACAACAATGTCTCAAAGATTACTTAAAAAACAAAAAACCCCTTCTTAGTATACATATATGCTGGTTCCTCAGAAATCAATTGATTAACTGATAGCTGAATATACAACGTCAAATAATCAAATGATTCATCTAATAAATATAACAGGAGGTTGTAACTAATATTACAAAGAATTAAAATTAAATATGTATTAGAAATATTAATACATCTATTTATTTCTGTACTTGTTTGTCTGATAAGTAGTCATTAAATGACTCATAATAAAGCTAATAACTAAAGAAATTACAAAATATTTTAAACGTTTTAAATTAGTCATCATAAATAAAAAAAGTTAATTTGTCAAATAAAACTAAAAACTGAAATAATGATATTTACATATTAAGAACAATTTAGAACAACGTAAAAGAGTTAATTTAATTATGATTCATATTTAATAAAGTTAAAAAGTAAGAAAGAAAATAAAAGAAATATAGTTTATACCTCATAGATCCTCATAGATCAAACTCTTTAAATAAAATTGCTGAAATTTATTTTTAAAAATTCAATTAAATATAAATATAAATCAAAATATAAATCAATTTTATTGTTAGAGAATGTTGAATAATTTAAGGAAAGCTTTGTTTATTTTAATTCAAATATAGAAGATAATTTTGATGACAAGAAATTAAGTTTTTATTAGGTTTAATTAAGGTTTACTTAGTCATCACATATATGTATATATGCTGATCATACTATGTATAAGAAATATCTTAGAATTTTTTGAAAAAACTCTGCAAACTTTATTTTGTAGTTAATATAAAAATCCATATAAAAAATACCAAATAAATGTTATTTATATTTGGATCACTTCAAATAACATCTTTCTCACAGCACAAGAAAACCATTTCTTATTAAAAATATTACAAATTTAAAAAAAAAAAACGACAATCTCTTTCAATGAACATAACCTAAAGCTTACATTTTTTAAGGGGGATTTCCAGCAAAAAAATTAAAATTAAAATCAACACAAAATTACAAAAATAAAATAAATAAACAAGCTAAATGGTGTTGATTAATGTTGATGTGTGCATTCAATAAAATTCGCTCAAAGCTTATCATTTCGATTGACTTGAGGCAGCTCTAAAAGCAGATGCCACCAAAGGCAACTACCCTTTCCCGCCCCTCAATCAGCACCTCCTTTGTCCCTCTTAGTGCCAAGACCTTGTCAACTACTTTAATAAGCTGTAGCATGGTAGTCAAGTTCATTCAAGCGAAATAAAATGTTTATGCTTATATGGAATTTACCTGTTTACCTGTCACCTCTTACTTCTCTTCTCTGTGCATTCCTTTTGACTGATGACCTTACAAAGGAATTTAATATAGTGTCGTTCTTATTTTTGTCCTTGTTCTTGCAATGTCCTTTCAATCTCTGTTTTATTCCAACATCATTTTTATTATAGCTTATTTACTTTGACTGCATTTTATTTGCATAACTTCCACATAGGCAAGGAGAGACAAAAACTGAGCTGGAATATGAAAATGATTGTTAAATAATATGGAAAGATATTTTGAAATATTTCGGTATATTTTGGTATCACATATTTCTCAAAAAAAAAACAATTTTGCCAGACAATCTTTGCATATTTTCTTGAAGTCAAACAAATATTTCTCATCTGAAAAATCGTAAATTAGTCACATTTTGTATTATATTGTAGTATCTTAGCTTCATAGGTCAAATGGGTTATCATTGGACTTTGCTTTAGCTTAAGCTTTAGTTAATTCATAAGCTCTCTCAATGCCATTGCGTTATCAACAGCAGCCGTAGCTTGTTTTAGACCTCGAAACTCTGAGTTTCTATAGAAACTTTGCAAATATTTTTTTATTTTATTCTGTTTTAAATACTTGCGTGCACGCCGAGTGGGTCAATATATTAAACACAATTGTAAAAATGCATTTATAATTAAATATTCTTTATTAATTAAAATTCAAACTGTTGCGCTTATAATACCTCTCATTAAATGTAAATTTTTATTGCTAACAATTATTTATCATATAAATTGACAATATTGGTTGCAATTGGATTATTTATAAAGCGCACACATTTATTTTTAAACAAATAAAAATCAGAATTAAAATTTTTATTAATAAAATTTTATTTATCAGCATTTTTTGAATTTATTTTTAATATGTTTCACAAATGTGGCAATCAGTAAAAGTGTAGAAAAAAATAAAAGATTGTGATACGAAAATTATTGAAATTATTATGAATGAAATTATGATGAAAGTATGAAATATTGAGAAAAAGTATGAAATAAAATATGAAGATTTATCATAAATTAAACAATAATGAATTGCATATGACTAAATATAGGCAAATCAAAAGGAATAAATGTCTGCTGAGATTAACAGAATATCTCAAATTCCCAGCAAAAATAAATAAACAGGTTCAAAGACTTGAAAAGAAATCGAAGCAAAGCAGTTACAAGAGATGCAAAACAACAAAAATAAAGGCACTCAATACTGTAAAAAAACACTTTAAAATAAACATGATTGATTCTAATACAACGATCCATTAAATAACAGTTAATCCCAGCCCACTTGCATAATATCATGGGATTTTAATTTCTCTCTGCAAATTACACAATTTACAAAACATTTTAAAATTCTTAAGTAGCGATTTGTGTGTAATCTTTTACCAGCACAAACTCTAAGCCAAATATCACTTGCCACACACATACACTAATTGTAATCCCCAAAAATTCCCCACATTCCACTTGCACCGATGTGCACACAAATCCTGACCTGTAAATTGCGACAGTGAACCGAAAAAAAAAAATATATATATATACTATAAATAATTTCTTGCCACACTTTGGTTGAATGGGGAAAACTTAAAAAATCTTTATAGTAATATTGATTTATTGGCATTATTTATTTATTATTGGGGATGGCCGTGTGCTCTGTCATAACTTGCACTAATGACAGGCAAATCGGCTTATGACATAATGTACAAACAAATATGTATATACTTAAGTTTATATATATATAAATATATATATATATATATTTTTTTTTTTGGTGTATTGCAATACGGGAGTGATTTATAGGCCAATCGAAAATGCGGAAGCTTGTAATTTATATGGCAAATCTATAAAGTTTTATATGTATTATTAATAAATGCACGTCTTGTTTTTGCCTTAATGAACGAGGAAAACCAAAATATAAAACTATAAAAATTTTCGATAAAAAAAACCAAAACTGAATCGGCAACGGGAACTGTCACCCCGAAAGAAAAAAAGAAAAACTGTCACCAGCACAATAAATTAAAAAGTATTGCCGTAAAGTTTGTTGGCATTTTTTTGGCTGCTGTACATAATTTACTGCCCCGGACTGTTTGTTGGCCGCTTTCTTGATTGATCGTCGACTTGTTGGCCATTAAACTGGCGCGCCAAGAGTCGCGCAATTAAAACCAAAGAGAGAAGCAAATGTATATCATTTGCCAGACGAAATGTTGAACACTCTTTTCCTTGAAATCAAATAACTTCATATGTATAAGATACATTTAAGTATATTAGGATATATGTAAGTATATAATACAAATTTATTAGGAGATTTTAATAATTATTCTGTTAAGTAAGGGGTTAACTACTTTAATGTGTATAGATATTAGGTAAATTTATAAATAAATCGTATTAATAGTTCTGAAACTAAACAATTGTTACACACTCTCTTCTTTGAAATCAACTTAAAACTTATATACTTTTTCTAAAGATATTAGGCAAATTAATTAATTTATAATAATTGTCATAAAATCTTCTAATAATAGTCCTGAAACCTTCTACGCTCAACACAACTTTAACAGTCATTTTTTGGAATAAAAGTATTAATATAGATTGCAAAAGAATTTCTGAAATATCAATAAATCAATTTCATTATTAAGAGATCGTATTAATAGTTTTTAAAATTTTCTTGCAATTTTTGTTCTCTCTCAAATCAATTATTTTATTATACAAAATAAAACAAATAAGTAAAAATTAGGAAATCATAATTATGATCTAAAAATCTTCTTCATTAAAAAAAAGTTAAACCCTTGTTTTTATATTTGCAAAATTTAAATGTGGAACTCTAGTTCTTAATTTGTAATTAAATATTGCAAAAATTAACAAATATAACTTTTCTAGCATTTTTTTGTTTCTTTTCATATAAAATTGCTTATGAAATTCCATTTATAAATTAAGAATTTATGTAATACTAAAAAAACTTTCATATCCAAATCTGCCTTTATAAACTTTAACAAGTTTTTATAAAGACATTAAATCAGGGCTTATTAAAAATGAAAAATAAAAACTATTAATAAACAGAACTGCTACAAATGTAATTTTCCAACTTTTGTTGCAGTTTTCTGACTTGTAAATGCATAATTTATAAAACAAACAAAACGATAAACTTTTGAATTTATGATGTTTCTGACTTAACTAACGATTAAATAAGGTCACTTTAATTACGCTCTCATAAAACTTGTTCAAGGTGGCACCTAAGCGAGGTACTAAATAATAAGTATTCTAAATAAAACAAGAAATATTTTATATTTATATTCATTTTTTTTAAACTTGTTTCCAACAAACTACAAGCTTTAAGAATAACTAAGCTTTAATATTTTTCTTTTTATAAAAAGTTACTTTAATTAAATTTTCTTATTTGTAATAGGCAACTAAATGATAAATAAGCAATTATATTTTAGGATAATTCTTTTTATCGTTTCTGTACAAGCTGCCTCATTTCACTAAGCGACTCTTTGCTTACCTTTTTTTTTTAAACAGAACAAATTCAAGCAAATTGCAAAAGTCAATCTGTTCGTAGACCGTTTCCCAACACAATCTCTTATGCAATTTCAATCTCAATCGCCGTCTCAGTGTGTGTTGTGTGTGTGTTGCGTGTTGTGTGGGCGTTGCAATTAGAAGAGCCCCGTCATGTTCTTTTACAGAGCACACAGTTCGACGTCTCGTCAGGGCAATCAGTCAATTCGATCGCAAAATGTAAGTTATATAGAAGTATTTACAAATGTGTATATATATATATATATATATATATATATATAAGTCTTGGTATCATTTCATCAGCTGTGTGTGTTTGGGGCCACATTTCCGGCATATTTATAATGTAGCTTCGTTGGTCCGGCAACATGTTGCAGCAACATTTTATTTGTTTCGGCTTAATTGACGCTTCTCAAGCAGGCAACATCTGGCAACATTTAAGTTGAGCTGCTACACGCAACATGCTTGAGCTCATCATTAACTGTTATTGACATTGGCAACATTTAAGCGCAAGCAACATGCCACATGCCACATGCCACACATCCTGTCATTGACATTGGCTGATGTTGCCTTTTATGGCCCACAGGCGGCTCGCTCACTTTCTTCTCCTGATCTGCCCCTCCCCCCCCCCTCTCCGACCTTTCTCTTCTCCCGCTTCTCACTTCACCCAAAGGCGCCTGCTTTCGTTTTCGCATTCGCATTCGCCAAAGCAAACAAATAAAATTGTCATAATAAACATGGGACGATTGGAGGGGAGGGAAGGGACGTACATCCATTTACATTTCCATTCGCTCGTTAAAATTAAAAAGCATTTTACGCACTTGGCCCAAAGGCCGCTCACATTTTAAAAGTTGCCTCGTCGAGAGCAAAATTGTGTTCAAAATGTTGAAATTGTTAAAAATGCTCAAATTGTAATGTGTAGTTTCAATTAAGTTGTATAAAAAAATATATATATACATATGTATATGTATTCAAAATATATATGCATAAATTTCCTTCCATTTTTCTTTAATTACTTAAGTTTATGGCCAACAGCCAGAGAGTCGCCACAGTCTGCCTAGCGTCTGCCTAATTGGCAACTTTTATGTCCAAATGTTAAAATGTAACAAAAAAAAATCAAAAAGGAAAGAAAGACACACAAAAAAAAACACAAAATTTGTATAAACATTTCACATTACGCATTCGCCATGTGGCACGAACTGTGCGTTGTCTGTGTCATGTTTACAATTTCTAAATGAAAATATTGAGGCAAAATGTGTTTCCAAAACGTTGCGCTTTTCTATGCCCAGCTTTTAGCCAAATTGCAACAATTTTTTTTTTTTACATCTTTTTTGCATTTTGCCAACAAAGCAGTCAAAACACAAATGAAGAAAACAACCTAGAAAATAAGCAGGCACTTATTTGTAATAAAAAGTGTGTGAATATTTTTATACTCTTTTTTAATTGCTTAATTTATTACAACAATTATATCAAAATAAATTTTAAAAAAATTAAAGATCAAATACATTATATATCGTGCTAGTTTTTGGGCTAGAACTACTTGTGAATTAGTAGTTTGTATGCAAATATTTTTAATTTCCGACAAATCGGAAGTTGTTTATTGGTTATAATTGCCTGAAGTTATATATTTTTTCTGAAAATTGATTAACATTAAATTAACATTTTTATGGTTTAATTTTTTGCAAGTCAAAGTTTTCAATAAAATTGTAAAAATGTATTTGCTTTAGTATTTAATTAAAATTCTACTAATAGTAGTGAAAATTACTTATAATGTAAATATCATAATACCGTAAAAATAATGTGTTTGCAATGATTGGAAGTTAGAAAATACAAAAGTATATACAAAAATTCCTTTTTTTTAATAGTTCGTAGTCTTTTCTATTTGCCTCTTTGATTCTTTGAATAAAAACTGAATTGAATTTGTTTTATACCAAATCTTTTTCAAAATAAATTATTTAAGTTAGTCTTAGGAGTAAAAAAAGAGTTAGAGTAATTTATTTAGTAGAGAGAGTACTAGAACGTAAATTACTACAAAATTTACTTAAAACTTTTATGGATAAATATAAGTATGCCATAAAAATACTATATTTAATATTTTGTATCCAAATTTTTATTTTTTGACCTCCTTTAGAAGCCTCTTTCAGGTGTTACAAGCTTCTTAATAAAATCACCACGGTTTACTTCTTGACATGCGTATAATTAGGAAACAGTGAAATGAGTTCGGGCTTGTGTTCGGGGATCGAGATCTGTTCTAAATGTGTACAACAACATAACAAATATAAGCAGACAGTGTAACCATATACATATGTATTCCCATATTCTGTTGGCCTGCTTGTTGTTGGCCTATACAAATATTAGGCCGACTTTTGTGTTTATTTGCACAGTTGGCGGCGAATTTGCCGCTTTACTGACTCACAAATGAAGGAGGGGATTAGTTTATTTATTTATGTTTTTTTTAAATTTTTTTTTTTTTTTTTAATATGCCACCCTCATGCTACTGTTTCGCCCAGCTTGACCACAGACGAAGTCTCACTAAGCGAACTCCTGGCCAACTGGGAGGATCATAAAAATGAAAACACAGTTCGGGGCCTCGCTATTTGCATTTGGCTCATAACTCTTTTGATTGCAAATAAACCCTGGACGGGTTTCATTCAGCTCCTGCTGCTGTTGTTGTTATTATTATTGTTGTTGTTGTTGTTGTTGGCACATAAAAAGCCAGACGAGCGGCACACCCACGACAGGAATCCAGCTAAAAGTATCCAGAGACCATATCGGGCATCCTTCAAAAAAGTGGCACCCAAATGAACAAGGAGAGAGAGAGCGAGAACAAGCCATATGCAAATGAGGTTTGTTTTTATTGTTTGGTCCCACAACAACTGTTTTCGAATACTGTCAACCGGCAGACACTTAATGGGTTTTTTCATCTGGTACGCAGCCTGCCCGGCCCATGCCAAACCAATGTGAACCTCACCGGGTTTCAGAATGGCTCTGTCATGGCTGAGCATGCGTAATGAAGCTTAAGTAGAACTGGTTATAAAAACTGCCGAAGCGCATGAAAAAGCATCAAAAAGGTGTTGTACAATAAGCTCGATGAGGATGGCAGTAGCTTAACGAACCAATAGAGTAGCCAACATTCTGGATATATTAAAAAAAAAATAGGATGAACGGAGGAAGTAGTCTCAAGCAGGCATACTTGAAAGTAAAATTTAGACAGACAATGTAGATAATGTACAGAAAATGTAATTACTAATGACATAAAGGGATCCCAACCAAAGAAAGAAACCAGAGAATCTATTATAACAATAATGCTCAACTTTGAGAACGGCAGAGAAGGGCTTGACATTCAAGAACTTTACTTTTTGTAGTTATAGAAGTGAGAATATAATAATGAATTCATAACAAATGTTTTGATTATTATAAAATTAGTAAATATTCATTCAATGCGAGCAGAAATTAATGAACTAATTTTATCATTTTATTAGGTATAGGTTACCTACCTATCATTTTATTAGCAGATAAAACAAATAACAATCGAAACATATGTATAAACATGGATTAGAAAATGTGATGCGTCTGATATATTAGGGACAAGCAAATATTATGATATATTGCATATTGCGTTTCAGGGGTATTTCTATTTATTTTTTAAGTTTAATAAAATTAAATTTAATTGAAACAAACATATTATTGCTATAAATGAAACATTGATCAAAACTGTGACTTGAGAATATTTAATTGATTAAACCACATTCAAATATTGTCAGGCAAAAATATTTCAATATTAAAAAAAGGTAAAATGGTAGGAAAATTTTGAACTAGGGACAAAAGAAAAGAAGTAATATATATATGAGAATATATAATATAATGCATAAAAGAAAAGTTTTATAAAGGGAGAAAAAGTTTCAAGATGAATCATAAAAATATAAGATAAAAATAAACGTATAGATGATGAATATAAATGTGTAATTTTTCTTTCTATAAAAAAAAATTTTTTATTAAAGACAGATGAACAAATTCATTTTGACTTAATCAACCAAGAATATAAAATAATACTTTAAAAAGTAATACCTTTAAAAGTATATACAAATTTTGTCTACAAATAAATTGAGAAAATTTTAATAAACTTTCTATAAATTTATTTATTTATTTAACAACATATTTGCCTTTATAGATTCCTTCACAATTCAATATCATAATGTTTTGTTTTTGCCCAGCAGCAATCACAATATCAAACAATTTGATAGTATAAGTAGCTTACAAAATATTTAAATGTTTTCAATAAATTTCAATTGACTGATTTATGCACTTATTCTGCAAGTGACAAGTGCCTCACAGTAGGCATCCATATTTATAATGTCATAAATGAGAATTGAGAAATTTAATTGATTTTATGCAATTGATTTATGCCAAATGTGTGCGAGCATGTTTGTGCGTGTTTATGCGTGTTTGACCTTGTTTCTGTGGCTTTGTGCAAATTGTGTGCGGCTTGTTTTACTCAACAATTTGAGGATTTAACAGATTTTTAACACGCATAGGAAATTACACGGCAGGCCACAACAAATAGCTGTCACACCTGAGGGCGAGAGCAGGTGAAATACTATCACTTACAGCTCAAAGAGCAGCGCAAATAAAGGAAGGAATAAATAATATGAAAAAATAAATATATAAAAAATTCTTTTACAATTTTTTTATGCCACATAATATTCAGATATCGATTTTCAACAAATGAAAAAAAAAAATAAAGGACCTGCGGTCCTTGTTGCCCTGCGCTCGAATGTCATGAAAACTAACGACATGCATATAACTGACACATAATGCCATATACGCAGCGAAAGGCTAAGAGGGGAGGCAGGGGCAGACGGGCATTGGGTAATAAATGAAGTGTGCATGTAAGAAAAATGGCGTTCGTCGCCATTTTACTTGCTGCTGCAAGGACATGTATCGCATAACCCAGTCGGCAAACGTGTGTTAAGTGAAATGGCCAATGTCCTGGCAATGGTAATGCGGTTATGCAGGCAGTCAGACAGGCAGGATACAGGATACAGGATGCAAATACAGCTTGTCCTTACGATGAGAAAGAAGTTTGCGGTTTTTATTTGCCATTTAACTGCAGATTTTCCTCTTTGGGAAAATGTGTATAAAGCAAAAGGAGGCAAATGAGGGTTTGCATGGCTACGAAAAGCTTAAAAATTTAAAAAGAAGCTTAAAACAGTAAGAAACAATTAATTTAATGATTTTTGATAAGGAAAAATCTTAAATTTCTATAGAAAAGTTGCAAAGATATTTAATAATATAGGGATGAATGATCGATGTTTAATTAAACTTTTTTTTATCAATAAAATGAGTTGCCATTAGGAAAAACGATTTATTAAGCATGTGAAATATTTCATTGATGTTAGATAACAAAAAATTGATATACAAGTTTAAGTACATCCTAAAAATACCTATATATTCCATATACTTTAAGTTAGAATTACTTAAGCTGACTGATAATAGAGACTAATAAGTAATATTCTCTATAAACTCAATTTTTATTCAATTTTCCACGTTTCAAAATTAAAAGCAAACACATTCTGATTGAATTTGTTAAAAAAGAAACGAAAAAAAGTGGATAAAAAATAATAGAATTGCCTAGAAGCCTCTTGAGTTTTAGAGAGTTAAATAATTTGTAAAATAACCAAATATTCGCATATAGTATTTTTCAAATGTGATTGCATTTTCAACTCTTTTTTTTTTTGTTGACCCTCATGCATTACACAATTCACTTTGCATTTGAAAGTTTTTTTTTTTTTTTATTAAATACCCGCAAAATTGTAAATATTTTATGTTGCATTCATGCTTCCAAACATATTGAAATAGTGCAATAATAATGAAAGCTGCGGCACAAAAATTTTTATAAAAAACACTGCATAAGCGAAATATGTGGAGAATTGACTGGGAGTTACCCTGTAACTGGTTGATTTGTTTTATATAATAAGAAAAATATTATTTAAAATATAAAAAATATATATACTGTTTTATTAATATGTTTATTTTGATATATGAAATAACCGCTAGAGAATTTTAAATGTAGAGTATTTCTATCTGGCCTGCTGATATTTCCGATTACTTTTTAATTCCAAATGTTTTCAAAATAAATAAAAGCGCTTTTATTTTAATAATTGTGTACGCAGCGATTTAATTCCAAAAAATGGAACTCAGAACTGTTAATAATGGCGATCTTAAATGATTTAGTTGATATAGAAAATGGAAACAGATCTATGTATTAATGTAGTTAGAATAGTTAAGATAACACAAAAACTTTGTTATAATATTAATTATTAGTTTTAATTAACTATATTCCCATTATCACACTCTCTGTATAGGGTATTACTTTATGGGCACATATGAATGTGCATACTATATGACTTTTCTGTGGTCAGGCCATGAAAATTGCACAGAGAGAGCGAGAAAAAAAAGCGGAGAAATATTGTTGAAGAACACAAAGTGGCATATGCAACATTTCCATTCCAATTTATATTTGTAGTCACATTTCAATTTCAATTTCATATTCAATTCCTCCACACACTTCGTCTTGCAGGAGGGCTATCAATCGGATCAGGCAGTTGGCGCATTGACCGCCCAGAAGCAGAAGGAAGTTGGAACCCCGGACATGGTGCAAACCAGTCGGCGTCTTTACCAGGAGCGCACCCAATTGAGTAAGTACCATCATGTTGATGTTGTGTTTTATGGGGGAAACACAGGGGGGCATTTGGCGCCATTAAACGCCACAGAGTTATGCCAATATGCAGGGTCTCTCTCTCTCTCTGTCTAGAATTTGATTCTAATTCTGTTGCCCTGGTAATTGCATTGTAAATAGCCAAGATATTCCCCCTTCCGTAACCCTCTTGCTACATGAGCATCACGTTCCGACCATAAAAAATGTGCTAAACAAATGCAAACTTTGTTTTGGCATTCCGTCCAGAGAGCGTTAAAAACAAAGTCGGAATCAGCGTCTTCTTCTTGTGTTTTATGTTATTTATGTCTGGCATTGTCTTGGTTCGGGGTTTGTCTAATGCTCTGGCACGTGACTGGGAAGCTGTAGAGCTGCAGATGATGATGAAACATTGCCCACAGTAAAAAAAAAAATATATATAAACCAAAAGGGCAAAGACTAAACAGAAATCCAGTTAAGGCCAAATACCGAGACACTTTCTAAATGGCTCCGAGGAACGCACAGATAGATGCCACCAAAAACTTGCTGCCCCTGCCTCATTGAAAGACTCAACTCTCAAATGCCAGACATTTTCTCTGCAACGCCTGTTCATTCAACAAAACTTCTTTCTCTGCTGTGCACTTTCGTTGCAATTAAAACGAGTTAACTTGTCAACGTTGTTTCAATTTTTTTCTTTCTACTTTAATGCTCTTACTCCTGTCACACTACAATCACTTTCTTATCGAGCTTGTAATACATTTCTTGACTTATTAATGCGTTTAATTCTTGGTCAATCTAACTGTCAACCAAGTCAATTTAAGTGTCATTACACAGAAATTTGAAAAAGTAAGTGATATACTGAGCTATTTTAGATATTTAACTAACAAATTCAACGCAGTATCAAAAATGAGTATAAACATTTCAAAGGAATTATAAATATAATAAATATGTGTGTTTTTCTAAAAAAAAAAAAAAATTAAGTTAAATTTAAACCAAGGCGAATTAAATTTCAATAAATATCCATGCTAAAAATACATAAACACATATTTATGTTTCTGTTATGATTTGATTTTGATTCATATTAACAAAAACAATTAAATGTAGACTATATAAAAAATTAAAAAACATATTTTTCTTAAGAAATCAAAACACAATTTCCTACAGAATTCGAATTTTTATCTATAATAATTTCAATCTGCTTATTTGTTTGAGTACAAGATTGATTTTTATTAATAATTATCTAATTGAAAGTTGTTCTTAAATTGTCTTAAAAGGCAAACCAATTTACCAACACAATTATCAAGTTTTTAAAACTTATTTTTAATCAAATTCATTTTTAATATTTATGTTAGTTATATTTGAGCATTAATGTGTTAATCATGATTTCTTCAACTCATCTCAAAATTCAACATTACAGCACAAATATTTAACCCAAATTGAAGTCCTAAAATTAATAAAGAAACTTTTGATAATTAAAAATTTAAATTCTGTAGTATATAGCAAAAATAAAGAATTTTTGAGGCTGAATACAATTTTTAACCAAGTTAAAAATGCAAATAATTAAAAAATTGGGTATTTATTAAAATATAGCGGGAAAACGTCACTGCAAATTCTTTTTTATAACGCCTTCTAAAAAGCTCGACCAGGCTTTGTTATAAACTATCTCAGCTAATATGTGTATAATATTTTTGTTACTTATAATACAATAAATAACATATATATTATTTTATCAAAAATCTTCTCGACTACTAAAAGAGTGTATACAAACTTCGCTCTACTGAGTGCGTATTTTCCCATTGCTTGTTGTTGCTGTTATTGTGGTATTTTAGTCTTGTGCTGATCTTACCAATTACTTCATTAAAAGCCTGCGGACTATCGGCCAACAGCAGAAGCGGCAACAGCATTTTTCTGAGCCCAGGCATTGACAATGAAATGTGAGCTCATCGCGTGTATCTTTTTGGTTGCCACATCCATTCGGCTGGAAAATTGCCGTTTAAAGCGCGTGAAAATCGCTACTTGTTTTTTTATTTTTTTTTTTATTTTTTTTTTTTTTTGTTTGTTAACCGTTAAGCGCGTGTGGACAGCAAACGACGACGTCACCGTAAATGAAAGTGTGTCACTAAGCCTGGGAAATTGTTAACTGATACGAGTATGCCTCGAATGTGGTTGTTGCTTTTATTTGCTGTTGTTGTTGCGACTTTAAATGCGTAATGATGCAACAATTTTCTTATCACATTTTTGTTGTCAATTTGCTTGAAAGTCTCCTGAACTCAATGGCAAGCTTCTTGGTTGCAACAGCAATCAATTCTTGTGGATTGGGAATGAGACTCCTGTTTATTGGCATTTTGCCAAGCGACATGTTTGTTTATTAACCGTTATCTTGAATGTTTGTTTAATGTTGTTTGTTGTTGCATGCAATTTTCCTTAGACTTTTCTCTAAAGCCCTGGCCTGTGGCATGCCATAGATTGGGATTCTATGGAGCTTTGTTTGACAGTCATTCCACAGCAGCGAGTACTTTGAGTGTTATTTATAGTAATGGCATTCGATTGTTTGATTTGTTGACATTTCATTGGTATACCCTTCATTATCTAGTTACTTTATTTATAAGAGCATCATTGTCACCAGCTAAATGAATCATTAAATGTATTATTGACTGACTTTTGATAAAAAAAAAAAATACATAGTTTTTCTGGTTAAAAGTGATTCAGAGTGGATATGAGATAGAAAATTTTATTAAAATCCCTCCCGAGCCAACAAAAAAATAGTTATATACAAAGCAACAACTTCCGAAAAAAATATAAAATAAAAATTCCGACTAGATTTTTTTTTGACTTTTAACTTCTTAAAGAGATAGCTTTAGATAACTTTAAATAACGTTGAGTTTAATTAAAAATATATTAAAGATTTTTAAAGATATTTAAAAGAAATTAATAAATATCCCATTAGCTTCTCATACAATATTTTTGTATTAAATTGGTTCATAAAATACTTGAAAATTAAATAATAATTTATTATATCTAGATCTATAGGTTTATCTACAGGTTTATTTATTTATAAAAAAAAATAAAGTCAATTTTTTAAAGTCCGAGAATTTTATTCGATATTAGAATTTATAGACTTATTTATAATAAAATACACATACAAAAAATAAAATCACAATCTTTTTATTTTGCAGAGTATTAATTCATTGCACTAATAGTATTATATCGTAAATCAATTTTAAAAAAATAATAGTATTAATCGTATGTGTATAAACAATGCATAGCGCTTAAAACCGGTAAAGAATTTGCATATTAATACACTAGCTATATAAAATTTAAAAAAAAAACAAAAAGAGCAGCTGGCAATAAATTATTGAATGTAAACCGAGAATGTCACAGCCTTCAACGGAATCAATAAATATTTATCATATGTATGCACTCGAAAGTAATAATAAAAAAAAAAAGACAAGCAATAAAATAAAAAATAAATGAAATATAGTAGTTTTTAATAAAGTTATTGCACGCGTTTCTCGTGCGTTTTTAGTCGCAGTTCAGTCAACTTAATTATGGTAGCCCTTCCCCACTGATATGACCTCTCAATGCTAATTCACATACACATATGTACACAAAAGTAATCCACTTAATTAATCAACAACAATACGCAACGTTCGCGACTCGCGTGCGTTTTTTGTCGCACGCGATTTCCACGCGCGATTTTGTTTGCTGAATATAAATTTTGATTTTTTTTTGTATTTTTCATTTTTGTTCTCATTTTTTTTACTTTATTCTTTATTGATCCACAGCAGTTTGCACCTTTATTGCCTGTACCTTGTTTGCATTAAATTGTTATTGTTGTCCTCGGTGGCAATAAAAAATTCGCAGAAATATTTGCGTACACGCAGTTTTTTTTTTTTATTTATGCTGATGTCGTTATCAGAGAGGCGTGTGTTGTTATCGTCCCCCGTTGCAGATACCGATGCGAATGCCAACAAACTGCACCCAATAAAGCCATAAAGTGTTGCCACATGCAAATAAAGCAACAGATGCAGCAACAACAACAAAATGACACTTAAACATTCAAGCAAACACACACAGGCTGAAAAATTCACTCTTAAATCAGATCAGAGTAAAACCATTTGTTTCACAGCCCAACAGCTCTCAATTGTCAAAGGGTGTCTGGTGGCATATTTCAAGTTTTTTTGTACTAAAGCTGAGAATACATCGAGAATATTCCCAATATAATACGCGCAAATATTTTGAATATATTCGACAATATTTGATTTTTAATTTTTACAAATTATTGGTTACCTATATATAAAAACTCGTATAGCAGAGTTTGTGACTGAACTCCTTCGATACAGCTGGGCGGATTTTTATGAAATTTTTTATGTATATTTACAATAAAATAATAAAATAACAGATGAAAAATAACAAATGAAGTATATTTCATACAGCTAGATGATCCTCACATTTTTTAATTGCAAATATAGTATTTTTTAAATAATTGAAGTTGTGAAAATTTAGTAAAAATGCGAAAAAAAAAAAAAATAATAATTTTTTAAACAACGTACTCCAATTATAAGATCAGCAAAAGGAAAATCGCAACAAGCAACCGAAACAAAAATTTAAATATAATAAGGTGATTCTGCATATTTCTACTACAATTATATATTTTTTTTAATATTGAAAATATATTTTTCCATAGCATGACTTTAAAACAACATACAATACGCATTTATTTATTTATTTATTTTTCCAATAAAAAACAATTTACAAATTCGATTCCATCGACAGAGTCATCCATTGCTTATGTACATACTTCAGAGTTAATGTATGCATATATGTATGTATGTAAGTCATTTTCATAAACGCCACACAATTGAATCATCAACTTGGCAGACGACATGGCGACAAGCTGCAACACAGCCTCATCAAGAGGCCGCACTGAATCATCACTCCACATGAATTATTCAGTGCGCCCAATTTGTTATTGCACCCCCCCCCGCCATAAGTCTTCAGAATGTGGTTGCAACTGCAGCTGCTGTTGTCTTTGAACTTGCCCCCTGTGGGTGAAATCATTCGCAAATTGCAGCAGTTAGCCGTGACCATGGCGTTGCATGCAACACGCCCACAAGGCCCATAAAGTCATTAGTCTGCCATAAAATGCTACTGCAATCGGATTTGTAATGCCTTCAAGCGGTAAACGCTTGTCTAAGCACAATTATTGAATAGGCCCCCCAATTAGGAAATGTCTTATTACGTAATGCACCAAAAAAAAAAGCAATAAACCGTTTTTATGTCTTTCAATTACTTACAAAAAATCAGAATACCATTTACCAATTTATATGGCAAGATATTATTCTTGAGAAGCAAGTAATGCTGCTTTAGATATTTTTAGAATTGATATAATATGTGCATTTAATTCTTATAATTTAATATACCTATACTGTAGAATGAGTACAACATCCCAAACCTTTTTGATTATTTTAATTAATAAGTTGGTCACTTAGACAGCTTAATCCCATGGATTATATATAATAGTTTTGAATACTTAGATAGATTTAACTCTTTTTATAGACTTTGACATTTACACACATTTGAATTGATTGGATGAAATATCTTTTTGAGCTATTTATTCTAATTAAAAATGTAATTAATAAGTTTAAAGTTGCTTCTTTCTTTACTTTATCTTTTATGCTAAATTCTGCAGAAAAAGGCAAACAATTTTAATTTTTTTTATCAATAAATCAGGTATTTTTTCAATTATGGTATTAAAATTAAAATTATTTTTTTTCGAAAAATAGTTAAATATTTAAATTTTTAGCAGGAAAAATTTAAAAATTAATTTTGGTTGCAGCCTTTTTCATTGAACTGATTGTTGAAACCAATATTAATGATATAGAAAAACTATTCTTTTACCGGGAAACGAACCCCAAACTGAAAGCTTGACACTCTATAAATAGTTTCTATCAAGATCCATATAAATTACATACAGAATATAATCAATAAACAAAAAATAATAATATTTAATATTTAAAAAAAAACTTACCTGCAATACAATCCTTCAGCAAACACTTTTCAGTTTCCTTTTCTAAATATCCTTTTCCATTTGCTGCAATCCTTTTTCCAGGAAACTTGGCCAATTCGCACAAGCGACGTATTGATCTGGAGGCACGCTGTAGATGGCCACAAGCGCGTGTGATTAATATAAACAATGAGACATCCAAACAGTACTCACCACATGCCACAATATTGCATCGTTGCGATGAGACCACGGGCTGTTGTCCAGACTATAAGGTGTGCACAATGAGGAACTCAACGACCGTGGAATTGCCATTCTGGGTATTGGCCAAGGGCAGTATTCGTGCTCAGGCCCAAATGGTCGCACTGACCAATCATACGGAATGCGAATGCGTCAGTTTAGCTGCACAGCGGCGCAAGCGCAGTTCACAGTGTCAGTGCCCCAAGCATTTCATCAATTTCAGCAATTTAAGCTGGCAAAAAGGTGGCTTATCCGCAGGTTGCCGCTGTGATTGCCACCTGAGCGATGCAACGTGTCAGCGCATGAAGAACGGCGAGGAAGGATTCGCCATGTCCGAGCGCAGGTGAGTTGAGTTTGTACGTTTAAATCCCGCTGAATAATGTTTAACACCTTCCTCTTCTTCTTTAACCATTTTGACAGATGCATCCTGCGCAATGAGTGCAGTCAGCCCATCTGCAATTATGGTATCTATAGTCCACATAGCGGACGTTGTCCGCGTCCTTCACAGCAGCAGCAGCAACAGCAGCGTCAACTGGGATTTGGTTAAGCTATTAAGGCATCCGGTTTCAAAGCTTCGAAGCTGCTGCCATTCAAAAACATAGCAATCCAGAACTGTGTATACAATTAAACTATTACATACATGCAGACATAAATACATACATACATACATACATATATACTAACTAGAAAACGCATTAACCCACTGTGCAAAATACAGTGGGCCACACAGCAGAGCAGTTCATGTGATTAGATTAGCAATGGCATTTCATATATAATATGTAGTATGTTAGCTATAAAAATAACCAGAAAAAAAACTACTTAAGCATTTAAAATTAATTGCAAAAAATAAATATATTTCTAGCTTATACAAGCTAAACTGCCTTACGATTAAAGACACTTTTCTCTACCAATTTATCAAAATTACAATAATATACTAAACAAATTAATAAAAAAAAGGTGTACCTAAAAGCCTCAAATTGTATATGCTAAATAGCACAGCTGTAAAAACATCGATAGTGCCACTCATTAATAATCGATTGCTTTTGCCACAATCGATAGAATTGCGATAACAAAAAATCTAAGTATATAATTAAAATGTTATATTATTTCAATTTATAAAAATAATACAAGCTTAGTTGAAAATAATTTTTTTTTTTAAATATAAAAACATATTAATTATTTAATCGATACTAATATAAAAACACTTTAATTATTTAATCGATAATATCGATAGTGCCATCGATTGTTTTGTGGCTATACTAAATACAATCTTGCTAACTACAAGCCATTAGCGCACTTTATATCTCAAAGATGGTAATAATTCCCAATATTGCATTTGTAATTTGTAAAAATTCATTAAAAAAAAATTTCAATATTTAAGACTTTAAATTATGACTATGTATTTTAAAATAATGAAAAGAAAACTTACTTTTTTGCTTAAAAGTCTTAACCTTTATGAAATTTATAATAATTATTAATAATTATATCTGGCTGATATGATAGAAAGCTATACAAAAAAAAAACCATTTATAAAACGTTCCTTTCATCTAACAGTCATTGTGTAGCTCAGTATTTAAGTTCTCATTTAATAATTTCATATCTTTTTCATATCATATCATTTTTGTAAAGAATTAAGCTATTTAGTCATTGCTTCTAGCAACATGAACTGCTATTGATTGTACTATCTCTCAACTCGAATTCATTAAGATCATTAAGAGAGAGCTAATACAGGGCCTATACAAAACACACACAATATGTGAAAATTTAGGAATCGGCTATTTAATTGCCGAGCAAAAAGTATTGAACCAACTAACATTCAATTGTACTTAAGTTACGTGTTTAAGTTTCAATTACTTATAAAAAAAAAAGAAAAACCTACTTATATATATTACGATTAAACGATACAGCTAGTCAGCGATCGCAGATGTGTCTACTTACTCCTCTTTCCAGTTTATTTTTAATTAAATCCATTTTTTTTGTCTCCGTTTTGTGTCCAAGAACTCGAACCATTTTCGTTTGTGGAGTTTTCTTATATCTGCTGCCATTTCTCGTAAAATGTGATAAGTAATAATTATTTTTCAATTAAACATTAAAAACTTAAGCTCTATGCTCTCATATGATTATATAACTCTACAAATTTGTTCAAAATTTAAGCAGTATTAAACTTAGTATAGTTTTGCTTAAATTATTAAATCATTTTTTTTTTGTGTGCCCAATAACTCAAACAATTTTTTATTGTAGAGTTTTCATAATACTTCTGGCACTTTTCCACACGTTAAATGCAATCTTATTTTTTGGGTAACTTTGAGAAAAAGTCTTCGTGAAATTCCTTTAGGATCAGCTTAAATTTATCTGCCTGCTGTGCCAACATAACTTTATATTCAGCATCGTCATTGTCAAGCATTTCGTCAGCTTCACCCAATGTTTTAATATACTGCAGCCAATTGATCTCCAAGTCAAGAACCTGCTGACGCGTTTCCTCTGTCATTGTAACTCTGTATTTATGCAGTAGTACAAATAACTCCAACATGGGCGTAAACCTGGTCTGTTTTAGGGGTAAAGCATTGACCAGGCGATCAAAAAGCTGCTTGGCAATGGCAGATTCACGTAACGTACGTGGCACACGCATAACTTTGGTCTCATTGCGTTCAATATAGCGATAGACAGCTGTGAAATTGTTTATAATTAGTAACTGTATATAGAACTATATCTAACAACTTACACTGTATTAAGGCAGTGGCATGATCTAGTAATAATTTAATATTTAGCGCCTGCCATTTCTCAATCCAATCGAGTAGCGTGCTCTTGATGGGGTTCTGATTGATGAGCACAAAATGCACATGAGCAATGGCGTCCACAAATGATATATCATCGGCGAGAGCGCTATAGTGCTCAATGCCGCCCTCAAAGATGCCCGCTGTCTTGGCGCTGCTCATCAGCCGTTGGGTAAATGCCTCCTCCGTCATCTCCCAGAGCGCATGATGTTGTTGCCAATGCTTTACATAGTCTGCAATTTGTTCCTGCTGCCTGGTAAGCTCTGCCTCAATGCTGCGCACCAGCTCCACACATTCGGGATCATCACGAAATGCCCTGGCAAATCCTGGACGTCGTTGCTCTTTTGGCAGCTTTAATCTTTGGCCCAGTCGTGGAAATTGATCTACCTGAGTGTGCACACGTTCGATTATGCCACGCAGCACTGTACAAATTGTTTGCATATCCGGTGTGAGCATAATTTGAGAGTCCTTGACATCAGATTCAATGACTAAAATGGGTGCAGGCGCCATGTCCTCATCACAATGCAACGCCTCCCGCAGCAATTCCAAGGAATTGCGAGCACAGCTCAAAAATGCGCTGGCCAGCATATCGTCGAATACATTTACATATTGAGGCCAATCGTTGGGCAGCTACAGAAAGAATAAGAAAATAAGTTTTAATAGTGCTTCAGCCATTTCACAGCATAGCTTACCTCATCCTTAAAATCCTCGAACTCTCGGGACACAGCAAGCATTAGCTCCACAATGTTATTGTAGTACTTCCATAGCGAGTTGTTGCCACGATTTAGGGAGCTGTTTAGTTGCTGTTCGAATACCGAGATGTCCACGGCGCCGCTGAAATTCAGACGCAAGATTAAAGTATCGCAGATTTTCTCACAGTTGCGCACAACTTGACGATTGGCGCGCTTGTAAAGCTGAACAATTTGACGCAGCTGCTCAACATGCAGCACACAATCCTCCAGCCATTCGGTATAGTCCTCGTTTGGTTCGGCAACAGCACCATAGGTTAATTTATAAATGCCTGGCGCCAGTTTGCGATCACAGTAGAGTATCAATGGCCGAAACAATTTACGTTCCCGTGCCGCCAAAGAGTACATAATACGATTGTAGTCCAGGCACAGTTGCAAGACACTTTTGTAAGCAATGCGCAATATTTCCTGGCGTTCAAAGATCTTGCGCATTGAAGCAGGCACCGCAAATGCCAGACGCTCGAAATGCTCAGCCTCTGAGCTAATGTCCAGCACAATGGCATCAATATTACACTGCAGCAACGATTTGGGTTGTTTGCTGCGCAACAGCAGATACCGTTCTAATTTCTGGCACAGATTGGGACCGCATCTGACATACAATTGCTGCCAATCCTCATAGGAGAGACGCATCTCCCGCTCGAACTCTGTGCGCAATAGCTTAAACTTGGCCAACACGGCAGTTGCCTGGGGCACAGCCGGCAACCAAGCGGCGTTGCTTCTGGCCAGACGATTGCTCAGCCATGTCAGACGCTCCAAATTAATGCGATAGGCCAGCGCACGGGATACATGTTGTGGCAGCCAGGATTTATGTTGTTTTCGGCGCTCTAGCAGTAACTGCCTGGTTGTGGCATCCATATCCTCGCTAAAGAGCTGCCACACGTGACTCACTTGACGCAGATAACATTTACGCAGCGTGGCATGGTAGGAATAATAGAGCATAACATTAAGCGCCTCTAAGGCTTCCTCCACATTGCAAACGCGTTGAAATACATTGGAGATCAAACGCTGTTGTGTCTCTTCCATGTGTTGCACGCTGCGTCGATAACTTGCCACCTGTTCGTACCACTCGCCACGATGCACATTCAACATGAGCTGCTGCGAGCCAGAGCTTCTGAGTTGATTGAGTGATTGTAAAAACTGCTCCTCCACTCTGGTCGCAATCATTTCAAGTTGCTCACCCGTTGTCCCACTGAATTGTGGCTTTTCAATTTGTTCGCTCTCATCTAGACGTCCAAACACAATCATCGCTTCACAAATGTCCATAAGATCAGCTAGACGCTCGATAAATGCGTTCACATGATTAAATATAATGCCCTGATCCAGTTGCCAGCCAATGTTATCATTCTCTAGCCGAGCCATGTGCTCCTTATAGGCCAAGCAGCAATCTAACGATAGATTGCACATTTTAACGCCAAAACGTGGTTGGCCCGCAAGAATTTCCTCCAGTTTTATATGCTCCGTGCAGTATTTAATAATCTGATTGCTTAAATTACGAAAAAGCACCGTAATGCGTTCATTGCTTTTGAAATGCTCCGAATTAAGCCAAATAAATCGCATCAAATGAATTATACGCGGCAAGAGTTGCGAAACAGCTGCTGGACTCGTTGCCTCGTCAATTTTGGCGCAGGGCGTTACAAGCAAATGCAAAAATTTGATATTGGACATGCTCAATTGCTGCTCCCGTTTGGCAGCCTCAATTAACTCTTCAATTTGGGGTATGTGAACTGATTGCCATTGCCGCAGCACTTTAAAGACACGCTGCACATCAAACTGTATAAGTTGCGAGTTTAAGCCCTGCAACACTTCTACTAATTGAGATAAAAGAGAGAGAATTAATAAAAAATCTTCACAAAAATAAAAATATTCAAAAACATAAAAATAAAGTTAAATGTTTATGAATATTGTCGCTTAAGAGTTAAATAAATAAAAAAAAACGTAATAAAAACTTTTCTAAATAATTTACATGCAACATATATTTTTATGCTTTACATAGTGTAAATAGATATTCAAAATATAGCTTTAATTCAGTTAAAGCACAATTATAACTAAATTTATGATTATATATATATATAAATCATAAAACTGTTGCTCAGAGCTGCCACCACCGATCTGACCCTGCTGCTGCCAAGGGTCCAGGACTTTATTTAGTTTATTCTTCATGTGGGCCTCCAATGAGCATTGTTGTTATAATTGTCCGGAGTGGGTGGTCCATTAGCCATGTTGCCATTGGCATTGGTGTCGTCCTCTAATTGACCAGCAATGTCAGCGGCGCCTTGACCCAAGAAAGACACATTACGCTGCTCATAATCATATTCGCAGATTAGTTTGTTTTCACATAGATGCAAACGGTCACCATTCGAGAATCTATGCTTGCACTTCTGGCATGAAAAGCACTCATGATGATAAATATTAAAGCGTACACGCGCCACCTTCGCAGAGGTTGGAATGACATTGTTGCAGGCGGCGCAGAAAACGGTATTTTCAAATATTCTTCGATAATCATGCTCGCAGGTAATTAGATTACCCATTTTGCAGAGATAGGAGCCGACTGCCCCGAGGCGAAAACCGCAGCACGCACATTTAAGGCAACCCTCGTGCCACAGCGTGGAGTTCGGCGTGTTGAGCACGTCTTGCATTCGCTTGCCGCAGCCGTTGCCTAGGCTGTTGTTATTGCTAATATTATTGCCATTGTTGCACTGGCCGTCGTTGTATATGTTAGCGGCTTGTTGTTGTTGTTGTGCCGACTGCTGTGACTGCTGCTCATTGGATGATACTTCGACAAGTTGGGATTTAGTTTTTGGTATATCCATAGTGATGATATTTTGTGTGCTAAAGCATTCATAGGCTTCATAGGGCGGCATATAAATACGCTTTTGATTGATGTCGTTCTCGTCAATCTTGTTGCTCAGGTTTTCCTCCAAATTGTTAATAGGATTTAAATTGGGATCACAATGCTGCGCAGTTTCGGGCTCCAGATCGTTGGCAACGACTGTCTCATCATCATCGTCATAGTCCATGCCAATCGCGTACATATCCATGATTTTAATAAATATTACAATGATTTTAACACAATAAACAATCAAGCGTTTGTGACGGAGAAACAGGAAATAAAATTAAATAAAAGCAAACGCGCCATAGAAATTTAAGCGTCATAAGTGTTGGATAACGTTTGAAAACATTATGTACACACTTATCGATGCATTTTCGCAAAAAATTAAAAATAATCATTATATCCCAATATTTTTTTTAAAGGCACAACAGTTACGGTATCTGGTATGTACCACGTACTATTATATAAAATTGTAATAAATTTGTATGTAAATTCACTTACAGCGATACTCCCAGAATTCAAACTCATCTTGAACTGTGGCCAAATCGTTGGGCACCATCAGGGTTCGGTCGCTAAGCAAAGTGCGAATCTGCGTTGTCCAGTAGACGGCAATGCTCTCCAGATTCTTGAATAATCTTCTATCGCAGACAATCTCCTCGCCTCCAATCTGATGCAGCACAAAGGGCACATAGAGCACTGTAATGCCGCCAATTTTGGAGTTGATGGCAAATAGAAATGCCAACAACTTGTCGACACTAACGCAGAAGCGATCACGTATGGTCGCATTCCAATCCTTATAATTGCGAAATATGGGCGCATAGAAGCGTTCCAGCAAACGCATTAGACAACCATCTACATCGCTGTGCACGGTGCCAAAATGAATTTCGTCGTGAAAGCCCTCGACACTGAATATCTGGTTGGGCTCGTCACGCAAAAAGTAGCTTATATCATCCACGGTATGCGAGGGAAAGCCCAAACTGGCAGCAAGACTGCCGTCCTCATAGAAAATAGTCAAAACCGGCTCATTAACCTCGAGTAACCAGCGGCGTATTATATCCAACGTTTTCTCGCGCCAATCTCCTTGACTCATGAAATACAGTGTGGTCATGCGTTGTATATTTTCAACCAATTGGTGCAGCTCCTCATCGCTATATGTAGGACGCGGCGTTGCAGGACGAATTTCTTCTTGCTTAACCTCAACTTTGTGCTCTGATAGAAAGAGCTCATATAAATACTATAGCAAAGTGTTTAACAAATATATTACCCTCATCGTCGGATAAATCAGAATCGGTAAGCCGTTCATCTTCGACAGCGCTGGAGGATGTCATTTTTTATTGTAAACAAGCAACTAATTGTTTCTATAGCAGCCGCATTTTAAAAGCCGTTATAGCAACCAGCTGATGGAGGACAACATTTTACAGCACTTTTCATCGAATGTGCTTATCGATCTATCGAGTATACAATCGATGAGGCTATATGTTTATTAAAAGCGCGAAGTTTGGCGTTCACTCAATTCGCACAATTGAATTTTAATAAAAATATAACCCAATATGAGTAACAATAATAATGAAGCAATGAAACGCGTTTGCGAGACCACGAATTCACTGTTTCCGGGCCTTAACGTGAATCTCAACGAGTTGTCGCAACCAACAGAAGCATTTCTCGCCCGGTTTTTTGTACATTATTTGCGTGCATATGGATTTCGCGTCGAGCCGCCTTACAATATCGAGAGCGAGGCCAACGATACATCTAAAGAGAAGCGCCAATTTCTTGCAAAACTCTGCCGGCAAGTGGAGCGCATATTGAAAATATCATTTCCTGCCAAGACCTACACCTACATTGATATTATACAACCAAGTATGAATATATGACATAAATATATTAATAATGAACATTAACAACTTTGTTTATAGCCGCTAGAAAGACCCTTAACACACTGGATGTGCTCTGCAATTACCATTGCTACTACAAAATGCAAAAAAAAGAAGTTCTTGCGCCTATAAACGAACGCATAAAGGAGCGACAATTATTGGCCGCAACCATTACAGCTAAGAAACGTCAATTGGAGGAAGGCAAACAGGAGGCAGCGCAGGTCGAAACTGATTTAAAGAAATGTGTGGCCAACAATAAAGTAATGCAGGAAGAGTTGGCAAACGTGAAAAGAGAGCTAGATGAGCGCTCAAAAGCCTTTAGGCAAAAACAAACTGAGGTAACATCGCAGGAGGAGCTGCTCTCTGAAATCAACAGCCAATTGAACCACTTTAAGCAGCTGGTAGTGCAGGATGGCGAAATGGAGGCGGTTAAAGCGTAAGTATCACCTTTAACTCATTCTGTAGATATTAATTATTGCTATGTACTCAAATAGGGAGAAGGAAGAGATTGTTGCCAAAACCGAAAGCTACAAAGTAGAGATGGCAAAACTGGAGCAAATATTTAAAGAGCGACGCATGAAAATGGAAGATATTACAACACGTAACGATGAAATCGAGCGTCTAATGAAGATAATACCGCCAGAAGTGTTGGATAATTATAAGGAGAATCTGAAGCTAACCGAACGCATGGAAAAAGATCATGTCAAACTAGAGTCCAAGACTCAAAATATACAGGCCATTACTGAGAAAAAAAAACAGCAATTGAAGCAGTGTGAGGAGGAATTTAAATTGCTCAAACTGCAATACGAACAGGATACACAAATACAACAGCAAAAGATTCTGGATCAAGAATCTTCGAATGAGCAGCTAGCCGGTGCCATTGAAGATGCCAAAAATAATCAGAGCACGTTGCAAGATGATATTGATGAGGCGCAGAAGACGGCTGAAGAGTTGAAAATGTTTGTCACAAAGTTAGAAGAGAAGTCTTAAATATATTAAATTTATTTATTTCTATATGGTAAACTCGTTAACGTTCATTGTGTGGTTAGGTACGAATCGAACGTTGGCCAAATCATGTCTCCATTTTTTTGCTTTCCAAATGAGCCTTCAATTGCTGGCTGAAATCATCTTCCACATTATCATCATCCCAATTGTCCTCCCATACATTGGGTTCCTCTACATCATCGGCCACGCGAAAATCTGCGATGTCAAACGGATCAAACAATTATTGTCTGTGAATCGAAAACAGAAAAGAATAAATTCTTACCTTCAGCAGGGAACTCTTCGAACTCATCATCTTCCTCTAGCAGACCCAAGTCTTCACTTTTTTGATTAGTCTCCTCCTTGTCCTTCTCCTTTTCTTTGTCAGGCGCAGACATTTTTGGTTTATATATGTGTCTTAAAGCTGAATTTAAATTGTTTAACAATTTGCAATTAATTTGACGCTTTGCCGAAATGATGCCGAGTCATTTGTTCACCTGATGTCGATATATCGATATTTTATAGTGGTGGAACAATTCGGCTATCGATGTACAAAGTTAAAATTAACAGTTTGTATATAAATTCAAAAAATATTTAAAGAACTAAGCTACAAAATAATATTTTGATTTGTTTGCTAAAATTATTATTAAAATAATAAAAAAAAAACAATTCAATACGAGCACGATAGCAGAAGCAATAATAACATACCAGGCTGACGATTCGTTAGTGCTGGAAAGTATCGTTAGATGTGTGGAACTTAACAGCATAACAAAACGACGTGTTTTCCAGCAATGTGAATACAGCGCTGCCACATAGTCTACAAAAAAACTTGCGCGCTCAATGATTTGCTTTTCGAAATATGCATTTATTTAATTTTTTTTATAACATTTTGACTTGTGACTATTTAGGTTTTAAGCTAATAGGGTTATTGAGCAGTTGAAATGTACGTAACGTTAACAGTTATAATAAATAGTTTGCGGTATGATTTTGATTTATTGCATGTTTTTTTTGTTTTGTTGCATTGGCTATTTTTATATATATTCAGTTGGATTTTGCTTGCCAAAACTTTTTTTACGCTTATTGTAAAAATTTTGTATGCCAAAATATATCTACGTATGTTTTAATAAAGATTTGTTTCGTTTGCTTCTTATTTTGTTTGTTTAAATATACTACTTTTATAAAGGAATAAAACACCATACATTTGATTAATTTATACCATTTTTGAACTTATTGTTCGATTTGTGTTTTTTATGTTGTCTCATTACCAATTTTTTAAATGGGCTTACAATCGATCTTCTTCTTTTCTATACATTATTCATCACAGACGCACAACGCACAAATAAAAAAATGCAATGCAATTATTATCATCATTTAACAATTTGTTTTTTAAGCTCCATTATGCTTGAATTTGACGCCGACTTCTTTTTAGAAAATTGTCATACTTCATCCAACCAGCGTGCAACTGTTTTAATGTTTTGATATAACATATTTCACTTTTATATATAATACTAATTAATGCTGTTTTTCCACAAAATTTAATAAATAAGGTAATTGTTCTGGGATATCTCGGTATTTATCATATGGATCATATTTGAATCAAATATTTAAAAAGTGCATGCCGCGTCTCTCCCATTTAAGTTGCACGGCCCTTTCTTATGTGTCAAAAGTATTATTAAGTAAGAGTTTTTGTTAAATATAGTTTTATGGTAAAGTGTATTATTACATACATTTAGTATATGAAAGCTTTCTAGAAAAAACAGTTTATCACATATAGAGAGGAAGTGTTAAATATGTTTTCTGTTGCGTTATTATAAATGTTCTATTGTGTTTAGAGATATTTCTGTTTGTATATAAATAAAACTACATACATACATACAATCTGTAAATTAAATTAAAACAGCTTAGCCTCATGAAATGCATAAAATAGTAAATACATAAATACATTCAATCCTATTTCCATTTCATACATATTTCAAATTTAAAGAAGAGCACCAATAAAGTTACGCTTGAGCTTAAGCAAAAACATACATATACATATACGAAGTTTTTTTTTTGGGATTTTTGTGGGGAAAACAAGTTGCAGTAATAAATATGGAAAAAAAAAATATTAAATTAAATATATTAACAGGCTAAAATACAATTACAATACGTTAAGATCCTTGGACATATATAGCGAGTAAAGCGTTTGTTTTTTTATATGCTCTTGAAGAATAAACTCGCTATGTGCGTCCAGGACCTTTATAAATAGTTGAGAGCTTTGTGTGCTTCCTTTTGTGTGTGAGTGTGTGTGTTTGTGTCTCTTTTTAAAACGCTAAGCGTTCTCTAACGGTTTTGTATCGCGCTTACAAACTACATAAATACACATCGAACATCAAAAATATTTGATAGCGCATATATATATGCATAATAATAAAGGATTAATATAATCGCATGTGCTAGTCTAATGCCAACACACACAGATAAAAGCTGCCAACAAATGTAACGAGTAAAACCCTAACCGAAGCTTTGTTTTACTCGTTAGATGTGCAAGCAAACTATATGCGATATACATTTATATAAGTATATATATATACTATATATATAATTACAAACAACAAACTACTATGATGATCGCACTCCGATATTATTTTTACTCGCGTCTTGTGCGCTTTGGTCGCGAGGCAGCAATTGAATCTCCAGCTGCCGAAGATGCACTCGCTGCAGTTCCTCCTACTCCTCCAACGGCGCCATCTGTGGATGTTATAGCCGTTATGGTGGCCGAAATAGTTGCCGTTTGTCGATTGTCTGCAACGCCGCGCACTTTGCGTGATGCCACCGACTGAGCGGTCACCTGCAACGAGATGGCATGCGTATTGAGCTTCTCGGCCAGCAGCAGATCCTTCAAGCCTTTCATTTTCTGGCTATACAGAGTGATCACTGGACGCTTTAGCATTATCTCAAATGGGTCATAATCATCAACCGCAGGTAAACTTGTTGCAGGTTCGACTATTGCGCTGTTGTTGCTGCTGCTCTCCTCCAATTTAGCTTCTTTGTGCTGCTGCTGCTGTTGCTGCGTCTCGTTGCTAGCCTCGTTGGGCGGCGATTGGATCAAACTGCCGCCGTTGCTTGTATTTGTAGCCTCCTTGTCGGCATTGCTGCTATTGTTGTTATTGCTGCTGCTGCCGTTGTTGCTGCTGTGCGTCGCATCCTTTGACGGCGTTTGCTCTGTTACAGTTTGTTGCTTCTGCTCGGCAAATGGTTGTCCGCCGCCTTGTAGCAAAAAATCGGGATTCAGAATCTTCTCGCCACATGCAGCTGTCAGATCCGCCAATGTTGTCGGCAGCTCCGATTTCAGTTTCTTTAAATATAAAATACAATAGCATGAGTTAAGGTTGTTTATCTTATTTTTGTTAAAGTATCTAAAAGGTCTGGGTGCTGTATTAAGTTTTAATTTGTTGAATTTATTTATATAACTTAAATAAATATGCTCTGAACTAATTTGAGAACGCACTCACCTCATCCTTTTTGACAACAAAAGTGTTATTATTGTTGTTATTGCCCTCCAAATTCAACAAAGGCTCAGCAGCAATTGTTGTTTTTGTTGTAACTGCTGTTGCCTTTTTAGCCTCCATCAAGGCAGCTGCCTGTTCAGCCTCTAGATCTTCAGGCAGCTTGATGACCACCTGCGAGCGTATATCGTAATCAAACTTGGTTATATTCGTGACCAGCGGCTTGGCCCAGCCAATATGCAGTATTGGAGTCAAACTGTCCTCCTCCCACTGACATATGCCATCATAGAAACGCAATAGATTGGCAAACACTTCTGCATCGCGTAAAATGCTGCGTGCCGAATGTCCAGAGCTTTCAGTTTTCATTACATAGGGTATCAGCTCATTGGCAATGTCCAGCAATTCCTTGTAGATTTCCTCATCGTCGCGGCATTGATACGTGTACAATCGTATAACATCTGCCGCATTGGCCCAGGCGGCAAAAGCTTCGCGATACTTAAGCAGACGATTGTAATAGTTGCCCTGAAAGATGTGCGGATAGACATGATGATTGTGGTAATGCGTACGTGACGATTCGATGGCTTCGCGGAACAGTTGCTCGCAGCTAATGCTGCGATGCGTACGATTGATCTCCTCCAGCTCGCCAAGCAGTCCCAATGCCATGGGATATCGCTTGAGATGGCCCAAATCGTAGAGCAGCCAGAGCAGTTGCTGTTGCAGTTCCGCAACCTCAACGCAATCGCTATTCGCACTGAGCGAGATGTTCAATGCCACACAAATGGCAGCCACTTCCATGCCACGTTCACAGACCACGGCCAGGCCACCTAGGTACAGCCAGGAGCCGGACTCGATGCCAGCGCCAATGTCCTGTCCTCGTTTATCCTCGCTGCCTTTGCCATGCCAGGTTACCTCAATGCTCTCCACATGCTTCTGGCCAAACACCACCCAGGCATGATCCTCCGAGATGGCCAAGCGCACATCACGATATCCCAACAGCTGACATCCAGCGGTGGTGGCCAATGCCACTCCAAAGCAATCCAGCTTATTGCCCGACAAATAGCTATACAGATTCTGCAGATGTGCCCGATCCTTGTAGCTGCTGCGTATCAAAGAATTCCATATGACATCCGAAACTTTTTTGATAATGTCCCGCGTAGCCTGACGATGCGGCTTTGGCTTATCCACCACCGACAATATGGTCTGGAATTTCTTATACAATCCAGCAATTAGCTCGTGGGTAACCACAGGAAAGGGCACACTGTTGCCCATGATGACATCGCTGCTGCTAGCTAATTGAGCCAAACACAAAGAAAGTATATTAGAGGTTGTCAAAATTCCAAATTCTTTTTTATATATTTTAATTTAAAATTTTTTTAATTCCCTAATTTGCTTTTAATATATATATCTTATAAAATAATTTTATAAATCTGTTTTTAACTCTAAACACCGTATATAATCGCTAGTTAGTTAGTTAAGCACAAACTTTATGATATTTATAGAAGTGATAGCTTCAAGAATCAATATTAATTTATTTGAAGGCTTACCGTTTTCAGTTTTCAGTTTTGTTTTTAAAATTTTCAATATCTTTCGCTCTAAAAAGTATGCTAAAGCATATTAATTATTTTCCAATCGATGGGAGCCTTGTTTTTATACTGATGCAAAAAGAAATAAGTAAAAAATAAAAAAAACGTTTCTTCCGACCGCATAAATTATATATATTCTTGATTCATTCGAGTCGATATTAGCCATGACCGTCTGCCGATAGGAAAATATATTAAGATATCAAAACCAAACTTAACAGTTCAATGCAGTCTTATGATCGGTACAATGAGACCAAGTTTGATTAAAATCGGAACACTATATCATATATTCTGTATTAGTTTGAAAATTTTATGTAAATTGGAACAATCGTTTAGAATATGTTTGTATGAACTAGTTTTTGTCGGTCGAAAATTTAAATTATTATTACTTTTTACTTTATTTAAAAAACCTAGTTACACAATACTTCTACTTAAATTTCGTATAATTTGAAAAATTAGAAACGCAATAAATTTTTAATAATATATTTTAAAATAAATTATGATTTACTATAGACAATTTTATGGAATTCCAAATTCAAAATTTAAAAAAATGAATTTAGAACAATTATAATTAAAGTTCTTTTATGTAAAGTATCTCACTGACAAATGCTGATCTTATTATTAACACACTTATCAAAAAAATATTAATATATACTGTATATTATTCGCTGCCCTTATTCAAAATATATTTATCATAACTTAAAAATTGTCCCTATTAGAAGAGAATAATTTACCAATTTTTTCTTAAGGTAGAAATCGTTTGACAACTTATAAATGCGTTTTTTTGAAGAATCACTATTTTCTTAAATTATGACTCTTTTAGTTTACGAGCAAAAATAAAAAATTCTGCTTATAACTCGAGTTAACTCTATCGAGTGTGCACTGTAAAACAGAGAGAGAGAGCGAATACGCACCTAGGGCCGCTTGTGCCGCCTGCGCTGCCTGAGCCGCCTCGCCAGTGGTCAGCGATAACTCAATGTAGCCAACAACTATGGACAGGAGCGTAAGATCTGGCTCGATGGCGCTGGTGAGGGCACGGCGAAACAGGTTGACCACATCGGATGTTGATTTGAGGGGAAAGAGGCTGGCATCGATGATGCCATTGAGGGCCATACAGGGACTGGCGCTGGCGCTGCGTGTTACCGTTGACATGGCGCAAAAAGGATGTTTTTCTTTTTATACTCTCTCTTCTATATTGTAAATTGTTATGCTGTTGTTTCTATTGGCACACAATTGCTGCTGCCACAACAACTGTTTAGCACTGGCCGCAGGCGCTGTTGCATGCACACTGGACTTGCATTTCCACTTGGTAGCAGTACAGCCAGACACTTTGTTGCTGCAACATTTGAGCAGCAGCAGAGCAGTGCGGCGGGGCGGGGCGGGGTGGTGCTCTTGCTGCTGGTGTGTCGTAGGGATGTATGTATGTGTGTGTGTGTATGTGCAATGGACGCCACAAGTTGACAAACAACTTTTTTACTTTCCACCTTGTTTGCGCGCACTGTTTGCCCTTTTTTTTTGTTTTTTTTTTTTTTTATTTTATTTTTATTTTTTTCTGTTATAGGCCTCTCTTCTTGTTTTGCTTTATCGCGTTTCTATGTGCGTTTGTGTGCGTGTTCACTTATTCTTGAGCAGGATTTTTATGCAATCTGCTGCGCTCGCTCTCCTTGGCGCTGCATTTTATATATTGCTGCTGTTGTTTTTTTTTTTTGCGTACTGTTTGTGTGTATGCGTGCGTTGTGTCGTTCAATTGCACACTGACACTTCGTTAATTTTTGTCGTGCAGTTTTGCTGCTGCTGTTGTTGTTTTGTTGTTGTCGTTATTATTGTTGCTGTTGTCCTGTCGTCGCTTCGCACTCGTTTGCACACGTCAGCACAAGCAGCAGCAGCAGCAGCGTTTCGAGTTTGGCAGGTGCGTAGGGCAAGCAGCACAGCAGCAGCAGCAGCAGCTGAAATTGCGTAGCTCGCCTTATTGCGTAGCATCCAAAATAGCGCACCTCACCTCCCCCCGCCAACGCACGTGCTAAGTGCGTATGCCACGGAATTTGCGTCGTTTGTTTTTAATATGCACTTTGTTTTGTTTTCTTTGCTTTTAACACATATTTAACATTGGTTTCAATTGTATTTTTTGTTATTTATTACATGCAATAATAACTAATTTGTTTGCTGTGGAAAAACTGTTTGTTGCGTCGACTATTTGTTGTTGCCGCTGCTTTATTATTGTTGGCATTTTGCTTTGACCAGCGCGACGCGTTATGTCATTTTTAGGTGTAATTTGTATTGAGCTGGCTGCATTTGCCAGCACTGACACAGCGCTGCCACCTGGTTTTATGAACGCTGTGATATTTCAGTCACTGTTTGAATATTGATTGTGACTTAAGCAAGCGAAGACTATATAGAATTTATATTACTTTTCACTATAACGGTCTATAAATCGCTTAATTGAAATGATTGTGTTTTTAAATAAAATCTAAAATAAAGTGATTTTTATGTTAAAAATTAAAAATTGAGTTTATTATGTTTTTCGATAGTCAAGATTAAAATAATGTTCACCAAAAATCTTAAGTTACTGTAGCACGGTATTTTGATAATGATTTATTCAGTTGAAATTTGATGCCATAACTAGTCACTGTTATTTGCAGGCCCTGTGAATCACATTGTGAATAGCATATTTAGATCTTTGACTTTGAGTCACAGTTACACACATATTGTTCATCTCTAGCAAAATTTGAGAAATATATAAACAAATGCCGGAATTTCTTGATTTTAATTTTAGCAAAATCATAGACTGCAAGCAGGGCGCTGTGCGTGCAGTGCGCTATAATGGTTGGATTTAATTATATAAAAATTTTTTGTGTCATTATAGTTAAAATATCTCTATTTTTCAGTGGATGGCACTTACTGTATGAGTTGCGGCTCAGACAAAAAGGTAAAACTCTGGAATCCAGCCACAGGATTGCTGCTTAAAACCTATGGTGGACATGCCGACGAGGTAACCGATGCAGCTGGCAGCTGTGACAGTAGCTATATAGTCTCTGCCAGCCTGGACAAGAGCATCATCTACTGGGATGTGTCAACAGGTGAGCAGCCCTCCAATGTCCTTTCTCTAACAACAAATAATTTCTAGGTTAATTAGGGCTAAATAAACAGAAAGACAATGAAAATTAAGTGCCTAAGAGCACGCCTTTATATTTTAGACATTTTGCTTTTACTTTTAATTGATTGATAATTAATGTATTATATCTCTCATTTCCTCTTTCGATAGGTACACCGGTGCGTCGCCTGCGCAGTCATGCTGGCGGCGTACGCTGCGTTTGTTTCAATGAAGATTCCTCGATAGCAATATCCGGCGGTCGGGACAATGCGGTCATGTGCTGGGACATACGAACACGCCGTCTGGAGCCTGTGCAGGTGATGAAAGAGGCGCGAGATTGCATTACCACAGTGCTGACCAACGAGAACAAGATCTATGCCGCCTCCCTGGATGGCTGTGTGCGGCACTATGATATACGCGTTGGGGAGCTAACCTGCGATAAGATTGGCCAGCCGGTAACCTACCTGGCGCAGACACGGGATGAACAGTGCCTGGTCGCTGGCTGTCAGGATAGTGTGGTGCGTTTGTTGGACTGCGAAACGGGTGGCCTACTTGCCGAATATAAGGGCCACCAGGCCGATGACTATCACATTGAATGCGGAATTTTGGCCAATGATGCGCACATTGTGGCGGGTTCCAGTGAGGGACATGCATATATTTGGGATCTGGTTGAAGCAAAGGTTTTGCAGCGCATACGCATAAGTATAAACGAAATTGTTTTATGTATTATTTTGATATTAATTTGGGTTTTCTGTTTATTTCAGGTGACAATAGTGGCGTGGTGCATTCACTAGCCACACATCCCAAGCGACAGGAGCTGCTGTTTGCCAGGCGTCGGGATATGTATGTCTTCACCGCAGATTTGCAAATTGAAGAGGAGCAATTGTAGTAGTAGCATAATTCTAATTTTTTATTAATTATATGCATTTTGCATTAGCAAAGATCTAGGGTGTAGTTAGCTTGCAACCAAGAACCATTTTCGAGCTATTGTGGTTGGAGAGGGACTAAACTTTTTTTTAAATAAACAGGTTATAACCGTAATTCTCCAGTCATTGTCATTATAAGAAACTTATTTAATTTTTCTATCATTTCACTGAACTTGAGATCTATATATATTTTGTTTTGATTTATGGGTCAACATTGATTGTTATTCAAAATAAGTAAATACTATATAAGAAATAACAAATTGAATATTAACAAAATTTAGAGCCCTCAGTATCCCCCAACTAGCTACGCCCTTGGTAAATATCTTATAATTGAATGTTATATGAAAATTCTAGTTCGGCTTTTCAAACAACGTAAACGAAGATCGGAAAGCCAGTTGAAAAGACAGACGAATATTTAATTTTGCATTTAATTGTATTGCTAGATCTATGATATTAGGTAGTAGAGATATACATATATATACAGCGTGTGTATATCATCCAGGCTAGTGATATTTATTAAATTATATAAATATATTATAAGAACTATATTTCGTCTCAAGCGATTATTTTTATTGTTGCAGTTCCACTAATTAGAATTGAAAGTAGTTCCAAATTTATTTCACAATAAAAAAATATTCTTCCATTGATCAACGTGAATGAGCTGCATTAAAGTAGTAGTATTTTAATAGAAGATTGTAGAATTCTGGAATCAAAATTGAATACATATTAAAATTAAACAATTAAAAAACCACAATTTGCATTTCTTTGAGGGGAAAAGGAAAAACCATTTATTTGACATAATTTTTTTTTTCGTATTTTTAATTATTTAATGTATTTTGTTGTTGTTTATATAGAGCATGAATGTACGTAGTAATATGTTGTTGTATGTATGATCCGACTTATATAATGTATAATCATGTGGTTGTTGTTTAGCTATAAATCTGTTGGCCTGCAACGTTCGTCCTTTATATGCAAATGCCCAATACGTCTGCAAGTGTGTGCGTATGTGTTGTGTTGTGGATGTGTGTGTGTGTGTGTGTGTGTGTGTATATGTGTATGGGTGGAGCGCCGCTCTCTCCATCATTCTCAAACTCTCTCTCCGTTGTGGGTGCCAAGCCGTTGCTACGCTGCGCGAGCTGCCGCCATCCAATGACACTTGGTGTCTTTTGAAGGCTCTGACAAAAGCTGGCTGCTCTGCTGGCGCGCAGCGTCCCAGCGGCTTAGTAGAGAGATGCAGGCATTCTACACTCTCTCTTTTTGTCATTCGCACACTCACACATGTATGGGGCATTTGATACAGGTACGCCGCATTGGCCTCTTTCTCTACATTCTTTCTTTGTTTTCTTTTTTCTCTCTGTCAACTCTGAACTCGAGCTTATACTAAAGCATATTACATATAAGTATGTACGCAATTTATTTATATATATATACGTTTATGTATATGTATGGATGTATGTTTATATATATATGCATATTTAATGTAATTGTAGTTAGTAATATTATGTAATGTTGCGTTAGCTTATGTCGTATGCATGTATTTCTATAAAGTATATATGTATATATTATGTATATATATATATATATATTTATATATATATTTTGTATGTGTATAGTTTATATAATAAACGATTTTTACTTCTTACGCACTCGACTTATATTTTACGATATACATATCAACAAAAATAAACTCAATCAAGTTTAATCCAAATTTTTTCGCATAATTTTTGTTTTTTTGTTTTTTTTTTAAAGGAAAAATATATAATTAGGTTTCTTTCTAATGTTATATATATATTTCTGTATATATAAGTAAATTTAAAATTAATTAAATAATAGAAAATAATTTAAAAAATGTAAAAATTAATGCGATGGTGTTTATAGAGTTCAGCATGCTCAAGTAGTATACATATCAAATAATTCTATATATATATATATATACTATATAGCTATAGCATGTACCATTTTGTTTTTATTTTTGTTTGTTTTTTAGTTAGTTTCTTATATATTTTTTTTTGTTTTTTATTTTGTTTTTTGCATATTTATATTTTAATTTTCTTAATTTGCATTATTCTTTTTTATGTGTATGTGTGTGTGTGTGTATGTTGTAATAAACAGAAAATCATAAAATTTTATGTCTATTTTGTTTTTTGTACTCTGTTTTGTTGTTACTGCCTGTTGTTGTTTTCTTGTTTGTTTCTCTCGTTTACTTAACCAATAAATGAACAAATTTTTATTTTCTTTGCTTTAAATTACAGTGGCTATATAAAATGGAAAATGTGCTGAAATTGTTTGTTTTTTCTTTTTCTTCTTTGTTTGTTAATAAACACAAATTAATCAAAAATATATAGTAGAGTTAACGAGTTAACTGCACAAAATTCTTTACTATAATTTTATACAATTGCAATTTGAAATTTTGTAACAGAAACGCAACTTAACAGCCGCTTAATCGCGCTGTTAACAACTCTGTTGCTTAACATTGCTGTTGCGGCAGCCATTGCCTAACAGCTCTGTTTATGAAAATTGCGACAAATTTGAAAATTCAAAACATTCTAGATTTTCAATTTGCCGTGCCTTGGCAACATGCCTTTAATACTAGCTCTAGCTCGTGTTGTTGTGGTTGTTGTTTTTGCTGTTTCAATAATTAGAGAGGCGCTGTTGCTGCTGCTGCTGCTGTTAATGTTAATGTTACTCCTGGTGCTGTTAGGCAATCAGGATGACGGCAGCTGCTTGGCCACAATGACACCAGGACGACACTGTTTGAGCGACGTTGTAATTGTTACAGGCTGATGATGACTCGACGCTGATCCTGATCCTGATCCCACCGCCGTCACATTGCTCGTCTGCACTTTGAATATGGCTGTGGGCGTTACACTTGTGCTGCTGCCAATTCCAATTCCACCGCCAATACCCGCATCCTTGGCCGATTTGGCCGTTATTATCACCTGCTTGTTGCTCTTGAGCTGCAGGAAGGGACGTAGCTCGGCAAGTGCCGCATGCTGTTTGCCTGTGGTTAACGCCAGCGGCGCATCCTGCCCCAAGCGATGATGACTCGTGCTTATCAGCTGATGATGATGCGTCTGTTGTTGCTGCTGGTGATGATGTTGCTGCTGCTGCGGCTGATGATGCTGCTGTTGCTGTTGATGCTGATAATGATGCTGCAGTTTATGCTGCTGATCCCCACCGCCTCCGCCTCCATCGGCAAACAGATGATCACCCTCCAGATGGCGTATGGCCTCAACGATTGTTTCCAGATTTTGTCGTGAGCGTGTAAATACAGCCGTGCCGCCCATTACCGTTGGCTGATCCAATTTCTCTGTCTTGACCTTGACAATTTTCTCATTGATGCGTTCCACCTCGACCTTGGGCGTGGCCTTGATTGCCGCCTGCAATATGGGCGTGCTCATGCCCTCGGCATAGGCTTTGGCAATCGCATTCACATTCACCTCATTCTCCGACTCTGTCGAGCTATTCGATGAGAGTATAACCTCCTCGTGCACCTGATCCTCGGTTATTATCTCAGCTGCCGCATCCGATTCAAGTTCCTCAATGCTGGAACATACTACCACCTGTTGCTGCCCGGTCATCTCATCGATTTCCACATAGGACACAGTACCGCCCAGCTCTTCCAGTTCATCGGCACGCACAAAGTTATCGGTATGTTCGATAACTTCGCGTGGAATGTAGGCGCCGCCGCTGTTAGCCGCTGCAGCGACTGCTGCTGTTCCAGGTGGCGCTGTTGCCACACTATATAGCTGCCGCTTGATCATTTGTAGCTCATCCTCCAGCAGACGACGCATACTGCGCTCCTTTTCCAGCTGTTTCTTCATTTCCAGCAATTCCTTGGCCGCTATTATGCTCGCATTGTTCAATTTATTGGCAGCGGCTGCCGCTGCGGCTGCTCCCCCACCCGTTAACAGTGTCATCGGTTCGGGTGACATGGAGCCGAGTCCTTCATCCGAACTGTCGCTGATTGTTTGCATGTTAATAACATTGTCCGTTAGTTTTCGCTTTTTGATCGCCACGGCACTTGTACTGCTGCTGTTGTTGTTGTTGTTGCTGTTTGATTCATTGTAATTATCGCCAGAGGCACCTCCGCCACCCCCGCTGCCGCCACTTGCTTCATGCTCTCCAACCTGCCGCTTTAATTCGCTGTTTTGAGTGAGCAGCTGCGTCTTTTGATTTTCCAGATCCACAATATATTGGAAGGTCTGTTGCAGTATGGCAGCCTGGAAAAAACAAAATGAAGAAGAAAATTTAGCAATAATTTTAAATATTTTTAGTTTATTGTATTGTATAACTAAAAATTAGTAAATTGATTCATTTGGGAATTATATTTTTAATTGTGCGTTTATTTATCTAAAACATTTAAAATTACTTGATATATTTTTCAAGCTATTTAAAAAAAAACTTTTTTGACTTTGGTTTAGTTAAAAGTAAATTTAATTAATCAGGGCTTATACTGTTTGTAAATTTTATAGCTCAGATTTTACTTATTATTATTTACTAATTACAAGCAGCTCCTAAAAGTATGCAACAATTTACATACGCTTTGTAAAAAGTATTTAACCTAAAATATTGTAAGTTTTCTATTTTAATATATTTTCTATATTTCAAAAATGTATTAATAATTTATACTTTACACTGTATTTCTTAAATGTTTGTTAAAAAATTAAAAATTAAATGATTCAATATGGTCGAAAAATATAAACACAGAAAGTTCATCTCATTTTTAAATAGTTGGTCATATTTTATTAATGTTTTTATTAAGCTCAATTGACAATTTTAAGTTTAGCTTATGCGCATCGTGTAAACGTAAGCACACACACACACATACATATTTATAGCAATCGTTGCTGCTGTTAACAATGAAACTCATTCACAAGACGCCAAAGCGACGTCAAGAACGAAGCGCAGCATAATTGCCAAAGAACGACAGAGAGAGAGAGAGCTTTGATAATTAGTGCAAATGAATGCACGCATACATATACGTATGTAAATACACATACATACATGCATAAATAAGTGTTTGCGGTTGAATTTGCATTGGTATTGGGGAGCGGTGGTTATAGTAAATAGTGTAGTAAGCCTGTTGATGTTGATGTTATTGTCGTTGTTGTTGTTGTCTTATGCTGTATTTTCTGTTGTGTTGTGACGCCGTCTTGCCCAAAAGGTGAAGGAACTTGTGTCCTTCAAAATGCGCGCGTTCTTTTGCACAAACAACATCAGAAAAACAGACTTATGCATACATACATACATTTGTACATATGTCTCAACATACTTGCATTTGTATGTATGCGATTATAAATGCATGCAAAAGTTGTTTATGCATCTTTTTTTTGCACTCATTTCAGATGTTTTGGCAACACTTAAAACGTGCGTGGGCAATGGCATAACGGTTAAATATTGTGTAGAAAGCAGCAGCGGCAGCCAAAAGGCAAAAGGCGTAGGCGATGCATGGCATGCATACAAAATGCAAAAAAAAAGAGTTTGGAAAACTCTGGCAACACCCCAACGAAGAATGGCATGCAGCTGCAGAACAGCAGAGCTGCTGCTGCGCGTCGCAGTCGCTGGTGGACGCATCATGGCAAAGGAATGCGAGTGCTCTGTAGAAATTCTTGAGCTTTGGCTTTGATTAAAAAATAATAAATCTCTGTTGTGGTTGTTGCAGCCGCAACAGCAGCAGCCGCAGCAGCAAATAAAACTTGTTTCACATTTTTCTGGCTGCTGTCGCTTGTTGTCGGAGGTCACTAATACAACAATAATAACAACTAGTACTCTGAAGCCGGCTACAGCTGCTGCTTGCTGTTGCTGCTCTCTCTTTCTAGCTCTCTCACTTCTCATGCGGGCCACCCGCTCGCGCTCAGTGCACAGCTGTCTGGGCGGCCAACGTTGTTTTGATATGATGGGGACACCGATAGACACAGAGAAGGAGAGAGACAGAGCGAGATAGAGTGGGCAAACGCTTTGTGTACAGTTTTCTCAGCTTTGGGGCTGTGATAAAAATCAGCGCAAAGGCGACGCCGCGTCGGCATTGCAATGTCGCGCGCATATTTTATATATACATATATGTATGTAAAAAAAAAAAATAATAATAATAAAGCACATTTCAGTTTTTCCCATGTAAATTTATTCTATTCAGCTTTGTTGTGCTACCCAAAGGCCGTTCATTGACTTCAGTCAGCAAATTGTTATTGTTGCTTGCATTGGAAACATATTGGAAAAGTGCCAAGCGCTGGAAAGCAGGCCGCCACTCCTTTGCCAGTCAAAAATGAACGGGTCATTAATAAACGTAGAGTAACAATAAATATCTCTTTTATTTCCTTTTATAAATGCATTGAAATATAAAATTTTAATATAGAACTATACTTGAAAAGTTTTCAAATAAGAATAAAAGTAAATTTCTTATCATTCTCCTATTGGCAATGATGAGCGGTATTTCAGGCCTTGGCTAATAAGAAAATATCGTCGTCATATCTACGACGCAGTCGGAAAATGCCGGCAAAAATCTATACATAAATTGCCTCAAGCGAAAAAATACAACAAAACAAAAAAAGCAATCGCAATAACAACAACAACAGCCGTCAGAGCTACAGCTGTACTACAGGCACACACATACATACACTACACATGCTATTCAATCAGTCTGTGTGTGCAGTGTGCGCGCATTGGTGTGAGTGTAAACAAAAAGCCGATCAAACGCGACATTCGACATTCGTGTTGTTCCAACAAGAATCCCAGCCAACGCGTTCGAGCAACCAACCAACCAGACAGCCCAACAGCCAACAAGCAGCACAAACAGCGGCTGCGGCGCAGGCAGCGGCGTTTTTGCGGCGACTGTACTTTTTTCCAACACAAACGACCGCTACGAAAACACACCACCAAGCAGCACAGCACAGTCAGCAGCAGCAACAGTTCCAATACGAAAAGTTTTTCAATATTCGCCGGCGTTTCGTAGCCCACCATCAGAAAATGTTGCTAGCGTGCTGCGACGCTCTCTGGCATGAACACACATACACACATAATACTCTGTGAGAGAGCGTGAGAGTTGGGGAGTGTGCCTTCGTTAAGTTTCATTACCATTTCGTTTCGCTTGAAACGGAAATGGCACTGCAACAAGCAGCCGTGGCGAAAAAACATGTGGATTCAAGCTTTTTCAGCTTTTAGCGTCGCTCTCGCTCTGGCTCTCACAATTTAGGCGTCAACGTAAACACGTGTGTTGTTCTCTTAAACTTCCAGTTGCTTCCAATTCAAATTGGAAGTGTCTGTCTCTCTTTCTCACTCTCTCTGTCTCGGCAATACGAAACGCGTGTATTTACTATGTACAGCAGCAGCTGACTAGATGCTGCTGTTTGCCGTCTGCGTTTCTATAAATGGCGCGGCAGCCGCGACGTCTTACGACGACGACGTCGACGGCCTGTTTCTGTGTTTCTTTGGCGCAGCACTACAATTTTTGATTGAATAAAATGCATAAAAATAGCAAATGCTTGCAATGAACGGCGCGCCAACTGCTTGCTGATTCGTCATCAGCTGAGTTGGCAGTTCTGAAAAAACAAAATAAAAACTATAAATATGTACATACATACATATGTTAGCGTGAGTAGTAAGTGGGCGCGCCCAGAGGCCACCCAAAAGCACAACAAACTGCTGCTGCCTGTCAGTGGGTGGGCGGTCAGGGACAGACAACCACCGAAAATGCATGAGCAACACTGTTGTTGGGTGGGTTACCCCTTCCCACTAGATGCTCCCTGGCCTACGTGCGTGCACGCATGCCTTACGCACAAAATAAAAATAGTATTTAGTAGTAAAAAAATATATACAATCAAAATGAAAATTAGTTTACACAATTTTCATTCATATTTATAAAGATTGTCCTTTAGCTTGAATATTGATAAGATACTTTGTAGAATATGCTAGTTAATTTCAGTTATCATCGATTGCATTTTTTTTTTCCTTTGCCTTTTTAGCTCCCTATTGCGTCGCACGTTTTGTTGGCGGCAAACAATTAGCGTTCTGTTTGTTCTCGCTGCTTATCTGCTCTGCCGGCCGACACAGACAGGTGTGAGTGTGGCCTGAGTGTGTGTAAGTGGGAGAGAAGAAGTACGATGAATGCAAGAGTATGAGTGTGATGCGAACAGGCAGGCAGGCAAGCAGGGCAAGCAGCACAAAGCAAAGAAAACAAGTCAGCTGACATTAAAATTGTAGTTTCATGTTGTTTCTCTGTTGTTGATGCTGTTTTTGTATGTCGTCTTCGTCTTCTTCTTTGTGCTCCTCTTATTTGGTGGCAAACAAAAGCGCGTGTTTTTGCGGCGACTGCGGTTCATTAGCATTTTTCATATACCGCTCAGCTTTTGCATGCCGAATATTTGCTAAAATTAGCATACACACACACACACACATTCATACAGACATATGAATATGTATAATATAAATATAACGGAATTTGAGACGGCCGCACACGTTGCAGCTTCAGCAAGTTTTTGCAAATTTCGCTGCTTTTTGGCAATATACACATACATAAACACACAAATACATGCATGATTAAAATATATGCGCGCAAAAAAAAAAAAACAGCTGCGGCCTGCTAAGCGCTGCCGGCATTGATGCTCACAACACATGCTCATACATACATACATAAGCACCCACACATATGCCAGCACAGGTCTTGGTTCGCTCGCACTCGCTCTTTCGCACTCAGCTGGTGCTTGGTGCGCGCCCACAACAATGGGCGCCAAACATGTGTTTTCTACACACTCACACACACACAAGCTCTAGCTGTAATAAAAGCTGCGACGCTCGTGAGTTGTTTAGCAAATGATAATCGGTGACAACATTGTCAAAGAGAGCGAGAGAGAGAGAGCTGAGCATTAATTGCATTACTTAAATACTATATTTAAATTATACCACATTTATTCTATACATAAGCCGTTATGTATACGACACAGTTTGAAATTTTAGCAGAAATGCCGTCATCGAAAGTAAAATGTTGAAGAGATTACGCAGCACAACAACAAGGCGAGGTCATTTGGGGTCTCATCTGTGCGCGAGTGTGTGTGTGTGTGTTGTAAGAGAGCGGCGGCCCAGCCTTAGCAATAGCGTAGAATAAAACTGTCAGAGCAAAACAGCTGTCGAGTCTGGTAGCACTCAAAATATTTAAATATAAACATTTAATTTTTTTTTCTGCTGTGCCAAATGTTTTGCGTTTTTAGCTAATTTTAACGAGTCGCCGGCGCCGCTAGGTAGCAGCTGCTTTTTGTTGGCTGACTCAGGCGTCAATACAAATGTATAAATCTACACATTTATGTACTTACATATACATATGTACATATTAGATTTTTGCTTATTTACACTAACCTAATTCAATTCAAACACGTGCTGAGTTTTTTCGCATTCAACTTCAAGGCAAAGCTCGTAAAAAAGCAGTTAAATCGGCTTTTTTTTTAATAGTCGCAGCAGAACATTCAAGCATAACGGCAAACAACGAAGTGCAGTCTAGGTAACTGTGATTTATTTTGTTTTTTTTTTAGTTAGTTTAACGCTACTCATTATTATTATCATACTTTTGCCCATTACATCCATCTTTGAAAAACATTTATTTTATCGATTCTTTATATTGAAATACAGCTTTTTTTCGATACTAAATAATTTAGGCGGAATATGATTGCTTTTATCCCAATTTACTCCCCCTAAAATTGACAGCTCTGTTAGCATACTACTATTTATTGGCAGTGTTGCTGAGCTTTCTGGCGGCGTTGCCCGAACAGTGTTGCTTCAGGGCAGCAGATTTTCAAAATTGCAACTGTTCTCCGCGTTGTTGCTGTTGTTGTTGTTGTCGTCACTCGCACTTTCAGCTCTTCATTAAAATTCCATTACAAAAGGTCAATAAAACTTGGAACCAAAAGCAAGAGCAACCAACTAACAACAACAACAACATGGCATGCTCAACATACAAAAGCTCATGGTCAACGAAAGCATTTAATTAGCATACGAAAAAAAAAGAACAGCAAAAAAAAATGGTTTTGTGGACACAATGCTCACGCGAGAAAGGTTGAAAGTGTGTTGAAAAAACCCATTTGAATTTGAATAGAAAGAGAGAAAAGCAACAATAACAACAAATGTGTGATGAAAGCACGAATGAGCAGCACCAACAACAATCGTGGAGTATTTTTTTTTTTGGTAAATGCCGGCAAAATGTCAAATTCCATTGCAATAATACCAAAAACAAGCAGCGCGACGTCAACGCTGACGCTGACCCTCAAATACACACACACGCAGCAGGCAGATCAGCTGATCGAATTTCATACACATACACATGCAAACCCATCAAAATAAGTAAAAGCAACAAAGAGCGCGCCAGTCTCGTATTTATTTCGATACGCAAGTGTGTATGTGTGTGTGTGTGTGTGCTTGTGAGACTTCACACCCAAGACAGCTGTTTTAATTAACCCAAATACAATTAAAGAAAACAACAATATTAACAACAACTACAACAGGCGTCGCTGCATTTGTTATAAAAATATAACTTAAACAAATTAAAATTACAAACGTAAATGATATAAATAGATGCGGGCGTGCAATAGCTGTTCAAACTGTTCCCGCAAATGCCTTGTCAACTGTGTTGCTGACTTTGTTTTTGTCGAAACGACGCAATTGGGAAAGCTGAGCTTTTGCCGGTCAACCTTGTTATTGCTTGACCAGCTGAGCCGCCGCCGTCACACGTTCGTTCAGGTCTGTGGGCTGTGCGTGTGGCCTGTATGTGTGTGTGTAAATTGCGCAGCAAAAATGCCGGTTGCCTTTTTATATTAAATCAAAAATAATTGTTGTTTCTTGCGGCCAGTTTTACTTTGCATGTACATATGTACTATATTGTCTTGTTATTGCAAAATAAATTTATGTATAAACACACTTGTACATTAGAATTGGTCGTTCATTTAATTGAATTAGTTTAGTCGTTGTTCACGATGACTCAAAGGAACTGCATGTGAACCAAAAGTTTCGTTCAGTTTCCTGATTCGTTTAAATGTGATTTAAATGCATGTTTCGTTCAGTTTCTTATTCGTTCAAATGAACTGATTCTGAACGTTTGAAAACAGTTCTAAGAAACATACATATCTACACACATATGTATGTACATATATACTAAGTACATGCATGAATTACTGTGCTGACATCAGCTGTTGCTGATTCATTGATATGTTCATTTTTTTTTTTTCAAACAAATTTAGTTGAAGAAAACGGAACGGAACTAACACATAAGCTTGGAATTCTCATAGATGATCGCCTTTCCCATTTGACGCTGTTAATGACCGTTTTTTTCTTCTTCTTTTTTTGCAGTTGCAACAGTCGCTTCTTTGCCATTGATAAAAAAAAGCACCGTTACAACGCAACAGAGTCATTAAATCCGGCGAGACGGCATTCCATGTAATCAACAGCAGCAACAACAACAACAAGGTAACTAGCCGAAAGCTCAGCTCAAACAGCAAACTGCAATTGACAAAGTGACAGCAACGGCGACGATCTTTAAGCGCCGCCAGACGACACACACACACACTTACATATACAGTGCAGCCAACGACCGACCGACATTTTTTTTTGCAAATACATACAAACACACACACAGGTACACTTGTCTGCCAGCCGTCTGTCTGTGTGTGCATGTGTGTAAAGAAAACCCACAAAGTAATTGATCCATTGCACTTATGCTTTGCTAGGCCGCCGTTATTATTGTTGTTGTTGTTGCTGTTTCGTCAGCTTTCTCTCGCTCTTTACGTTTGCATTCTTTCTACTTGCTCTGCATCTTGCGAAAGTTCAGTTATCGATAAGTTATCGTTTTTATTATATTCAGACTTTTTCCAACAACACAAAGGACGCAAAAAGTAATTAAGCAAAGTGTTGAAACATTTTTGCATTTAATTAAACGTGTCAGTTAGATGGCAAAGGGAGTGGCCAAGAGGGTAGGGCAGGGGCAGGAGCATAAAATAACTTCAAATTACCCAACCAGCTGCATTAATTGCATTCTGTGTGACCAAAGATAATGCTACACATTCGTGGCACGCACATAAAAGTGGGTGGCAAGGGTGATGGGTGGTTTGCTACTCATGCAAGCAGCAATAGAGTAAAGAGAGAGAGAGAGCGTAAAGTTTACTACGAAATATGCAGCAATTGAAAGTACAGCTACACTTAATGCGCCATATACTCGTAAATGTTCTATGTGCATATATATGCATATAACCGTATATAACTGACATAACAGTTCTTATATGTATACATATATATTGAGTTTCTGTTTTATAATATGTTTTGGGTGTTGGCGCATCCCGGACAGCTGCTGAGTTGCAATCGGCGCGCAAAGGTTGCCCGATGCCAATGGCCTAGTGCACTCACTGTAGTACGGTTTGCTTTATCCTTCCATCCTGCCCCACACCATACCTTGCCACGCCTTTTTGCCGTAATCGAGCTAAAACGACGAACAATTTTTGTTGTTTCGCCGGGCTCAACAGCAGAAGCAGCAGCAGACGCATTCGCTCATTGCGCAGCTGCGGCATCAAAAGCTGAACGCCCAATTCCGTGATGAGAGTTGGAGCGCCAATCCAGAACTCCCCTCGCTCCCTCTGCTCCACTTTCAACTTCCATTCTGCCAGCCGCCTGTCACTTTCCAGTTACAAATAATCGTCATCGGTTAAACAGCTGCCTACCAGGCGCCAGGCAGCCGCTGCCGCCGCCATCGTCATTTCGGCAACAAAATGGCAATGAAACAAGCAACCCCCTAACCTCATGAAACCACACTCCACTCCACTGATGCCCCCCTGACCAAAGCACACGCCATATTTATGTGAGAGCGTTGCTCTCAGCTGTGTCAGCGGTGTGGGCGGCACAGGGGATGGTGGAATTGAATTGGATTATTGGGCTTGGTCGAAACCTCAGTCAATGTTTTGGTTTGAGTCTGTGCGCCGACTACAGTGCTACTACAATAATATTGAATGTTTTAATTAACAAATTTTTGTAATTTTTAATAGTTAAAAACATCAGGATATAAACAATTTATGAATCTATACGATTCAAAAGCTTTTTTCGATATAAGTTCAGTTAATATCTAAAATATTTTTGCTTGTAAATATTGGTGTAGGCTTTGTATTAAAGCTTCACTGTAGTTCCTCGTCCTTATTCAATGCTGTGACTGGCTGCTCCTGCTCCATACTGCTGCTATTCCCTGGATTTGCTTTTGGTTTGAGTTTTGTGTGAACTGTTTGCTACAATTTGAGGGTTGTTGGCGCTTTTGCTTTTGGCGCGCACTGGAAGGCCACGACGAGACAATGGATCGATATTTTTGGAGCTACTACGTTGATTATGTGTAGGAACAACATACATATACAAAAAAAAAAAAGAAGAAAACTTTGAATTCCAGTTGCGAGCTTGATTTTCTCTATGCAGCGCCCCCCACCCCGCCTACTTTAATGTAGGTTAGTTCAGCTGCAAACAAACGGGAAATAACTGTACGCAGCAATTGCACTATGCACTTTGGCGCCACCTAGCGCGCAAGTTCAATGACCCGCCTCAACGAGTAAATCACAGACTACTTGGCACAGTCGCCCACTCGTGTGCTTGTACACACACACATGCATATTTGTACCTAACGGATATATACCTTGTCCAGTATATATTTAAGAGCAGTTATGTACATACACACACACACACATATGTGTATGTTTGCGCATAACTGTCAATGGCGCAGCGGATAGTAGTCTCAGCAATTGTCGCTACTTTCTGCAGTGTTGCATTTTTTCGCACTTTTGTGTCAACTGAAAGCTCTGCATGTGTGCGTGCGTGTGAGCTGCATTCGTCGTGCGACCTGATTCCGATTTCATTCGTCGTCGTCAGTTTGTTTTCGTTTTAGGCCTAGTCTCATTCGCCATTCTCCCCTCCCTTTTACCAACCATCTAGCCATAGTTAGGGTAAGTGGCGGGGGTGGGCAGGCTGGCAAGCATTCAGGCCTACACCAAGTTGGTCAAGCAGCAAAAGCAAAAAAGAGAATTGCACTGAGCTATTGCCATCTCGCTTGCACAGAAAACTACTACATACTACAATGTTTACTATGTGTAATAAACGTTGGCGTTGCATAGAAGAAGAAAAACGAACGAACGAACGAAGGAACGACACAAAAAAAAACAAAAAATCTATAAACTACTTGCAAGTGCACACACCCACGGCCCCTCAACTCAACCCACTCCACTTCCTTCCATAAAGGTGCCACACTCTTCTCATCCTATCGTTCGTTTGCTCGTTTTGCCGTTCGTCATGGCTGCTATACGCCCATTATGTCATTCATCAAGGCGCTGCTGCTGTCGACGACTCAGCTGACGTCGCTGCTTTTACCCTTTTCTTCTTCTTGTTGTTGCTGTTGTTATTGTCGTTTTCCCTTTGCGCGCGTCGTAAAGTAACGTATTTTTAATATTTACGCGTTTTTCTTCCTGTTTACATTGTTATTTTGTTTGTGGTTGTTGTCCCGTTGCTTTTGCTCTCTTTCTTTTTTTACTGTTTATATATTGACACATGAGCTGTCATGTTGTTGTTTATGCTGCGACTTTTGAGGACTTTTTGCTAGTTTTTTTTATTTTTTGCTAGACTTTGATTTATGTTTGAAGCAAATGAAGTTTTGCTTGACATTTTTCAATTTGCAATAAATAAAAGCACAGCGATCGCGAGATAAAAATAAAACCCAATAACTCAACACTGTTGCAAAATACGCACATTTTAGTAGCCCTTGCAAATTGTCGAAAAAAAGAAGAAGAAAAGAGAATGTCTAACAGCAGACACATAAATAACGGACTTGAACAACAACAGCAACTACCCAAAGAAAGTATGCACATAAAATAAATTCCATTTTTTTCTTTAATATGACATGTTGATTTACAGTCGTCTGCTGCTTAGCCAAGTTACACGCCCCCAGTCAAAACTCAAGAAGACGACGCCGCAGACGCCTCGTCACAACAAATCGATGTTTGTCTCAAGGTGAAAAAAAATACATACATATGTACATTCCTACGTACCATAAATGCGTATGTATGCAAAAAGAAAAAAGGCCTAAAAGCCCTCTGCAACGCCACGAGGTGAATTGCCATATCAACGAAACTTGAAAACGGGACCTTCAAGTGTCAAGAGGCGCGCTGCTGCTGTTGCGGCTGACGTCGCAGCCACTGCGCGGCGGCGTGCACACAACAACAAAAAGCACAACATAAATGTGGGTGGCGGGCGGGTGCAGAGATTTTGGAAAGTTTTTAGCAAAAATTACAGGCGGCAGGTAGCTTAGAAAGGAATTCCGATAAATGAGAAGAAGAAAGAGAGCACGAATGCGTGTGTGTGAGCGGCAATTTGTCAAAACACATGTACATATCTGATAAAGCACAGCGTAAACGTTGCAATTGTTGTTTTTGTTATTCTTGTGGTAATGTAATTGGAGTTGCGTGCCCAGTGAGACGACGACAGGCTGGAAGGAAATTGACCAAAGTGTTGAAGCGTAAATGAGCAAACAAAACAATTGCCAATAAGTTCACACCCAACCCGTCTCAAGTTAAGTACTATAGGGCTGGAAAAAGCAAACGATAGTTATTTGTATGCAACTATCGAAGCTTTTTGCATATATGCCAAGTAGACTTATAGCTAAGATTTTAGCAAAATTGATTACTAACAAAATATGTAATAAATTAAAAATAAAAATAGAATTTTAAATAAATTCATGCTCTTATATGTTAAGTAAAGAATGTCATGTTATAGTCTATTATGAAAGCTGATACTTGACGATGAAAAAAAAAAAAATTAATTCAATAAACTAAAAAAATAGTTTAATAAAAAAAAGGTGATAATCAGGGACTAAGACCGATTAAACTCTTTTAATAGATAATCTCTTGAAATGTAAATATTTTTTATTTTTTATATTTAAAAGTTTAGAGTCGAAAAACTTATGCTAGTACTTAAAAACTTTTTATTAGGCTTAGCATTTACGCTGAGTTTAATTTTGCAAATAAATAAAATAATGTTACATTTAAATACGAGTTAAAGTTATCACAAAACTATCGAATAAATTTTCGCACCATGTCTAACATCTATTTGTATATATGCAGTTGTAATCCAATTAGTGCAACTAATACTGTACTTTATTTCTTGTTTACAACTTGTTATTATTTTTCTTTTTTCTTTTTTTTTTGATTTGTTAACTTACCTTGCTCAACTTTTCGCCCTCGTGTCGCGGCAGCAGAGAGCGTAAACTCTGAAAGCCGGCATTGATGCTCTGCATGCGTCGACGCTCATTGCTATTGGCTATTTCGCGTCTCATACGCTTTTCGGTATCAAGAATGGGTTTGCCCCCCGGCGAACTGCCATCATCGTCTAAGCCCCCGCCGACGTCTTGCCCACCGCCTTTAGATGTATTCGATAGACTCATATTTGATTGGCGACGCTGTGAGCTGGTTGTAACCTGATGCGACGGCTCGGTGGTATATTCAATGTGATAGGTATTCTCTCCGCCTGAATCTTCTAGTTGTAATCTGAAATAAAAATAAAAATTTAGAATTATTGCATGTACCATAATGTGACGTACGTTTAATATTTATAGCGCAAAACCAATTAACTTTTACACACACACACACACACACACACAATGGGAGCTAAAAAATTCATTCATTCATAAATTTACAATTCCATTCAATTTCAGTTTTAGTTTAGCCGCTGCCTCACTCACACACACACATTCAGCGGCGGCTGACGACGTAGCGACAGCGCTGCCCAAAGCCAAAGCATCAATACAACGAAAAATGTACAAATAATAACAAAGCAAAGCAGCATAAAAAGCAACATGTCAGTGAGAGGCAGAGCGTGAGCGTAAAAGACAGAGAGAGAGTGCGAGTAAGAGGGCGCTCACAGCTGTCAAATGTGGCTATTTTATTTTATTTTATTTTTTTTTAATTTTATGTTATTGTTGTGTGTGTGTGTTGGCTCTTTTGGACTTAAGTCCAATTTATGCTGCACGGCAATATAGCATAAGAATTTCAAACCGGTTTTTACAACAAAACACTCAAACACACACATTTTTAATTTTTCAAATGTGCGGCTAATGAAAACCAACAAAAATGCTATGGTCCAGGCTAGAAAAACATCTGAGAGTATGTTGAGAGTGTGTATGTGTGTGCGAGAGCGAGCGGCCTTTGTCTGTGTAAAGTTGCAACACTGCATTCCAGCAACAAATACAACAGGCAACAGCAACAGAAGCAGTAGCAGCGATAGAAAATCTTAGACATTCGTCTAGTTGCATTGGTTTATTTTTAGCAACATAGCATTACCATTACCATCCATAACAAAGGTCGTTCTCCGCATCACACACACACCGTATTTGTTGTGTGGATATTATATACCATGTAGCATCATGAAAATTGGGTATACTGCTTTTTAAAGTGTGTGCTGGAAAATCTATTGTAGCAGAAATTCTAACTGTGGGTTAACATCTATATATATAAAACTGTTAAAAAAAAACCTAACTGACTGTTTGGTGACTCACACGGAGGCCAAACGGTAGCAGCTAAAAATCTGAAATTTGTGGCAATAGTTTCCAAATATATAGGTAGGTTGGCACTCTGAAAAAATTTAACTAAAAATTTATCGAGATGTGGGTGGAAAATGTATTTTAAAATTACTTATGAAAATCTCAGCTGGAGCATTTCAGGTGGGGCGGTAGGCTACAATAAAAATTACATTGTAGTTTGTGTTTTTTTCCTATTTTATTTTTCCCGCTTCCGGAAGTAGTAACACACGCCGGTATGATCTAGTAATATTAATGTAAAAAACTATATTGCAAACAAAATATAGCTGATTTTCTTATATACCATTTTTGATAGAGTTTGGTGCATAGTTTCCAAAAATTAATTGATTTATTTTTTTAGTTATTCCAAACATTAAACATTTTTATTTGATTTTCTGTTAGGTTATATGTTAACTTTGTTGTCTCATCAACTTTATCGAAATTCGTCTTCGGGGATTTTTAACAGCGTTCTGTTCGTCAGCTGTGAAGTTTTTTTTTATTAAAATATTTTAAAACTTCATTATTTTTTATTTTTTTTTGTTATTATTATTATATATATATTACATATAATTTATTATTAAAACAATATTTAAATTTGACAAATTTGTATAGGGTATTTTTCCAGCAGTCACCAACATATTTCAGTTTTCTGCACTTTGCGAATTGTTGCCAAACTTGGCTAAGCGGATATTGCTGCACTTGCTGCTACTGCTGCAGCTACCGTTGTTGTTATTGTTGTTGCTGCCGCTGCTCTGGAATTTCTATTTGCAAAAGCCACAAGAGCTACAAAATCTGCGGCATGCATAAGAAATTCAATGAAGCGCTGCATGAAGTACAACAAATATTTTAGAGGCACGCGTGTGCTGCCTTAGCAGAGCTAACCTAATACAGACACACATGTGCATATGTAAGTATTATATGTATGTATAAGTAATTTTATTATTTTTATATAGACATGGAACAACAGCTGTTGCGCTTAATTTACATACAACAAAGCTGCTAAAAATAGCGATCATGTTAAAAATAACAGAACTGAACTTAACAGCTGCTGTTTGCTACTGCTAGTGTAGCCACCCCCCACGACAGGTGTAAAATAAAATTTGATTGTTTTACAGTGTTACCAATCAGCCTAGACATATTGAAAACTTTTTCTTTTTTTTTTGGCATTTTAAATTTGCTGAACGCATTTTTTGCATTTCACAAGCAGCTAGAATAACAAAAACACATGACACAGAACAGCTGGTGCCGCTGTTGCTGCCGCTGCTGCCCGGGGGCCAACTCTGCTGCTGATGCCTGCCCCAAAGTTCAATGTAGTTCATTGGCCACTTTTCGCCAACCAACAAGAGACACACACACATATATACAAATAAACCTAAACAGAACAGACACAAAGCCGAAGTCACGAGTGCCGCCGAGTTGCTGCTGATGCCGCTGCTGCACTGCACATAAATCGTATGCATGTATGTGTGTAAATATACGTTTATATGTATGTATGTACGTTTATTGGGTCAACGCTTACGTCATCATTTTTGCCAGGAATTTGTCGGCAATCATTTTTTTTTTTTTTGCCAATTGCAGGTGAAGCTTGCATACATTTTTAATTCATAAATTATATAAATCACCAGAGATATACGCATGTACATATGAATATACATATGTCCTTCTACTTCTTTGCGATTCGTACAAGATGCAACAAAGTTGGATAACTGGGATCAATATCAATCAATACACTCTGGAAATTCCAAACTTTTTATATTTAATTTACATTGAAATGTTTTTCTATAATGAAATTTATTAATTAAATTCCTATAAAAAATACAAGAATATATCCAAATATTAATATTGATTTAAAGTTCAGTCCCAATAAACCTTATAAATATGTTATTTATAATATATAAATTGTGAAATCTTAACTTTAAAAAAACTTGTAATAATATTGAAAATTTAAATAAAAAAAAAAAAAAAAATTTAACACTAAATTGTATGCAAAATGCTGCTTTTTTTGCATTTTCTACACGCTTTTGTAATTCTCAAACATTTTAAGCAGTTAGTTTATTAGGTTTGTGTAGTTGTCCATATAAAACTGCATTCGATAAATTCAATTTATATTTATTTTAATATTAAGTAACTGCTAATAGTGATTTCGATTAGGGGAAAAATTACGTTAAGGAGAAAAATTATGGCCACAATTTATTTATATACCAATGCATTTTATATTTAATGAGACAAGATGAAATAAATTAAAATAATATGACAAACGTTCTTGGTAACCCTTTTATGTTGGGATATCTAACATAATTCCCATTGATTTTCCATTGTCAATTTAACGGTTTTCGTTTAGTAGTAAAATCCCTTAACCGAACACTATTATCATCTTTTATATCCTCATTTGATTTGGGCACACTTTTATGATCATCATGATAGCATAAGGGAAGGGCAGGGCAAAAGAGAGCAGTAAGAAATTGTTGCACTAAAAGGCGGCCATCGGTTTATGCCCAGTCACGTACTAAACACAAACACATACATAAATATATATGCATGTATGTAAACTTAGTAGTTGCAAATAAAGGCCGAACTAAAGCGTAGTAAATGCTAAAAAGGTAGTAGAAACAGCAGCAGGCAGCTATTGCCAAAGTGCGCAATAAAACGCAATAAACTTTGCCACTTGCGTAATGTGCAGCAACAAAGTAGCATAAACAAATGAAAAAGTTTAGAATACCGCCCATATATACCCCACCCCCTCTACTCTACCTCACAAGTCAATTTGTCGGCCTTTTGGCGCCACATTTGCAATAAAAATATAAACAGAGAACAGACACTAAAATTACGCTGCAATTGCGGGCGATGGGGAGGGAGGGTTGACATATAACGGTTACATAAGCATACACGCTCTCGCATGAGGTAATCCGAGATGAATATGTGTGTAAGGTAGTTGTTGCGGGGGAAGGAGAGGGGACAACGACGACGTAAGTAATGTCTTTTTTTTTTGCATGTTGCTCAACATGCGTGTGTGTGAGTGTGTGTGACAAAAACAACAGCTGTTGAGTTAGTTAGTGAGTAATATATACACACATACATACAAGCATACATATGTAGGTTTGTGTATACAAATGAACCACAGCTGACGTCGTGCGTAGATAGCCCACAATGCTGCGATAATCTTTTATAAATTTGCAAGTAAAACTGTTTGTGGTACACACAAAAAAAAATCATGTGTTTTTCATCAACAATCCAACACAAAATCATCGCCCCCCTCCACCCATTCATTTTCTATCTCTATCTATTACTCTCTCTCTCTCTCTCTCTCTCTTGCTTTGCTAATTCACCCACTCTCACTCTCAGACGGCGGCAGACGCGCAGGTTGCCCATAATAAATGCCGCATGCAAAAACGCAGTGGGAATTGAAACACAAAGCGAACTACGAACGAAACGCTTGACATGTGAAACAGCCATCGCCCAAAAATTTGCGCAGCAGCTTTTTATCTTTGTGTTTGTATATATGTATGCATGTGTATTGTTTTCTTATTGGCAGTTTTTTTTCGCAAATTTATATCCCGCGCACTCTGCTCTTCAGACTTTCATACTCAGTCCTCAGTTGCGTTCACTTTGGCAGCGGCATTTTGTGTATGCTTTTTTTTTCAATGAAATGTGTGTAGTACTATGTAGTAGTAAAAAGCGATGCGATGCGCTGTGTGGCGGCATCTGTACTTTTGCAAAATTCCCCTTATTAAACACACACACACACTCATACACCCAATCGCTCTCTGTCTCTCTTATTTACACGCAGAGACACATTGACAGGGAGCAACAAGCTTTTGAGTGCAATGCAAACACACTCACTCACTCACACACACACAAGCCAAGGGCTTTTATATATTTTGCAAACTGGGGAGAGAGCGAGAATGGGGAGTCTGACAATTGAAAAAGAAAAGAACAAAAACTGCATGCAGAGACACACACATACTCCACCTATGGGCGAAATTACAATCAAGCGTGGTGGAGTCGGCAGATGACGCCGAAGTCGAGTGAGCTGCCTTTCCAGTGTGTGGGGAAAACGGAAATGACGCCACACGCACACACATATACAATGAGAGCTTGTGCAACGCCGCTTTGGAGACTTTTAGCCAAGGCACTTGCCGGGCAGCTGTTGTGGCACATTTCGATATTATTTCTTTTGGCATAAAATTGCGAATTGCGCATATATTTACTGATGGCAAAAATTACATGTCCACCACCCCACTGCCACTGCCACTGTCAACCCAGACAGACCCACATCAAATTACAATTCCTGTGTATTATAATAAACAACAAAGCTGTCAGCTGTTTCGCAGAATCGAGTAGTTCAGTGTTGTTAAAGTAAATAAAGATAGCCGCATGCAGTTATACAATACAAACATATGGCAAATGGATGCCTGCCTTATTGATAAGCCAAATCACATACACACATACATAGACTAAAGCAAAACCTTGAGTTTCACAGCTGCCTTGGCGTACGAAAGAGAGCGGGAGAGAGTGGGCGATTGATTTCTTTAACGTCAGACACAGTCGGCTGACTCTCAGTACGCGTGTATGTGTGTGTGAACATATGCTGGGGCAAAAGCAACCGCAAGCAGCGGCTGATAACACAAAACTCGTCGATTTTGTGTCGTGTGACGTGTGACCGACCAAAACCATATGATTTTGATAAAAAGGCACGACGACGACGAAAACGACGCAACTTTCGCCGCGAGCAGAGCAGCAGCAGCACAAAAATAAAAACCTATTCGCCAAATAAAATCAAAGGCGCAACAAAGCAAATAACAAAATCAACAACAACAAAACAACAACAGCAAACTGTACATTTCTTCGCTCTCCAGTTTGTACACACACACTATCACACACATACACTTGCATGCGCTCTTTCATTGCTTTTGCGTTGGTGTGAGTACCGTTTGCTCGCTTGCTCAGGTAGCTGCCACCGCCGCCGTCGCCATATGATGATTATAGAAATATACCGGTACAGCTGATTTAGCCGCAACTAGCGCAAAGATTTGTCGTTGATTAGACAGCGGCATGCTATGATAAGCATTCACAGCAGCTAGTGGCGTCGTCGGCAGCGCAGCTGTTTTTTTTATTGGTGAGTAAGAGGCGAGAGCACGCTGCTGATCGCAAAATAAATTAACTGTATGCTCAATATTTTGGCCGACAGTGTAGGCAGCGCTCAACGGGCAATGAATTTGAAAAAACAGCCGTTTTTCAAATATGGCGAGAGTGTGAAACGTAAAAACAACAATATGAACAGACGGAACAGCAGGCAGAGGGGCAGACAGAAAAAAAAAAGTAGCGTCACCTTTTTCCAGCGAGACATTGGGCACAAAACGAAACGGACAGAATAAATGGGAATGTGTGGAAATGGAATGGAATGCCTGATGCTTGTCAAACTAAACGCCATACGTTTTCCATATGTGCGTTTGGCTGAGTGTGTGTGTGCGTGTTGCGGCTCTGCTGCTAGCCATGCATTGGTGGTGGTGTGTTTTTATGCCGCGTTTGTTTTGTGCGGCAAAACAGGCGGCAAAATTATACGTTTTGCTTTCCCTTCTTCTTTGTGCAAGCGAGAGAGAAAGAGAGCGCGCACAAAAAATAAAGGAACAAAAGTAATCAATAATTTGCGTGATAAAAAAAAGAGAAATAAAAAATGCAACCTTAGCCAAAAGCTCGTTTGTTTATTTTATTTCGTTTCATTTATTTAATGACTATAGCGGTAATACGATATGTATAATACTCTCTTGCTTGGGCGCACTTACTGTAACTCTTCATCCAATTCCTCGGCGCTGTTGTATTCGGCGTTTTCCAAAATGACTTCCTCCGTTTTGATAGCCAGCGGTACTGAAGACATGTTTTATCTTGTGTTTCTTGTTGTAGTTGCTAATTGCGCGAACTCTCTTTTCTTTTTTTTTTCAAAAATGTAACTGTTAAAAACAGGACACGTGTTTCACTTCTCTACTCTGCTCTTTAATTTAGCTTGTTTTGTTGCTATTCTGCTTCTTTTGTTTTTCACCTGGTCTGCTTCTTACACATACACACACTCGCGCAATCGATCGTTGACTTATTTTTTTATTTTATTTTTGGCTATGTGTGTGTGTGTTTCGTTTTGTCGTCGTCAGCTGGTCTTCTGTCTGCTTCTTCTGCTGCCTTCAGCTGCTTTTGTGTTTAGCGGCAAATTGTTAGGCAGACACAAACACACAGACAGCGCACTCACACCACTCTCACTTGCACAGCGCAGCAGCACACAAGCAAACACACACACGCAAAAACAGCAGGCGGCGCGCTGTAATAAATTTAGCGCGACGGCGTCGTTGTTGCTATTGAAAAGCACTGGAAGTTTTCACAAACTTGTACAAATTATTTGTTGTTGTTTTTGCAATTTTATTTTGCTACACCGCTTTGGCATATACATATATACACACACACATATACACTGATACGATATATCTATAAGCAAAATGGTTGCACTGTACGTATATACCGCGTTTTTACAGAAGGCGTCCGCGACACACGTCCACTCGGTTCGATAATTCAACGCAAAATAACAGCTGTTAACGTATGCCAGTGTGGCCGAATTCAAAAAATCCAAAAGAGTACAAAAATGTCCTAAAATAATATACCAAACTTATAAGGGTTGAAATATTAAATATAGCTGTTAACGGTTTGTGGAAAGATTTTTAATCAAAAAATAACTTACAAACTTACAGTATTGATTAATTACGTGTTTTAATATAAGCCTGCATATATTAAAGAATATGTTCTGTTCCAGTTTTTATATATCGGTGCTGCAATATACAAATGTTTGTTAAAACGAATGCTATTTATTAAAAAAAAATTTATAAATTTGTTTCCCAAACCTAAAAATTAAAATTTTTAAATTTAAAATTCATAATTGCAACTGTTTCTGTGTGACCTTAATACTAAAATTGTAACGAATTAATACTGAAACTGAACGATGAATTAACATTTCCGCTCTTAGTATGTAATCTTAACAGATGGTAAGAGAGAGGTGTGCTGTTAACTGCTGCTGCTCTTAAATAATGTAGACATCTTAATAAATTGTCACATATTATTTATAGACTAAATAAACGAAAATATAAGAATTTAATTGTGAGATAGCAAATTAAAATCTATTAGAACTTATAAATATTTGTGCCATATATGATCTAAAAAGTTGAATGACAAACGGTTATACAGTATGACCATTCCTTTCTAAATTCTAAATACTGAAAATCAAACTGTGCTGGTTTGGCTATGCTCTTAACTGTTAAGTTGCTCTGTTAATTAACATCAAAAATTAAGAGCAATTGGGCGAGTTGACAGTGTTGCAAAACACCAGTGACACTTAGTATGCAGCTCACAATTTTAAGTATTTATTTGTATTTTTATGCAGCCGGTTAGGCATAGATTTTTTTGCTGCACTTGCACTCGGCATATATTTTTTAATTAGCTCATTAATTGAATTTAAGCTCAATTCAAAATGTTCGCATCATCCAACCAATGGGAGGTTGTTTCCAAATCGCGCAAACAACGAAATCTGGAAAAGAAAGTTAGCGCACATACGGAACAAAAGCGAATTGCCGCCCAGCTGCCCAAGCTTGAGGAACTGTGTAAGTACAAAAATTGTAATTTATCTCAAGTGTTGTACGCTCTATTTACCCGCATGTTGTTTTTTCAGTGCCAACACAGCAATATCATGATTTGTTTGGCAGCAGCAGCAACAACAACAATAATAATAAGTACACGCCTTCACCAGCAAAATCGTCATCTAGCAATGCATCTGCATCTTCGAAACGCAAATTGAATGCAAATGCCACCACAAAAGTCACAAATGAAACAACAAAGAAGCAGCCAAAACAGACGCTGACGAAACCTAAAACAATGGAACAGGCCTTGAGGCAAATAACGCAAGATGATTTTGCCGCACAGTTGGCACAGGTGAAAATTAGTTGTCCTGGCTCTGAGCTGCGTTGGCTAAGCAATGTAAGCAAAACTGTCTATAAACAAAACAAAAATACATTTATATATATACTATTTTAATTCGTAATTAATTTCTCTTATAGATTGCCAGCTATTTAAATGGAGCTCTGTCTTATAATTGTGATCCCACCTTCTCGGGTCGCAGTGTTCAATATCCCAGCAATTTGGCCAGCACGGAATTGAAGCAAGCCATTCTGGAGTTTCTACGCAGCGTGGGCGAAACAAATCTTGAATATTTCTTTTATTCGCTGCTCGATAGCATGGCCATCGAACTGAATAATGGCCAAAATGTAGTTGGCTATAAGTTTGTGTTGCAGCTAATTGGCCAGAACTGGTCAAGCATTTGTTCGCAAAACTTGGCCAAAACAGCGCTGCTGCGGAACTCGTATCAGAATCGCAGCAACATTTGCCTTAGCATACTCTGGGCCATTGGCCAGGGTGGCCATCAATCGCTCACCGAGGGCGTCAAAGTCTGGCAGAATCTAATGTTGCCAAATCTGGAATTGAAGAGTTTTACCAAATTTGTTGTAGAGCATATTGAGCGTGTGCTAAATGCGGCTACAGCGCGTAAAACTGAATCTTTGTTAATCAATCAACAGGAATTCTTTGCCTGCTACAATGCGTTGAATGCCACTTACAACAATATGCCCAAGGAATTGCAGCAAAGCCTTAAAAACAGCGCTGCACTGCTGCTGGTAAATTTAATTTAAAATATTTAAAAACTCTTAATAATGATATTCTTTAATCTACAGCAAAGATATATTGCCAGTCCGGTGAAGCATGCAAATATATTTTTAACGCTGTTGCGTGATATTGATACAAACAATAAACAACGCACTGAAATCGATGGATGTATTCGCTGTCTATTGAGCACTGGAGCTGAGGATTGTTATAAAGTCTGGCGCATGAACTATAAGAAACAACAGCTGCCCAGTTTGATACTTTTGAAGGCCATTGGTAAGATTATCAATTGTTTAACACGAAAAGTTAACTTTTTGAACCCTGAACACAAAAACTGCTTGCTTGCATTTTCATTAAGCTGTTTGGAAGTTAAAATACATCTATATTGATTCCTTTAAATTATTATATTTATACTATAACCCAAAGCAACAAGTTCTAACCCACAAACTTCAACACATTCATATTTTTAGACAATGACTGGACAGAGTCTACCTATCTATTGGCTAACTCACAGGCATATCACACATTCCTACAAGATTTGCGCATTCTAAATGATGAGCTGCTGTCGGGCAAACGTAAAGAGATTTACGTTAATGAATTGCAATCGGTTTTATTGGTAAGTTTTTGTTTTGTTTAAATTATAACGGACAACGCCAACGTCTTACGTTTTAACTCCACCGCTTGCGTTATTTAACACGTAGCTGGTCACACTGTGACTGAGTCGCAGCTGTTTCGTCTGTTTGCGTTGAATGTGAATGGCCTGACGCCATTGTGTACACGCAAAGTGCTGATTGTCAGTTTATTGCAAGTAGCTGCACAACAAAAAAGTATTTTTTCGTTTCGCTTGTTTCAAAATTCTTATTAACATTTTAAATATATACATATATTTTTCTAACTCGAATTGCAATTGTGTTGAAAGTACTGTGCGCCTTAATCAAAGCTATTTAAAATATATATACATGTACGAGAAGCATTTCATTTGCTGCGGCTTGGAACTGTAGAAAAGTGAAAGACGTCGCATTTTTTGCCGGCCGTTTAATAATTTCTCTTTTTTATTAATTTTGCAACGCAAAGTGCGCTTAATAACGTTTGTGTGTGTGTGTGTGTGTGTATAGGTGTGCATTTTTTCTTCATTTCTTGCGGCGTTGCCATGCGGGTTGACCACTTTTTGCCGCTAATTTGCGTTTGTGTGTGTGTGTGTTGCGCTTATCGCACGCAGCAGAGCAGCAGCTATTTTATGATCATCTAGCTTCGAGTTTTTTTTTTGTTTGTACAAATGGATGATGTGTTATAGCTGCGATTGGCTGTTTGCCACCTCCCTTTCCCCCTCTATGGCTGCACACCCTTGTTGATTGTGCGCAGCACAACTTTGGTGGTGTCATACCATTTTTTATTATATTTCGGCTAGTTCTATTTTTTTTTGTTCTTTTTAAAGAGATAAGAATGACCGCCCATGCCCAAGACGCGCATGCAATTGCCAACGTCACAAAATGTGATGACTGTGGAATCGACAGAAAAATGAAAGAAGCAGCAGAAAAGGCAACTAACAACAACAACAAGTTTTCTTCTTTTTTTTTTGTTGGCCATCTTGTTGCTGGATTTCTGCTGCCAACACGTGGCGATGACCGCTTTAAACTGATTTTTCTTTTGTTTTGTTTTCCAACCTGCTACGTTGTCAATTTTCCATGTTATTTTGTACTTTTTTAAAATCTGTGCAAATTCTTTATTTTTTTTTTTTTGGCGGCGTCGCACCGCTAATAAATGTCCGAAAGCTTGCCGGTGTACAGTTCATTCAACTTGTGTGTGTGTGAATTTTGTTTGTTGTTGGTTGTATTTTGCTCTATTACATACAAATATGTACATATTTGTAAACATGTACATGTTTGAAATATCAAAGCTTATCAAATTGGCATTTATTTTATTCTCTCTCTCTCGGCGCCGCCGTGGCTCTCTTTCTGCTCAGCTGATGACGCGTCATCATATTTTCTGCGCCCTTGTGACGTATGCAGCTGCGCTGCTACCGCGCTGCTATTTTAAATATATATATGTTTTTTCTTCTTCATTTTTCGCTGACGCTTTATCTTGCGCGCCTTTTGACTATCGCATTCGTGTTGTTAGTGTCAAGCTTCAAAGTACGTGCAAATTGTTTGTGCATTCTTTTGTGCTAATATTACCTCACTGACCGTTGACTTTGATTAAGCTCATCTTTAATTAGAAAGCTTGAAGCTTAAAAGCTCAATTGCAACTCTTGTCTCTTTCTCGCTTTATTTGCTTTGGCATTTGTACAACACACAATTGCAATATATGTATATTTATTTTAAATTAACATATTGAAAACAACAGCACAACTGGAAATACTCGCAGCTGTAAGAAATTTAGTTAAAATTAAATAAAAGAAAAAAAAAAGCAACATGGCTCAGGTTAAACCGAAACAAAGCAAACAGGGCAAACAAACGCCTGCTGCCAAAAAGGTAACATTAAAAATTTGCGCTCACTTTAATAGAGCAAAAGCTCTTTGACCTATGATCTAATACTCTCTCTCTTGCTCTTTACCCCCACAACTATATAGAGCGTACAGGAGAAGAGCAGCGCACAACAGAAAAAGAATAAACAAAATGCGGCACAAAAAAAGAAATGCGGTTGCTGTAAATGGGCATTGGGCAGCATTTTTATTATCGCCTTAATCGCTGGCTCTCTCTACTACGATACGGAGGCCAATGGCAAGGGCATCTTTGAGAAATCCGCAACCGGTAAGGTGCTTAAAAATGCCGGCGTCTTGCCACACGTACAACGCGGCTGGTATGCAACAATGAGCACCGGCGCCCGTGGCTACAAATGGGCCGAGCAACATGTGCCACCCTATGCCGAGCCGGCTATCAAAACTAGCATCGATGTGTGGAAACTAACGCGCAACGCTTGCTGCAATGCCTACACAAATGGCCTGAATTTTTGGCGTACCAAGTGGCCAGCGGTGGCCAAGTTTGTAAGTAGCGCTCTGACATCATTATCTATTTTTTTATTTAGTTTTTTCTTTCTTTATTAATTGTGTTGATTTTGGAAAGTTATGTTTATGGGTTACTCAACTTGTAAACCGGTTTAACGCTCAATGTATATTGTTAACCTTTTGTTACTTCTTTCTTTCTATCTATTTCCAACTTAGATTGATCAATATGTGCCCAATACATCTCAAAAACTGGAGGCCTTTGCTACAGCCGCCAAGGATTTGGCTGTCAGCAGCTACGACAAATCTGCCACGATAATCAAGGAGAAGGTCCTGGTGTAAGTATTGTGACTAAACTTGTATTTTACTATATTTGTGACATTTTACAAATTCTAAAGTTAATCAAAATTATTATTCGATCTACGTTAAAAACATACATTGCAAGATTGAAGCAGAAAAAATTTGTTCTGTTCCAAAAATTTCATTTGTCCGATCCGAAAAGTCTCTAAAGTTTTGTAAACCATCTCGTGCTCTTAAATTTGCTTAAAATATTTATTTTATTTATATCCTAATTTTTATAGAGGTAGACGTCTAGGAAAGCCCTTCTTCATTACAGAAAAGGAACACCCTCGATTTAATTGAAATTGAGCTAGTTATAGACTATTAAGGGGACACAATAAATCTTATAGATTTCACTGTAATGGTCATATAACCTAAAAATAACACTGCATCAATTTTATATGAAGGGATATGACCGCATAAGCTTTTTAATGATGTTTTAGTTTTTAAAATCGGTTAAGCCATACGCAAGTTATGGAAAACTATAAAAACCTATTCAAAAAAAGAAACGCCAAAAATATATTAACATATTCAATAAAAGTCCGTTTTAACATGGACAAATCTATTGCCACAAATTTCAGGTTTCTAGCGTCTACCGTTTGGCCTGGCGGTAATTAATCTAACTTTCATTAAGAGAATCAAACCCACCTTGAAAATTTGGTATTGCCCTTAATATTGATCCCAAATAATTTCCTAGGAAATTCCATTCCAGGTTAAAGGTTCAGAAACGTTAGCGTATTTTAGTTTAATTTTTTTGAATGCAATTTAAGCAAAGCATAAATGCAGTATTTAATTTCTTACTTTTAAATATTAATATATTTTAATTTTTTCTCTTACAGTGGCCGCTTCTCACCGGAGAACATCAATCAGGCATTGAACCAGACCCGTATCGCTGCACTCGAGTACTACAATCAGTTTCACAAAAAGGTGGATGCGTATGCCAAGCTTAAATGATTCTCAAGCGTCCGGCACGCTTAGTAGCAACATCATCTTTAAGCAGCAGCATCCACAATAACAACAACAACAACAACAACAATGCGTCATAGTCAACTAAAAAAACAACAACAACATAAAACATAAAACAAAAACAGTTAATTGAAGTAAACCCAATTCAAATGCAATTCTTTCGGCAGGTTCTAATATATGTATAGTCAAAATGTGGCTAGGAATGTTCAGCAAACGCAGTTAAATTTAAATCTTCGAACTTTTGTTTTTCCTTTCCCCGCACCCACTACACACACTCATTTTGCACATGTTTTGTGGGTTCGGGTGAAGCAACAACAACAATTAACTGTCGTTTGCTGTAATATATATATAAAAATAAAAAAAAATAAGAAAAATTATAATTATACATACATTTACAATTAGTAAATTAAACACATAATCAGCATTTAGTTGTAAAGTAAATAAAAAACACAAAAGGCGAATATTGTATATCTTGTAAATGAGCTCGCGAGCAGTTTTTTACATTTTTCCACAAGTCGGGAAAAATATTACTTATTATATAGTTTTGTTTTAAAATCGCGTCGCGAGTTTCGCTCAACGAATTTTTTCCGCAATAAATAAAAAAATTTATTATAATTATTATTTCAGAAATTTATACCAAATGCATTTTTTGGGTTGGCGTCGCGCAACGAAATAATAAAAAAATAAAAATAAATAAATTAAGAACTTTTACGACAACAAACAGCATACAACAAACATTTCCAATTGCATTTCAGAGCAAATAAAAAAGTTTTTATAAAGTTCTATATTATAATAGCCACCTAGATATATTTAAAGGTTTCTCTTTTTTAATATTTATCGTATGTAGTTATTGTGCGCATGCAACATTTTAAGAGGTTTTTCTTACAAAAGACTCAATTTCAAATGTGTTTTTAGTCATTTATAATTTTTAATTGCGATTCAATTTTTAATTCCATTTGTAAGTTTAACGTATTGAAGAATTTTTGCATAAATAAACAAAGTTGAAGAAAATTGTAATTTTATTTTTTCTATTTTTTTAACAAACAATCTAAAGGACGAAGGACACTAATGCAGCGTTCTTTGGAATCTTTCGGAAATATAGATTTTTTAAAATATGTTTTTCGGTATTTTAACGAAAACTGGACAATTCGGATTGTGGTTGTTGTTTTTGCTAACATATAATAAAATTAATCAACATTTTACCTAAAATGTTAAAAAAGTACTCGATTTTTATTTCGGATTGTGGTTGTTATTTTTGCTAACATAAAATAAAATTTAATAATTGTAACATTTTTCTGAAATGTTAAAAATGTACTTTATTTTCACAATTCGAATTGTGGTTGTTGTTTTTGCTAATATAAAATAAAATATAAATGAAATGTTAAAAAAGTACTCGATTGTACTTTTCAAAATTATTTCCTTTTTTAACAGTTAAGTTAACGTTTACAGTTACCTGTTATGCTATAGCATGTACAACAACCAATGTAAGTTTTTGGGATATTTTAGAACTCTGTTAATTTAGGGGCTTAACAACTTAAAAGTCAGGATAATCAGGATAAATGTGCGCTAAAACTGTGGGGAAATTACAGCCAAAGGAACTTTCTTCCGTTACAATTCCTTGAAGTGTGATTTCCTGATTTCTGGTTTCCAATTCTAATAGCTTTGTCAAAATTGAGTCGATGTTTTTTCGGTTTGTCATAAATTTAGTGGAATATAACATATTTGCAATAATTACTTAATAGTTTTTTTTTCATATATTTAATATTTGTTTTAATTTTGATCAACCAATTTTAAGCAATATCTGGATTTCAAACTCTAATAATTTCACCAAAACATGTGCCTCAAAATCAAATTTACTCGACTAGAGTATTCTTATTAGTTAGCTTAACATTTACAGAATGGGATATTCTTTATATATCATTGCCTTACAACTTTTGTGAAAAGAAAGAGGATATCCGGCATATCCTGAGAAAGTTGCTAACAGCGCTTAACATTACAAACTGTAACTTTAACAGCAGCTGTTAAGCCCCTTTTGCAATTCGCCGCATATGATTTTTCGGAGTTTTGCCCCTGTTGCCGGCTGTCTGTAAATTTCGGCTTGCTATTTGGCACGACAGAGTTAAGGATATCGGCAAGGAATGTTAAAAGCTTTACGCTTTCGTGCAGTCTCATACGAATGTCAATTCGCGTCGCACGTGTTTCGAATGCAACACCGTGTTTTGTGGTCATCATCAAGTGTGTCGTCGTCGGTTCGTGTCCTTAGCCGTATACGTAGAATGCTCGTCCTTTCTTGGCAAGCAGATTGAATGCATTTTTGATCAGCGCTGCTACCGCTAAAGCCAAAGAAGCGAAAGTGCAAGCGAAGCGTTTAAATTGATTCGATTTGTGCCAATTGTGTGTATTTGTGTGTGTGTGAGAAGGAGCAGAATAAGTGAAAGTTTGAAAACCGAAATTTTGTATTTTGTTTGGATCCCCTTTAAACAAATAAATAAAAAAAGACAGTGTGGCCAATTGTGTATTGAAGTATCACACATTATTATTAAAAGTGAAATTTAAACCGAAAAAAACATCAGCAACAATGTACAGCACGCGTAGAACAAAAGTAAAACAATAATAGACATATTAAGGTCAAAAAGGATTCCCCCCCAAACAACTAAATTCCATGTAAGTCTCTATATGTATGTATGAGGGTAATTTATGTGTGAAGCTACTTACTTAAGTATATAGAAAACTTCCGATACGTATCTCATGCATTCCCAATCCATTGTAATTTGTTGTAGCTCCTAGCCAAAACCATAAAAACAACCACAGCACGTACACGGCTCATTTGACTTGCATTTCTCTCTAACTTCCAGTTTCAGTTCAATCTTACTTCCACCTGAACTATCGGGTTTACAAATAAATCAAAGTAAAATATTTATTTCGCATCGGAAATGAACTCAGACAAGCGACGTGATTTAATGCTAATCGAAAATGCATTTGTTACAACTTTTGGTCTTTGCAATTTTTCCGCTTAAAAATACATGTGTGTGTAACTATTCTTAATACATATATATTATTTCTTAAGGGATGTGTGTTTTTTTTTTTCGGTGGATCCTTTGCAACTTTGTCTCAAATGCACGACAGCTCAAACTTTGGGTGGGGTAACATTTTTGTCTGTCTTCTTCAGTGTCTGTCTGTGTGTTTTTTTCCGCATCGAACTTTATGCCGGGATTGAAAGTTTTTGCCTCAAAAGTTACTTTTAACTTATCTGCTTTTGATTTCGTTTGGTGTTTGTTTTACCAAAAAAAAAATACAGCCAGCCGGCAACTCCTTGATGTCCTTGATGAGCCAGTGTACATGTCCTTGTCCAATTTTGGACAAGTGAAGAAGGGTCTGTCTGTGTAAGCTGTTGAGTGATTTGTGAATCCTGTCGAGATTTTTAGTGATTGACAAATGCTGTTGCTTATACGTGGTAAGATTATGAGTCTTTTAATAAATGTCATTATTATTTTTATAAAGTTTATCAAATTATCTATCAGAGGTAATCTAAATTTTGCAATAAAGGTGCAAAAAATGTATTTAAAAAATTTAGATCTCATTTTAAACTGGAAATTCTATTTGAAATTTTTTTTTTTAATTTTGTATTTATTTGTTATAAATTTAAAGTCTATCTATAAATTTTATATTCACCTTTAAAGTAAAAATCTCTTTAATTATTTAAAAAAGCTACTTTTTACTGTGTTTTCTTTCAGTTAAAAATGCCTTGATACCTGATTTAATTTTAATTGCCTTTGTATCTCTTATTTTTTTAATTTTCAACCTGTCCAAATGTTATCTGCCTGTACTTTACATATTGCGATTCATTATTCAATGCACTCTTTGAAGATATATATACTATATAAATGCTTTCCCCGAAGCAATACTCATTATGGATTTATATTATTTTATGTTTTTCACTTTATTGTTACAAGAAATTTAAAAAAAATACAAAACAAAATATTACTTTGCGCTTCTCAGAAATAAATTGAGTTTGCATAAAGGAACTTTTATACAAGTTGCCATCAATCTTGTCATTATTTCTATTGATGTTTTGCAATGATAATTAAATTTCATATTTGAACTTCTCATGTAAATATTGTTAATTATTTATTTTTAATTAAATAAAAAACAATTTTTCAATTTAGATTGCAAATCAATATCTCAAAAAAAAACACACATTTCTTGCTTTCTGTATATGACAAGAAGTAGACTACTTAGGCAGTATTTTTATACTCTGTATGCAAAGAAAATAAGAGTATATAGGGTTTATATATATGGCTATATATACATAGATCTTTCACATTTATATAACTAGAGTTATTGAATTGAAGATACTAATTATTGTAGGGAATAAATCAACAAAAAAAATTTGATTGCTTTGAGCGTTTCCACGAAAATTAATAAAATATAATATGAGAATTGCTGATAATCTGTTTGAAAGCTGGCAAATGTGCTCTAAATAAAACAAAAGCAACAGACTTCAAAGAGAGTATACCACAGTCGGGAGTTCTCGATATACTTTTTGGCTACTTTTATGAGCGCGTAGCAAGTCAAAACGTTAAAAATACAACGAGCAATGCGGCAGAAAGCGGAAATTGCCCACAAAAATCACAGTCGAATGGAATTTGATGTTTTGGCAAAACTTGAAACAATTTTCATGCCACATTCTGTGTGGAATGTGCCAGAGACGTTAAGTGGAAAGTGAAAGTAAAAGCGAAAGCAAAGGCCGCTGGCAATTTTTGTTGTGCGCCTTTTAAAGCGTCTACGATGTTGCATGAAGGGAGAGCGGGGAAGTGGGAGAACGTTGGGGCACCTTAGCAATTAATTAGAGACGCCGCTAAAAACAATAACAAAAGATGAGCTTGTCGCTCATTAATCTTATGACCTCATAAACACCACAAAGGACACATGTCGCAGAGCTTAGAGAGAGATTCGACAATGTCACACACACCACAGGATGCTTTGCAGCTCGATCTCAACACTCACGTGCTTTGAATTGAATTTTCGGTTTTATTTCATGTACATATATCGTATATAAATATATATACTCCTATATATATTTTTTTTTCTGCTTATTTTTTTTATTTTTTTCTTTCTGGTTAGCTTTTGTGGTCAACTGGCGCCTGACCGTTGTCCAGGTGATTAATGTGCAGACGTGGCTTGTTTAATTAACTTGTATTTATACACACACACACGCACATACACACAGTAAAGGATACTCATACTCACCTGACCAAATGATATCCTAATGGCAACACTTGTTAACTTGGGGGCGCCACAGATTTCATATTGAGCTTCTTCTACTCATGTGGTTTTTGTGGTTGAATTGAGTGTTGTAAATGAATACAACATTCATTCCATGACAGGCACAAGAAGTAGTTTGAGTCCTTGAATGAATATACAAAAATATAGTATGTTGTTTCATTTGCTCAGAACTAATTTAATGAAGTGATTTCAACTGTCATGAGTTTGTTTTATTTATTAAATGGGTTAATAAGCCTTAAATACTGCTATGAAATTTGTGTACATTTATTTAACTGAATATTTATAAGTTATAACAACAATAATTTGCAATTTAATTTGTAATTTATGTGATATATATGCATGTATACAGAAAACATATTGTTTATGCATTTATAAATTATTATTAAAGCATGCAGAGTTTAATTGTGATATAGATAAAATTCAGCATTTATTTTGCGCTTATTAAATATAAAAGATATCCATGTATTTATTTTCTCATATAAATTTCATTAGCATGATGCAAAGTTAATTAATAAATTAATATACAATAGAAATATGTATTTAGAATTTAATTTATAGTTTACCTTTGAAAATAAATGTTGGTTTAAACAGCATTTATATAACACTCTAATCTTTTGATTAGCTAGTAAGAACAAAATGGGAAAATTATACACAAAAGCACAAATAGAAATATATTTAACAAAAACATAATTTAATTGATCAGTGTAATTAATAAAATTAGCATTTAGCTTCCTGTGAAATATCCTAGCCTAGTTTTTATTAGGGCTATTAATATTTTGTTTCAGTTTTCTATACTCAATTAAATTATCAATTTCCATAAATTAAAGAAATTCTTGCAAATTGAAATATTTGTAAAAAACATAAAACTAGAAAAAGCATTTAATTAATTTAAAGCGAATTCAAAGTGAATATTCTTGTACCTTGTTCAAATATTTAACGCAATTAAAATTTACTACTTTTATTTTTTTTTATTTTTCATCCATTAGACTGAACAAATATTCAAACAGCGTTTATATATCAAATTATCCCGTATTTAATTGAATAAAGAGTTGCAAATATTATATCCTGTAATTTTCATACATTTAGCAAAGGGTGTGATATTGAGAATGTAAATTGTGGTTTATAAAAAATTGCGCATAAAGTATTAAATAATTGTTTAGAAAATAAAAATTTACTTTGATATTTTATTCGAAGAGTAAAATACTAATCAAATACTATTCAGAATAAAAATAAGTTTAAAGCACCAAATTAAAGGTTGAATAAAATAATTAAAAGCTAGTTGTAATATAGAAAAATTGTTTTGTTTAATCTGGGTAAATTCCCAATTTCCGATAGATCTTAACCCTAAAATGTAACAAACTTAATCCTAATAATTTGGCTTCGGCTATTTAAATATTTTCAAAATTTACCCCATTTAATATAATCTCATCTTTAAACAAAATGAAAAAGAGGATATTTTATAGTTAGGCATATATATTTTCATTGTTTAAATTTATGCTGCCCACATATGTATTTTTTTTTTTTCTGTGCATATAAGCTTAATATATATTTTTGTTTGTAAAATAACGTTGCATGTCTTTACTTTCCACCATTATATGTTTTTGTATGCCATCGCCAACAACTGCATAAATATTAACATGCCTCGGCCCTTGTAAAAATTTTTTTTAATTTTAATTTAACAAAATATATATATATATTCGAAAATGGGGTATGCCTGTGTGTGAGTGTGTGTTTACATTTAAACACTGAACTTCCATCCATAGTAAAGTTCAATAAAAAGGTTCTTCAGGCCATGATCGTTACACAAATTCGTGTAATCATGAAATGGCCCAAAATCCAATTAAAATGTTAATTTTTGCGTAAACAATAACAAACAATGCAATTTTATGCTTGCTGTGTTAATTTACAGCATCAACAAAAACGACAAAAGCTATGAAAAGTTCAACAAACCAATTCCAAAACATTGAACAAAACGTTTACTCCATGAGATGACTGAGATTGATGTAAAAGTGACCATGTTTTCAGAGTTAACAGTCACATAACAGTGACTTTATCGACTATATCGATAGTAACAATCATAATAGTTACTATATAAGAATTTTTATTATGAACAGTTTAAAACATTTGACGGTACACATTTTACTGAAGAGAAAATAAAATACATATACTAAAATTTAAAACAGAAAAAATAAATTTGAAAAATATTTTATATTTTATATATATAATATATATATTTTATATTTTATATTATACTAATTTAATATATTAATATTTTATTTTATAAAAAAAAAACCGTATAACAAAATCGTCCAATCATCCAATCGAAATATTGCCGCTTTGGTTATTTAAATATTTTTTTTAATTTTGTTGGTCCAGATAACTCGGTTCCTGAATTTAATTTTGATTTGTGGGATGCACTTTCTGATTTGGCAGAAAAAGGACTATATTTTTGCAGAATAACATCAAAATCCTTCCTTGCCGAGCTATGGTCGTTTCACATTTCGGATTTCAGAAATTTTTAATTTTCAGATCTGTCTAAAAAAGCTATTTTATGCAAACAAAAAAAATTAAAATATATTTTTTTTAAATTATTTATAGTTATGGCTATTCTGGCCGTTTTTTGATTTTAGAAATTTATTTAAAAAATATTTTCAATAATAAATATGTATAAAAATACAAATCCAGCCAAATAACATTAACTTCGCTCAAAGGACACTCATTCCTACTTAACAGAAACACACTCACTCCCACACACATTTTATGAGATAATCAAAGCATTTAAATACTTACATATGTATTAAATACATACATAAATACACACACACATTTTACCAATGCGACTCCTGTGGCTATTGTAATTGTTGTAATTGTTGTAATTGTTGTTATTGTGTAATGAGCTGTTTGGGCGTTGGCGCCAATCAAACAATGTGGCAAGTGGCAAGTGGACAAGAAATTAATACGTTGAATGCGGCCAATCCACACTGGTAATTGTTATTCAAGCAGTAACGGTAATTTATAATCGGTAATTTGTAGTTGGTAATCGGTATAAAAGCTTTGACAAGGCACTAAATATAATATATAAAAATGTGTTAACATTTTATTTAATTTTTTACAAGTTGCACACCTTTCATGTGTGTACTACATAAGAATAAGAAACCTTCGTGTTATGAATATCAACTTTATATATATTTATTAATTTTTAATTTTAATTTTCTCTAGTTTGAAATCAAGCAAAAAACCGGGAAAATATAAATTTATTTTCAGAAATAAACTGTCAGCTTAATAAAGAAGTAATATCAAGACCAAAAAGAAATTTTCATGAAATTATGAGAATTTTGAAAATGGAAAACTAGAAAAAAATGTCTTTTTATATATTTAATTTTATTTTTTTTAATTTTTTCCTTTTTTAAATACAAATTTGATAACAAAAAATCATTTGAATTGTATATTGTGAAGCTAAAAATTGCAGAGAAATTAAATCCTCCAGATATCCAACTCTCATAGCCCTATTACATGTAAATATTTCTATAAATACCTGAGCATATCAACTTAAGAAGTGTTAAATTCCTAAATGATTTTAAATTGTGTTCAGTTTGATTTAAGTTACAAGCCTGAAAATTTGAATTGTTTGAGTATTTGGCAATTAAGTTAATTGCTTTAGAAATTTGATTAGACTAAAAGTTGTATGTGTGTGTTAAATTAATTGCACAAATTGATTGTTTATTCTTGGGCTTTTATCAAATTGCAGAATTGAAATAAGCTGCTCGAACTGTTGGCAGCTGGTAAATCATGTGAAACTTAACTGAAATCAAGTGCAAACCAAAAAGCAGGGAGTCCGGACAAAACCCATATAAAGCATTAATCTAATTCATCAAATGCCTCTAATCAAGCTCGACCGTAACAATAAGGACAAATAATAAAAGCAAACAAATACAGAAACAGCCAGGATCATGGCCAGGCGGGCCAAGTGTGTGCAGCTGTTGCTTCTAGCAATCCTAACAACGGCAACAGCAACGCTGCCAACAATGATAAATGCAACAACGATGAAGGCAACATTAATTGCAGCTGCAACTGCAACGGCAACACCCGAGGCAGCTGGCCAGCAACAAGAACAACATATTAAGTCAATATGTAAGTACATAGCAACATTTTCTCTATATATATATACATACATATATCCTTATAGATCCTTTAAATATACATGTATGTATATTTGTATTTAATGTGTCCTCCTGTTTGCTTTGACTGCCTCCGCCTGGCAGCTATTGAGATTACTTTACTTTAAGTAGGCAACATGCTGAGGCAGCTGCCTTATTAATCCTATAACTACTTGCAACATCAACAGCCTGCAGCCTGCCTGTGTGTGTTGCCTGCCACAATTAATATAATCAACATAAGTTTAGTTCTGCCGTTTGATTAAATTACTTATGCATATAAGTGTAATAATATCATTTAAGTACATGCGTCTATATAAATTTGATTAAAATTTCTAGATATATTTTAATTATAAATTTAGACAGATTTCATTTTAAATAACATTAGAAAGTTGAGGATTTATGTCGCTTGTGTTGATTTTAATAATAATTAAGTACACAATTTCATTGACTGGAATAAGTTACAAGTGAAATTGATGTCTATTACAAAATCTTCAAATTGTAATTATTATATTAAATTCTTAATATCAATCACTCTTCTTAAGACTCAAGAACTCATTTAAAATTATTATAAAATCTAATATAAATTTATGTGTATTTTCAGTAAACATAAAGAGCAGCTTTTCGATAAAATAATAATGTTAAAAAATTGATTTATATTGCAATATTATGGCAAACAAGCGAAGCCAGCAAATCGTTTTGGGTTGCTGCATAGATGAGGATAGAAATATATATTGTAATGGTAATAGATATTTGCTTTGCAGAGGGCGTAAAAGCGAAGGAAAAAATAATTAAATTTAGATTAAAAATATGATACAGTTCGAGCTCAATATTCTAACTTTTACCATACTCTGAAAAAGAACAAATTTAAATTAAATTTAAAATTGTGTAAGAAAAAGGGAAAAATTATGTTGTAAGAGTTCTTGACTATCTAAAATCTGATCCAAGAAATTAAAAATAATTGTAAAATTGTTTTAAAGCCTTTTAAAAATTACCAAATTATTTTACTTTTTAAATATTAGTTAGTTTTTAATAACTGAATTTTGTATAAATTTATATACAGCTTAAACTGTAAACAATTTGTAATCTTGTCTTCTATTTCTGGCTGCTCTAGCAAATGTCTATATTTGCATACTAAATTGCACAATTTAATTTTAATGTTGATTTTATAAAATGAATATTATCCTGAAGTTTCGACTAGCTTTAATATCATGTGAAATATTTATGACTTACGATATTTTACATTCACAGTCTAAGTCAAAAAAAAGGAAAACTGTGTATATATTAAATCAGAGATTCAATTTTCTTATCATATCAGCCAGACAGATACTTGACAGCTTTTTGTGCTTGCCACAAAGTGCAGCCTCATGCAACACTACAACTGGATACATTGAATATGAACAACAGAAACAACCACAAAATATGAAAATATTAAATATATATGCCATGTCATAAAGTAATCTGCTGGCAAACACGCAAAAGGACCTTGAACAAAGTGTAATGCAATGTATATTACTTATATAGTATACTATTAAGACTGATATACATTGTAATAAACTAAATCAAATATAATTCATACGCAGCGTTGGACGACGCTGTTTGTTAATTTATGAGCAAGTTTTTTTTGCTTGTTTATTTTTTTTTTGTTTTGTATGCTCGCAGGCGTTTAATGCAGTAAACGCCTAAATCAATTATGGAGCAAAGCAGCACAGGATGTGCGAGGCGAGCTTGAGTTGAGTTGAGTTGGCGCAAAGAATAAAATCTACTTAGCACATGTAGGACCTTAATTAAATCATGTCCCCAGCAACAGCAGCAGTAGCAGCAGCCTCTGCTATTAAAGAAGGACGCAAGGACATTCAGTTCATCAACATAACTCAGTAGCATCCTGTCTGTTCTGTTCAGTTCTTGTTTTGTTTGGCTTGTGGGGTTCTGCGGCTTTAACGCTCAACCGAGTCAAAGCCAATGCGACAAGGACTCGCTTTTATGATTATTATCATTATTACTTGCTGTTGTTGTACTCTCAGTCTCATTCACAATTGTTCTTGTTGTTGTAGCTCGTTCTGTGCTTATTGTTATGTTACACAATTTGCCAGAAATACAAAAAAAATAAACAAGAAAAACAAAAACGCAAGCGAAAATATATAAAATTATAAAAAAAACTGAAAATGTCTGCCATTGAAGCGGGTGTCGAACACGTTGCTTGCTCCTAAAATGCAGCGCACTGAAAAATACACATTTAAAACAAAATACATATAAAAACGGAAAAAAAAATCTGAAATGTGTCCCAAGTCTTTAATTCAACACGCGCGTTAATTGAATTTTTATTTTTGCACATTTTTTCTGAGGACAAAAATTGTTTTTCATTCCATTGTTTTTTGCATTGTTCTCTATTAAAAAATAAATATGCAAATAAAAGCAAACTAAAATATGCTGAAAATGATTTTAATCATTTGTTGTTAAAGCATTTTTTCGTGTGGGTTTACTTTTAAGCGACAATGTTGAAAATATTTTAATGGGCACAAAGTTTTCAATTTCACTTTCAATGACGCTTCATAAAGGCAACTTATTAAAATCAAGAGTGTTTACTTGAAACGTTCAAGTGTTATCAAGGAAATTCTTTTTTTTTTTTTCTGAGAATACGCTTAATTATAGTTGAAAGTTCTTTATTAATATTAAAAGGAAAATTATTCTTTTTAAGCAACTCTAGAATGTTGAGGCACAAAGTAAAGAAAGTAAAAAGTAAAAGTAAAGAGAATATTTCCTATTATTTAAAATAAAAAGAGGAGTTTTATATTCTGGCGGTTATGGTTGTTGAAAGAAATATGTTCTGAGTCTGATGGGATATTAGATAATAAATAATAAATACACAGAGGTAAAAATGTTGTTTGAAAATAATATATATAATAATATATCATATTTTATTATATTATATTTCGCAATTATTCGTTGTTAAAAAAATAAAGCTGGTTCTTGAATATACTCTAAGAATATAAACTTAAGTTTAAATTTTATTGTAATAATAAATTATAATATCCCATATAATCGTGGCCCCTGGGAATAATTTAAAAAATTTTGTATTTTCAAATGAAGTGACTGCAAATAATGAATTTGATAGTTAACAAAATTAAAGCAATTTTTCTTATTATTTCGAAGCCCAATAAATGAAAAATAATAATTTAACAGAGTTGTGAATATAAATATAGCAAAAAAAGAAACATATTCAATCCCTTTAAAATCGCTCATATTACTTAAAGAAAACTTTTTCCTTTCCTTACAGAAATACTCGTAAAGAAAATAAATAAACATAAAAGAGACATTTAAAAGAAATATACTTGCTTTTTTATTTTTGTAAAAGAAAATTCTTCCATGTAGACATTTATGAACCTCTCGTATTAAGTTAACAAAAATTAAGTTAATTATATATATTTATTTATGGTTGAAATGGTTAAGGCAATTTTGTTATTGTTGATGTCTGCAACTGATTCGTTTGTTCGCCTTGAACTCGGTTGCGACATTTTTCAGGCAATTGAATCATGCTGCTGGCAGACAGAAAGTAAGTTGACTTTTGTGTGTGTAGACTCTGTTGAATTGTTAGACTGTTGCCAAATTAATTTATTGTTTGTCGCGCAAAGAATGGAATGTCAAGGCCTTTTTCTTTTATAAGATATGCCATGGGTTGCTTTTGGTTTCATTCAAACGGCAGCGGATCCTTCAGCCTGCGTATAAATTTAAAGCAACCTAAAGCTACTGTTGCTCTTGCTTGTGTTACTCTTTAGGACACAATTATGGACAGAATTGTTGCACTTCTCTCATATATAAAGCACTTGAAAGCAAGCACTCCAATGTGTGCCCACAAAGTTTATTCGTTGATTTATTTAGTGGCACTCATCCCCATACAGCTCGACAAGAGAACCAACTCACCCACAAGTTGCATGCATTTCATAAAATTTTGTTAACATTTTTATGGCCATGAGTTGGAAATTAACTTGTTGGCAGCAGGCAACAACGTCAACGCCACTGGAACTAAAATTTTTATACACAAATGCGCATAAATCACGGCTTTTTTTTTTTTTTTGGGACGCGTTGCTTCCGTTTGAACAAAACACTGTTGAGATTTGCTGTACAATATTACGTATACGCAGCGTGTTGTTAATTTTTATGTTACTTTAAGTAGCTGACATATTTTATGGCAACGCGGAAAGATAGAAAAACGCAAAAGGGGAGGCCTGAGTGGTAAAACAGCGCCAGATCTTTGGGCTTAAGTAATTTAAAAATGCGACTAATTTGCCTTGAATGTGGTTTACGGTTTACGGTTTACGGTTGGCAGCGTTTCTGCTGCTGCTGCCATGGAAATTGAAATTCATGTTGAAAGCAATATGGTTGACTAAAAGTTAAAGTGCAAATTTAAATTACATTTTTTATAGTTGAAGAGAGGGGGATAACAGAAAGTTAGTTGAACAAAGTTGAACTTGATTTTGAAACAGCCTAGAAAACTGATTGAATGTGCGTTGAGTGTGACATATGAATAGAATTGTTGAACTATATTTTGTAGAATGAACGCAATTTGAAACTGTAGCTGCATATAAAATTTAAAGCGAATTTGTTTATTTTTTTTAGCTAGAATTAATCTAAATATAAATAAATTGATATTTTAAATAGATTGAATGCGCTTCAATTAAATTTTATAGCTCAAACATAGTACTTAATGCAGTTTTAAGATATTTTTTCTCTTGACTTAATCTAAATTAAATATCAAATAATTTAGTTTATTTGTCAATTGAATTAAACTATATAAATTAATAAAATGAAATGCAGATTGCAGTTAAAATTAACAAATTTTTCTAACTAAAGTGAGTATTGAAGAAATATTTAATTTCAAATTATCTTGATTTGTATATATTAAAATTAATATACACAGAAATTTTCAGTGGAAAATAAATAAATAGTTTAGATAAATAAAAATAATAGTTTAGAAAGTTTGTAACAACTTTTTCTGCTGCTGTTTAAAAGTATTTATTTAAGTTGTTAAAAGTATCTTACAGTGCTCAAGTGACATTGGCTGGCAATGAACACAAAATGCCAACTGGTTTCTTATTTTTCAACGTAGTTTTACACTATTTGTTTGCACCTGCACTTTTGACTTTTGGCACTGTCAGTTAAGTCAATACATTTGTGCTGTAGGGTACACACAGTGCATATATATATTGAAGTTCTTGTCAGCTGGCAACTTGATGAAGGCAAGAAGGTCCTTGCCAAAAAAATAAAAAGGGTGTATCCAGCCAGAAGCGGCTTGTCTCGTCTGTTGCTACAAAAAAAAAAAAAATAGAAGTCAAGCGCAACGGCAGCAGATGAAAAGTCAACAACAATGCAACGACAAGGACTTATACCAGCTACCGTGACATATAAAGCTGATGTATACGCCAGGAGCAAGTCATAAGTACAGAGACAATGGGCCACGCCCAGGACCTGTCGCCTGACGCCCAGCCCACTTCCCTTCTCAAACATCCTGTCGAAGCGTTGCGTAAATGAACTCAAACTTGAAGCGAACAGGAAGTTGGTACAAGGATTGGGGATTGGCGGGTAGGCAGGAAAACAAGATCGTAAAATAATTTTATTACCCGACAGCCTGGCCGCACAATTAAACTTGCCAAAAGACCACGCCTCCTGCTCCTGTATACCACTCCCCTCCTTTCCCCCCCACAACACCACAAGTTCAGCGACTTTTGCTGGGCAATTTTTATAACATCAGCTTCGAGAGCCGTAGAGAAAAAATCGCATGCAAAACGTGCGCGACCATTTGTCCTGGCAATTAAAAAGTTTAGATTATTTTGTAACAATATAATGGGGCGTAGCATGGGCGTGGCTCTTGCTCCTGGTCGTGGCCTGTTCTGGCCATTATATTCGTCTTGATGACAAGGTAAATGCTGCCGCATTTTGTCTTAAGCCTCCAATTCATAAATTGCATAAGAATGACTGAAAAGTGTCGGCCCATAAAAACATGATACCCCCAATTGAGTGTGCTTACCCCAAAAAAAGGGTTTATAGTATATCAAAAATTTTAATGATATTTAATTTTAATAATGAAGACAAAGTGCCCAGAAGTAGCAGCAGCAGCAGCAGCAGCAGGACACGCTCTGTCTCAGTTTGCTTGCCAGGACGAATTTCAAAACCATGATGCGGCCAATTAAAATTGCACAAAAATTAATGAGCTGGCTGACGTGGCTTAAATTGTCATTTTTGTTGTTATTGCCGCTCAGCTCCGGCAATCGCTCAATCATTTGACAATTTTAAATCGGGCTATTAAAATGGTCGACATATTGAAATGGTCTGTTCGTTGTCGTTAAAATTTATATATATATATATAAATACGTATTTACATATTTTCAGTTATTTTTATTCACGCTTAAGTACTTAATGGAAAGTAAAATATAAAGGCAGTTTGAGTATTACAGATACTCTGTACTAAAGTTCTTAAGTACATATTAATCTTATTAAACAATTACATTAATCTTATAACTGAAAGGCGAAATATATACAGATTTTATTGCTTAAGCTGAAGAAATAAATTCGTATTTACAATTGTGCATATTAGGGTTGATTGAATTTTTTTATATTTGATATTTATTTTTTTATTATTTTTTTTAATGTTTCGCATGTATTGACATTTTAAAACCCAAGTACCAAAAATCAGGTTTATTTTTATTTCTGAAAACATTTCAATCTAAATTTTTGTCGTATAGAATAGCAGCTGGCATTATTTATTTTGAAAATTTTTTCAAAAGGCTATTTGAAATCCGCTGACAAGTAATTAACTACAGAGACTTTTAAGACCAAGGCAAATTTAAGAAATAAATAAAAATATTTTGGTAACAGACAGCAATGAGTTATTTCTGCCTATTACATAATTTTTTCCAAGTTTGTAGAGTATACATTTTTTTTATGAATATGTAATATGTATTAAGAGCTATTAAAAGTTTAATTTGAATAGTTTTTTATTCCAATGGCAACAGCTTTTAAGCCAAATATTCAATTAGTTTTCCGAGCTCAAAATAAAAATGAATAATCTCATTTTAATTGTGTAATATAATTTATGAATATATTTATATAATCAATAGTAATAAACGTGGTTTTAGCTATAGAGCAAATTCATTTAAAATATATTAAAGTATGCCTATATATATATTTTATATATAAAGCTATATCTGTAACAAATTTGCAGACTTTGACTTTAGGATTGACGGATTTAGACATGACTTAATGCTGCTGCAGACGTATAAATAAATTTAAAAGCTTTACTAAAATTGTCTTAAATCCTTGTTGTTACTTAAGGGTACACATATATATTTACTTATATATGTCTATATACTACATATATATATAAGTCCAAGAATGTGAATGGAAACTGCTACAACCCGTTCATTGTCTGCCTGATTTTCTGGCCAACTTCTTTGATAAAGCTAATGGCCTCTTCAGCTTGGGGACACTTTTTGTCTGCCGTCGCAATTTAATAAACATAAATTTCATTTAAACAATACAAAACAACAACAATAAGTACATGAATGAGTGTGTGTGTGTGTGTGACTGTGTAAGTATATACTCGTATACTATGCATATGGGCACGTAATTTTATTTCATATTTTTGCTCACATTTTGGCGGCGACTTTTCTTCTTTTTTTTGCGAGGCTGGTCCAACTTTTCGGTCGGTCGCACGTCCCGGAACAGGACGCGCCAGGACTTGTCGGGACGCGCCCTGACTCGCAGGACTCGCCAGTTCAGAGACATTGGCGAGACACCCTCCGTTCGGGCAATGTAGCCCCCTAAAGGATATAAGGAAATCATATAAATACATGCTCATAAAAATCATGGCAGCATGTCCTTATGCTAGCAGCGGTTATTGTCCTGCATATGCTGGCCTACTCTTCTCCCTTATTTTTTTTTCTTTTCATTTATATTTTATTTTATTTCATTTTATTATTTCTCATTCTGTGTTGTTGTTGATGTTGTTGGTGTTTTTTTTCCTGGCTGGAGTGTTATGAATTGTTTTACATATACTTTAAATATGCGGCATATGTTTTTGGCGGTCGCAGTTTTGAATATTTACATGCACTTCTCCTCTTTTTCATTCTGCGGCATTTGTGTGTGCCACAAATTACTTTTACACTGCTGCAGATGGTTGTTGTTGCGAATGTCCTTTAAATGTGACCAAGTTTTGAATGCGGTAACATTTAAGAGCACTGCAATGGATACTACTCGGGAATAGATATAAGCGTTCAGTTTGCGGCGATTTTGTCGGTTTTTTGAGAGAAACTTGACTTTATTCATTTTGTAAAAATAAAAGGTTTTAAATTGGATATTTTTTTGTGTAGCAAATAAAATTTATATTTTTTATAAAATAGATATATAAATTTAGAAATTTAAATATTGTAGAAAGTATTTTTTCGCTTTTGCTTAAAGTCATGAATTAGTCTAATATTACTAGACCTATTTACTAATTTTATCTAGAATATCTTATTTAATCACGCTCAAATTGGCCTAAGTTCAATAAAGTACTGAAAATATGTAACTCCAATTTACTCAATTGACTTTAATCAACTGTAACTACTTTTAGAAAGAATACCTAAAATAATCACTCTTGAATTTGTCCAATTGACATCTATTTCTGAAAATATATAAAAGCAATTATTGTAGTTGATATTTTAATTAGATCAATTAGCTTTAATCAAGTGTAAACTCTACCAGCTATTTGTGAGCTAAATTTCTTGTCGAATTTCCAAAAATGTTATTTCAAAATTAAAGCAAGGTAATCGAATATGCAAAGCACTGTAAATATGAAACCAAATGCAATTAAATTTGTGATACACACACACAGACACGAGTTGCCTTTCCAATTCTGAAGGTAAAACATGTACAACACGAAATTAAATTAAAGGATATAACTAGAAAATGTTTGCTTCTCGTACAAGCTCTCTAACAGATGATTTTACTCCTTTAGGTACATTTGGCACGTGCTTCCTGTGCAGTCTGCTGACACTTCATGCCACACATGCAACCGAATAAAAAAAAAACAAGTTTTCATTATTTCTGCTCAAATTGTGCGCACATTACGCATACGCAGCATTGTACGCCGATAATTTGTTAATTGAGTTTGATTACAATTTGATTTTGTTGTTTATTATTGGGGGCGGCGGAAAAAGCAAAAACCGCTAACAAGTGATTTATGCCAAAATGCGTTTTCAATGTTGTTGACCAAAATAACAACAAAGTGGGGGGTTTGGATAGAAATCTCCACTTCAATGTACAAATAATGATTTGGCTGCTGCGTGGGGACTAAAGAGAGGTGTTTGGGGAATTTGTGCACTCAACTGAAATAATAGTAAGTCATAAATTTACGTGTGCTGCTGTTGCTGCTGCGACTAAATTTAATTTTAGTTGGCCAGCCGCAGTGCCAACTCCGAGACCAACTTCCCAATCACCATCTACAAAACTTTGCCCTAGCTTTTATTTTTATATATATTTTCTATTTTTTTTTTTTTGCTTGTTGCAGCAGTTTTTTGTTTTGTGTAGGTAAAAGCGAGAAATTATGGCAGGACATTGTACCCTAAACTGTGTGTAAGTGTGTGTGTGTATGTGTATGTATTGTTATTGTTGTTGTGTGTGTTTTATGTGCGGCAAACATAATCTGTAACAAATCTTTCGTCTGCAAAAACATTAGCCTTACGACGCATAAAAGTTGACATATGTAGCAAACTGCAGGGCAGGCAACAAGCAAGAATAAACACACACACACACACACACACACAAAATACAATATATGCATAAATAAATACATATATGTATATATATGCACATATATGTAGCATACAGTAAGAGAAAATTGTAAAGCCATTTGTGTATAAAAATTGAGATTAATGTTGCAACATTTTGTAAGAATATCTAATCAATTATTAATTTAAATTTGTGTCCAAAATTTGATATAAATTTTAAGAAAAATTTAACTTTTATATAAATTAATAATATGAATGCAAGAATTCATATTGATCATTAAGACATTAAAAATTAAAAATGTACAATATTATTTGTCTTCTTGAATTCAGTTAAAATTGTCATTTAAGTATCTTGGCGCTTTTAAAAAAATTATTTTATTCTTTTTTATACTCTAGAAGTGATAGAAAATTTTTCAAGTTTTTGAAGATAATGAAATTAAATATATAATAAAAGCTTTTGACATATAAGTTATAATTGTTGTTAGCAACTTTTAGCTAGTGAACCAAACTAAAACAGAAAAAAGGGTATAAAAATAAAACGAAAAAACTTCAACTTTTTAAAAAATAGAAGATACTCGTATTAGGTTTACTTTGGTAACTAAAAGTTCCATTTTGTTGGGTCGTTGTTTAAAGTTGCCAAAGTAAACCACAAGTCTTGGGTTTCTATTTAAATGGACATGCTATTAAATAATTTTGTTTGAAATATGAATAACGAAATATTTTCAATATTTTCTATTAAGGAAAAATATAATTAATAACAAGAAAAATTTGATACTTTGTTTTTCCGAGTGTACATCGTTCATTGTGAAAATAAGCCAAACATAAACAAAATGGAATGGTGCTTATATAACTTTCGGGGACTGGCAGAGAGTAGCGTGAGGGGGGATAGGGAAACGTATAAGCTACAAAGCCTTTTTGTTAGATTTATTTCCGTTTTCGCCACTTTTGTTTGCAACTTTTCTTTATTTTTATTTTTATTTTTTTGGATTTGTTTGTTTGTTTGTTTGTAGTTTGACATATAATGCTATGCATGCCCTTAGGGGGCGGAAACGGGGAAAGTGGGGAAGGGTATTGAGTATATCGTGGCATATCTACATGCGGGAACAATGTTCGAATTGTTGTCACTTCATGAAGCATTCAATTTTTCATTGGATTTTGTGTGTAAAACTGATGGCAATGTGTTGATGCTTATAAATAAATTAAAATTGAGTTTGTTGAAACTTTGTTAGGATAAAAGGATGAGTTTTAGAATAGACAGAGTAATATAATGTGAGTAAATCCCTGCTGAGATATATAACAAAATATTTATTTAATGGCCATAATATTTGTGTTAAAATATAAATCGTAGTGTGGAATATTCCACAACACATACGTGTCAACTAAGCTTAGGAAAAACAAGAGAAACAAAATTAATGTGGCAACGAAAAGTAAAGACAACATAAGAAAGGAAATGAAAGAAATCAATTACAGATTGAAAAAGTAAAAGCAGACAAATCAAGATCAAAAGGTATTGAAAGAGTTGCTGATGGAAAAGCTAATGAGATATGAATTTCGCCAAAAAAAGAGATAAAAGATAAATACAAGGATTATTAAGTGATAAATGAAAGTAGAGACAAAATAAATTCTGTATAATTGGTAAGTGATACTATAGAATAGTTAAAGTCTTAACTTTTAAACTTAACTGACACTTAAAATTGTATTTGCTTTATTTTAAGTTCACTTTTAGCAAAATTAAGTTAAGCTATTATGATTCAGATTCAAGGTAATAAAGAAGAGCATTAATGAAATTTAAAAAGCTAGTGCACTTATAATAAACGAATTTACTCATTAAATTTTTAATTCGCAGTCATCACAATCCTCTTATAGCTTTAACTTTCACTTGCGCTTATATTGTAAATCCTTGCTTATATTCCGCAACATTACAGTATAATTAAGCTGCATTTGCTGCTACTACTGCCATGTTTGCTGTTCACATGACCCTACTGCAAAGAAAATGAAAGAAAAAATATCCAAATTAAAATGATGTAGGGAATGATCGACTGTTGTATGAGCTGTAATAAGATTTTTAATTATTTATTTATATATATCTTAAATGATTGTAGGAAGTTATACCGCAATAAAGACTTAGTAGATCGGGTTAGGGCGTATTAAAAAATAATATATAATTTACTATTCAACTGCTGTCTTTTAAATATAGACCAAATCTGAGAGAGACCAGCAGGCATGACAATTCTTATACATCTTTAAATGCATTAAGTAAAAAACATTAAAAAGAAATTTAAATTTTAACTGAATAAGTTTTATGGTCGCAGGGTATAAAAATTGCTGTTAAGTATAATTAAAAAATTCGCTTGGCTGCCAAAAGTTGCAACATAGGAAAAAAACTGAAAATTTTTTGTATAATGCTGTAGTGCTTGCTGTGTCAAGACAAGCTCTAATAAGCTTCACACACACACACACACTAAAAAAAAACCGGAAAGTCGTAACTAGCGCACATTGCACTGCATATTACGTATACGCAACGTGTACAAATGAAGCTGCCAACACAGAGCAAGATGAAGAGACAGCGATAAAATGAACAAGTGTAAGTAAGACAGATATATATAGCAACAAACACAGACATATATATATAGACAAGTTGACTGTCAACGAAATTACACACCCACACACACACCCAACAGAAATAAACTAATACAAACTTTGGAGACTGTGATTTTAACCAGCTGATAAACAGAGGTTGCAAATAAGAGCTAGTTGGTGTAGGAATGACTGGGGTGTAACAACAATTTCGCTAAATTACAAACAATGCTTATTTGTTGTTTATCTGTGTAAAGTATCTCTTTCCACACACAGTTACTCTCTCCGGGGGACATGTGGCAAGGTAGCTGGCACGTTGCTCTGCGTAATTGAGTTGATAAAATGCTGTAGCACATTGTTGTAATTTGGGTAATGCATGCAAAGTTAATTACCTCGGGGAACTTGGTAATTAGAAATATGATTGAACGCGCAGCACAATGCCGTTGACGGAGAGCCTACACCCTCCAAATTCTATACAGCTCCTACCCCCAACCACTTTGTGGCGCGCACACACACTTTCCATCAACTGTGCAACTGTGCGGCATGGTGGCATAAATCAACGCCCCCGTGACATGTCCACCTGTCAGGTTCTTTAGTCACTCATCATTTTTTCATTTGACAAATTTGAACAAGATGGTAGGGTAAACAGCGCGAAAGAAGAGCTATTTGCGGGATGTCTTAGATAAATACTTAGATAATTCATGAACAAATATCGACAAGTCTTTTCTTTGGCAGTTATATTATATAGTATTTTGATCCACCAGCTTCCAGTTTCCGGAAAAAAGAGATAAATATATTTGAATAGGTTTCATAAAAATATCTCTACAGAAAATATAGATCCACTCATACATAATTGCTGATCAAGCACTTATATATTTTCTGGCATTACACATATATAGAAATATTCCTTTGCAAAGGGTAAATTAATTGTTGTTTGCATTAGACTTGGTAGACATTTTCAATTAGCAGCCAAAGAAAAGTTGTCTAAACAGTTGACATTTTTATGTTGTCAGGTTATTACTCCTGCTTAAGGATATCTAGCGAAAAAAAACATAAATTGAATTTCAATCAACGAAACTTCGCAGACAACACTGTAATGCCCTTGTTTATTATGAGGGGGCGTGTGTCTAGTCAGTTATTTGCCAAGATATTGGCAAAAAAAAATATGGCGAAGGAATCCTTTCAATATTAGATTGGTTACAAGCCAAAAGTAATCAGAGATACTCAAATATTTCTCGGGTATATGTTGCAATTCAAATAAATAAGATACTTAGAGCTGTTAAAATTAAATGTTAAATATTTTTTTGTACATAATCTTTCGTTTAGTTTTTAGATTTATAGATATACATTTTAATTTTATTTAAGATTTATTTGACCTAAATAATTTGTTCATCGAAAATGAATAATTGTCCTTCAAGCATATTCATATTTACCTATATAATTTTTAATTTAATGAAGTCTATCATCTATAACAGCATATCTGTTATTTGAATTTATTCACAACTCTGAAAATCATAATCAAATTTAATTTAGCATTATTTATTTGACATAAATTGAGCACAAACTCAATTTTATTCAGAAGTATGTGCAATATTTGCGTTTGTGCCAAATCGCTTGTGACTAAACAAACTTTATATTATATTTCATATTACTTTTCAAATTGTGGTATGTCATTTTTATTGCTATTGGAAAAGTTATATTTCCACAATTATTATTTCATTTTTTTTTTCTTTTTATCAAACATTTCACTTTGTAGTTTGTTAAAGTCCATAACCATTTTTCGGCTTAATTTGCCAGCCCGCATTCGTCGTACACAAAATATACAATATACAGAGCACTTACATGCTCATCAGTATATATATATATATGTATCTACCGTATACTATGATAGTATTTGAGATCCTTGGGTGCTCTTAGGCATTTCAGCACTTAGCCAAATCCCAACTTAGATTTATGTGTGCATATGCATTTCCTGGCCACAAAGAAGAAGTTTACCATGAGCACACACGTCCTCAAACCCACAGAAATTCGCATCAACCCGTTTTGCCACATGGCAATGCATTTGAAAACTTTTGGGGTAATACTCGTATTGTAATACCGTAAAAGGCAATAACTTTTACAACGTTTTTGCAAAACGTTTTATAAAACTTTTATATGCGTATCACAATCATTTAAGAATTTTTTACGGGCTATGAGCACAATAAAAATGCGGAGTCAGTTAGTTGGGCCTGTGGACTGATTGGTGATTAGATAAAGATAGAAGAAATCAATTAGGTATCTATATTAATATACATTTAATTAATTACACTGAAAGTGTAAAAACAACTTAAAATAATTCTATAATTAAAATTGTGGTCAATTTGTATATTTAAGAAAATAATCAAAATTTCTATTGCTTAACAGCAATTTTTGTATTTCTATTTTCATGGCAAAATAACAAAAAAATTAATATTAAAATAGACCAACAAAATAATCAATAGCTCAATATTAATTCGCACTCAATTTTAACTCCTCCACAGAGAATTAATATTAAATTTCAGAAAACTCTTCTACCTAAATCATAAGGGCTTTGCGACAATAATACAAATCTAACCGCATATAAATAAACTGAAAACACATTTCAAAGTTAAATAAATATTGCCACAAATACAATAATTTGCTACAGACACATACAAAAGTATATGTACATTGTTTTATGGCAAGTTTTATATAGTTTGGCTGAGTTGTCATAGATTATGCATCCGATTGTGGGTGGCTATCGGGAAATGCTTTGGGTCAACGAGAATCCCATGCAGACAGAAGTGACGCCAAAAGTTTTTCGATAGTCGAAAAACTTAAGTGCCGGCGACGAGCAGCAAAACGAGTTGGCAGCACCGTGCTATCTACCTAACCACACACTCTCTCTATACATAACCTGACTCTCTCTCTCTTTCTCTTTCTCTGACTCGACCTAACCTCACTCTATCTATCTTTTGCCCATTTTGTTTGACTTTTGTGCGCTTGCAAGCCAAAACTTTTGGGGCGGCCATAAATTTACTGCAGCTTCTTTTTCTTTCATGCTCTGAATGTTTTGTTTGCAATTTTTTTTTATTTTTGTTGTTTTTTTTTCTTTGTTTTTGCGTTCAACGCTACTTTATGATAATTATTTGAGCACACTGTATGCGAGTACATTTTGGCCATTGCCAGAACTTGAATTTAATTAGTGCAAGCGTCTTAAAGTATGCCATCAAATTGCCGTCTCCAGGCTCGTGACGCGATTTCTAATTAGAAATTTTCAACGCCAAATTTACCGCACAATTCGCAACTGCATTGTGTTTTTTTTTTTAGTTTTTGTGCTTGTGTGCCACGTAATTGTCGTTTGTGCCACATTTTCCATGCCTTATGCAGTTTCATTTTTCCCGGCCTGGCCTGGCCTGTCTTAGCCTTTGACTGGCGTTGACGTTTTCTGCCAATTTTTGCAATGTGCCTTTCACAGCTTTATATGCCTCAGCCTTTGTTTCTTTTTTTCAAGGCAATCAATTAAGAGCGAGTGCCTTGTTTCCTCTTTTTGTTTTTTCCATGTTGAGCTTTTGTAAGTGAAATGTTGCATTCTTTGCGTCAGTCAATAAAAACGTGACTTGAAAGTCTTTACGCTGTTTGTTTAGTGTGTTTTTTAATTTCCTAATTGTTATACAAACTGAAAAAGTTTGTGCAACTGTTATTCACATTCCAAACAAAATTGTGCACGCCTTAAACTTTTAATTCGCTTAATTTAACTGTTATATTTAACTTATGATTGTAAATCCTGATTGTTTGCTTACAAACTGTTCGAGAAGATTTCATATTTATGAATTAATTATTTTATTTGTTAATCAATTATATTCTGTTAATTTAACTGTTATAAATTGTTTATGTTGCAAATTATGCCTATTTTAATGCAACTGTTAAATATTTATTTTAAATAAACAATTTGGGTTATTGACAATATTTATATTTAAGTGTTTTGAGCCAACCATTCAAACTGTTATGAAAATTGTTTAATAAACTTAAATACACAGCTATAAACAAAATGATTATGTACTTATTCAGCTATGAGTTAAATGATTTCATCAATTATGCTTTGTTTTTATTGCGAATAATATAATTTTAACTACATCAAGATTTAAAACAGTGAAAACAATAATTTAAGCGAAAAATTCTGTTGTTTTAATTTGTACAGATTTTAAATATCTTAAATATAATTGATTGATCTGCAATAATTTGCTTAAATCTGATATAATTCCAACGAATACTTAATGTACTTTATAATATAATTTAAACGTTTCTTCTTTACCAAATTTATTTAAATGTATCTCATCTATCTTGACTCCCTTAACAACATGCACATTAAATTTGCTGGCAAAGTTTGCGTTGCTTTTACCTTTGCCATCTCCACGCAAACTTTTTTAGAAATTTTTATTTTTTATTTGCTGCATTCTGTGTGGCCTTCAATGTGGCTGTAAATTATCCAGAAGGCTGCAATTGTTTGGCAAATAGTTTTGTTAGTTTGTCAGTTTGGCAAGCAAATGCCACTGAGCATTTATCATAACACACAAGTGCACAAGAGCACTTTGCATTCGGGACAAAGTATCTCTATAGTAAGGTGGTGTGCGTACTACTCAAGCACTCACTGTAATTGAGCAGCACTTAGAAAATATGCGCCTCATTAGCTGCAGGCCTCAAAGGTGTTTGGTGAGGGGTTTTTCCCCTTCTCTACGATGTGTTTAACAACAGTCAGAAAGACAACTTACATGAGGGTGGCTTAAGTACACATACGCAGGAAATTATTAGTGTTGAATCGAATGGTTTTAGAAGAAATTCTATTGAACAGCTTAAGGGTAAAAATACAGAGTGTTTGATTGCCATTCATTTGTTTTTATTACATAAATAAAATTATCTTTTGTATAGCCTGGCAAGGCGTTTTAGAAAGTTCTCTTTTTTTATGAAATTTGCAAATTGTTAAAAGAGCATATTTTGACCACATATAATTTATATTTTCCAAATCAGATCTTTTTATATTATATCAACATATAAAGCATAAATTATATATAGTTAATACTCTTTTATAAATCAATTTTTTTGAAATTTTTAATTCAATTAAATAATCAAAAAACTGTCATGAAAACGATCTATTGAATAATATGTTATTTTTTCTTTTCTTTGTTTTTCCTGGCAATTCGTTCCTTTCTTTCTGTTAATTAAAGTTCCAGGAATGAACAAAGAAACTTTCTGACGTATTTTTTCTTTCACCTTAAAAAAATGAAAGTGAAACTGAACCTGTTCACCCAAATGAACTATCTGCTACAATTCCAACACTGAGACATGAAAACCGACAACACACGTAGACTGAGTGAACTTAATGCTTGACTGATTTCTTTTGCCTCAAACAAAATTGGCACACGGCAAAGAAACACAAGTCGAGGTAGGAAGAGGAAGTTGAACTAGAAGTAAAACACAAGTGAAAAAAGCCAAATAAAAATGATTTCCAGCAAGATGTTTTTAGCATCTTAGATATCCATCTACTTGTTTATATGTGACTACGTGCCGTAGCACATGCTGCACGCCCCATCAACAACATATCCTGGTGATGTTGCTCCTGCTGCTGCTGCTGTTGTTGCTTGCTTATATTCCTTATGTTTGTGTTTGTGCTTATGCCTTGTGCCTCAAGTTTTGGTTACGTGCCTTGCTTAATTTTAAGCTCGAATGCCGGCAACTGGCAGCCTTAGCTCATTGGGTTCCGATTACAGGGCGTATACGTAATATAGCGAAAGTTATCTTTCTCTCTTGGCATCCCACCACTTGCCTTTGTAATTTAGTAGCTGCAACAAGTTGGCAGCCAAGGCCAAATTCTAAAGCTATGGAACAACACACATAGTCACCACATACAAGCACACAAAGGACACACACACACACACACACACACACATTAAGTAAACAACTTTAAGCTCAAGTTACGCTTCGCTTGGTTGCTCAGACGCAACGTTAGCCAAACTTCATAATTTTATTTTTTTTTCTCTTTCTTCTTTTGACGCCCTGGCTTTTCAATGATTTCTCCCACACCCACACCCACTCACACACCTACACCGAAACACACACACAATTTCATTTCAGCGCCACAATGTTGCATTGTAGGCGTTTTAACTTATCATCGAATATTGGCGTTATGCCAAAAATTGAAAAACCTCTTGTGCGTGAATATTTTGTGTGCAACATCTCGTTGAAGTGTTGCTTTCAATGCAACACATTTCTAGTTTCAATTTTCAGTGGCACTTTTCATACGAAATTGCATTTTGTGAATTTCATTTATCCAGAGACTCATTTGGAACAACAGTTATTGTTGCTATTGTTGTTAGCTGCCAAATTAAGGTATGCCAATGAAATATTTTGCCAGCTTAATTGTTGAAATTTTCAAAGCTAATGCACTAATGAATGTGTAGGATTATTCACTTTCAGGCATTGCTTAATAGTACAAAAGAGATTTTATTGAATACAAACTGTTAACACTTGAAAATCTGACATAACACATTATTCTTTTTTTATTATTTGAATATTTATATTGAAATTTGAGTATTTACATCTTTTTTATTTAGTCTAAATTTTGTAATTTTTATCGATAAAGTGTTTAAACTAATTTCATTGACAGTATTATTTATCGATTAAATTAGATTTGATACTATTTTATTTTATTTTTTCTATGCCTTGTTTAACCAGATATCATTATTTTGCCTCTACATTTTACAGTATTCCCCCATTATATGTGTATATCATCTTCACTGTTGAATCTTTTTGACATTGATTCTAATTTTAATATAATTTGTGGTTATTAATGTCATTCAGTTTATTGAGATTATTAGGCTTTAACTTTGATTTGCTCGATTTCAGTGACTATAACATAAATCTGTTTCTATTAGAATTGAGTTAGGGCCACCATAATTAAAATCTTTAATCACTCCTTGGTTCAACTAAGTGTTAATAATTATTAAAATAATAACTCAGTTTTGTTAAATTCTATAAAATAAAATAAAGCCCGAAGCACAACAAATATTGAACTAATGAGCATTTAATATGCTTTTTGTACTGTTTTAAGATTTCTTTTAAATTTAGAAACTCCTTTTTCTCTGCTTCTGTGTCCAAGTATGGTTTATTCGTTTTTTTTTCACTATCTAACGCCATTTAGCTTCTCATTACTCTGTTGCTGCCAGCATCAATTTGGTAAACTCAGCAGTTAGCATCTCCAGTGCATAAAACGCGCATTAGCAAACTATTAGTCAAATCCCTAAGGTGCCATTTACCATGTCCATAACTGTCCTTTTTCTCACTCTCTCTCTGTTTTCCTGCAGCAGCGGCGTCTGCCATTTGCAATGTAATTTGTGACGCCTAATAAAATGCCAAAATACTCAGTAAAAATAAATAAATAAAAAAATGTGCATAAATTATAAAGACAGCAGCAGCAGCAAGCTATAACAACAACAGCAGCAGTCGCCAACCAAAGTGTGAAAAATTACGCATACGCCCCGGCGTCGCTGTGAATTACCACAAAACACGCAGAGCCATCGGTGGAGCCACCACAGAGCCAAACAAAACCAACAACGATGAACAAACAAATGTAAAATCTTAAATTTTATGCCACAACTTTTGCCAAGAGACAAAACGACTGTCGGCGAATAATTTCATTTGCTTTTAATTTTCACTTACAAAACTTTTTTAGGCACAGTTCCTTAATCGTGTTGTTGTTGCTGTTGATTCCTCTCTGTGCATTCAGTTGTAATAGTCCTTCAAATGAGACAATATGTGTGTGTGTGTGTGTCTATTTGTGGAATTTGCTGACGCATATTTAATTATGCCTTGACATTTTAAAGCATATGAACAAAAATGCACTAAGTTTTTGGAGAATTCGAAAAATAGCTTATAACCAATTATTTTAACAATACTTTAACTAAATGTCGATAGTAATAATATTGCAGTCACTGTTCTCAGTCTCAATTTCCTTTGATTATAATTAATCTATATATAATCTAATAATTAGTTGAACTGCCCACGATACCAAACAGTCTATTTTATATCGATATTCAATATCAATGAAAATATCTAAACGTATCAAGTTATAGCATTGTAATTAAACACAAAATGCCTCACAGAGGCCAAAAAAATCATCTATTTTATATAAAAAAAATAACTGGACTCAAGCCTATGTATCAAATTAGCAATGTTAAAAACACGTTTCAAAGGTTTTATATTTCTAAGATTATATTTCAAAGTCTTGCATCTTATATAACATTTTTTGATCAGGTTTCGAATTGCCAAATATAAAATTTCCACAGAATTATTTTTTTGTTTTTATTTAAAATCAATTTATAACAAATTCACAGCTTCACACTTTTATTTTATTTCTCAGAACTAAGCTACATTTATCCTTAAATTCAAAAACATTTTTAATACACTTTTTTTGATGAAAATAAAATATCTAAATGAATATTAATATTTTTTTAATAATGCTTTGATATTTTTTACTTATAGTGAAACAAGAACCAGTTAGAATCAATTTGTAACAATATTTATAACTTTGATCAGCATTTTTACAATTTTGCTCGTTTTTTCATAAATAGAATTTTTTTCAGAAAAATTAAATTTCTTATATAAGTTCAGCGCTGTAAACTGCAATATCCTGTAGCCATAAAATGGCAAAAATGGAATGATACAAATTTTATAGACTTAGAATAAGAATATTCTTCGAATATAAAAAATTTAAATATTTTTATTTTTAGCATTAAAAGTCAACATGATTTAATTGTCTGTTGGAGTACTTCACAATTGTTTACAGGGTATTTACCAGTCTAACATATCTGATTAACGGATTTCTTTTTTATTTTTATTTTTATTTTGTTGCTCGCTGACTGTGTCATAACTTTGACTTGTTTTATTTGCTTTGGTTTGGTTCACTTCAGCCATATTTTGTTCTATTGTGATTGTTTGTTTGTTTAGGAACTTTGTTTGCATTTATTTTGTTTTATAAAAACAGTTTTTTCTGGCTGCTGCTGTTGCTTTGTGCTTTTGGCATTGTTTTTATGCGCTCTGATTGAAATTAAGCGCATTTCAAGAGGCGTCACAAAAACAATTTGACCATACTCGTAGTTCAAGTAGATTTGCATTGTTTTCAATATCTGGCAAATTATGCGGCAAGTTATGAAGTACCCTGCTTCATAAATTATGCCACACATATATAATTAAATTATTATTCACCGCATTTGTGCTAATTTGATAAAGACATTTGTGGAGCACTGAAACAGCTATAAATATGCGCAAAATTGTTATAATTAATCTGAGTGCTCTGAAAAGAAAGCAACATTTGTTCTAATTTGCTTTCATTTTGGAGCTATAAAATGTTTCCATTCCCATTCAAATGTCTGTTAATGTTGCTGCCAAAATGGCGCAACATAAAAATGTTTGATTTGTTTTTATTTGGGTTTTAGAAAATGTTGCCAACTTTTAAAGTATCTATAAATAAATTCATTGAGAGTCGTTATTTTGTATGTTTTATGTTTGTAAAGTAATGCAATATTTTTCATGTCAAGATTTTGCTAAAAATAAAATTAATTTGCCTGTCAAAAAAATTTAAATAAATTTGATCAATTTAATATTTCGAATAGAAATAGCTTGTGTTTTAACTGAGCTATGATGATTTAGAAGGTTTTTTATTTGTCTCGCAGAATAAATAAATTTAAATTCTTTTGTTATTATTATTATTATTATTATATATATTTTTAAATATTGTATATTATACATATTTCTAAAAATTTATACGAAGCAAATTAAAAAAATATATTTGAGTATAAATCCAGCTGCTGTAAACATGTATTTAATTTTTAAAATACAATTTCTTATAATAAAAAACAATCTTAATTTTTAATAGTTTATTTTTTTATACTGCAACAAAAAATTTAGCTTGCTTTTTTTTATCACCATTAAATTAAAGCTTTTCTTTTAAAATTAAATGTTAGCGCTTAAATTTCCAGTTATGATAATGACCTTATAAGGATAATAAGGATAACTGTTTTTAATGCCGTTAAACTAAAAAAAAACTAAAAAATGTTATGCCCTGATTAAAGTTTTGTTTTAATGCTCAAACATTTTTGGTATTGCTGTAGCTAATGTGATTTTAATGCCTGCTCGAAAAATATGCAAAATTCGAGAGAGTAGTACAATAAAGCTTCAACATTTCCGATACCATTAAATTATGCCTATAGGCCAGCTAATCAGCGGGACTCCAACTGCCCATGCTATGAACTGCACTCATTTCAAGCATAATTAAATGCAAATTAACAATGGCCAACAGGGTTATGTTCCAAAATTTGCTGTGCTATCAGAACTAAGCACCCACACATACTGACAGACTGCAAAAATTGGTTAAGTTTGCTAATGGACGAGCGAGCGAGCTATATAATGGTGGCCAGCACGTATTACGATTTCCATTTGGCATTGGATATTATGCAGATATGTGAGAGCATTCGCTTCAGACTTGGCCCAAAGAAAAAAAAAAGCCAGCAATCAGCCTGGCATTGATATGCAACTGATGCGTGACGAGCAGCTCAATCTGTACTTTCATGGCAATACCAGCTCCTGGAATGCACATGATGCTAACTCCAAACTAAGCTACTGAGCATTGTTATACATTCAAAACTACAGCCAATGCATTTAAATGTACAGTGTGTACACAGACTGCAAAACAATATCATACTATAAGCTGTGAAGAAAGTTTCAAAAGTTGAAGTTATGATAGCAAAGGAAAGTGTTTACATAAATAGAATATAGAAGTTTTGAAAGGAGCAGAAACTTTTGGAGAAGGCAAACGAAATATCTTGAAACAAAAACTAAAACCTTTTTGTGTTAAAAACTTCTTCTTTTTAATTTGGCCTCGACTACAGATCAGACTAAAAAAATCTTCAAGTATTACTATTTTTGAATGCAATTTGAATGTCATTTAGTAGAAAATGCAGAGAAATATGTAAATAAATGTATAGTATATCGAAAAATTTAAATTTTTTACCGCTTTAAGGAGAAAAATATGCAGTTCTAGTTGAAATAGCCATATTGTGTATATGTTTTATTTTAAATTAATATTTAATAAAGGCTTTAAGAATCATTGAGATTTTGAATTAATACGCAGTGTTGTCTATATGATCGCGTTTCTATCTGAATTCTCCCTTAAAATTGGATGTTTAATGCATATTATATCATCATAATTTTGCGTAGAATTTTAACCAATAAGTAAACTAGCTAGAAAACTCTCTCAAAGTAAATGCATGTCATAAATGTCGGATTTTCCAACCCGTGTCAATCAACTGCAGGGCACACCTTTTAGCCACATTACAGTGGTCTATAAACCATATTGAACAACATATGAGATTGAAATTTAATCTAAAGCGGAGTACCATCAGCAAAAACTTAAAACTGTTGACCCGTTGGCAAGCCACAAAATGTATGATGCAGTACAAGGCGTTTGTGTAAATTGCAGTATTCGATGGCCAAATACCGACCAACAGCAAAAATGGCTGAAACCTCAAAATATAAAAAAAAAAACCAACGGGTTGGAAATGAGGCGAACACACTCAGAGAAGCACATTAGCTGCCTGTTTTGGCCTAGAAAAAATGAGTACAAAATAAAATGGCAGAAAGAAAGCACGTAAAACGTAAAATGATTGTTGTTATTGGAAATTTTCATGCCCATTATTTGATATAAAACAATTGTTGGTAGAAGCATACCAGTGACCTCAGTGATTTCAACAAAACAACAAAAAGAATGCCGTTGTCTGAAAACATAAGCGCTGCGGTATTCCCATTTCCCATTTCCTGTTTCCTTTTATCCTGTTCATGGCGAACCCATTGCGTATACGATTAGTTAAGCTGCGAAAAATAATGACAGCTGACGAGGCTTACCTGCAAAGGACCTACAGCAATAGGGTCGGACTGTTTTATAGGTAGGTAGGTGCGGCAGCTATGGATACCAATCGGGGGAATGTACTGTTAAAGCACACGGGGATTAATTGAGTGATGAGTTCGAAGCTCTGTCTACTGTATAACGTATACTGGCAGTTTACCTCATAACAGTTTACTTTGAGCATTGCACGTTAGCTGTGTCGCCTAATGGGCCCAACCGTTCTCAATTTGGCTAACGAATGTTGAATGTTGAATGTTGAATGTTTATTCAACTGTTTGAATTGCTCTTTGCCAGTTTACGTTGAAGTATGCATAACGATTTACTATGTATGCTCTTGAATATATCCTTATTTGAATGGTCGTAAGGAGGAAGTCCTTAACTATTTCTTTGCCCATAGCAATAAGCTTTTATCTTAGCACACTATGTAGTCTCTTCAGCCATAGCAATTAGCTTTTGCCATGCTTGTGATATTGTTATTGCGATTTAAAGCAATCAGCTTTGCGACAATTATTTTGTAGCAAGCAGCTTTTTATTTAGATCATAGCGATTTGTAGTAGTTGATTGATTCTTATACCCTTAAAAAGAGTATTATAATTTTGTTACGAAATGTGTAACGCAAACGTATATGTTGAACCACCATTTTGTTAAGCCCTTAATTGGTTGCATTAATCAATAAGAATTTATTTTATCAACATATTTTTTAATTTTTTTTGTTAATTGTTTTTTTTGGTTTAAAATCGACAAATTTTGAATTTACGAAAAACAGTTTTTAGTCAAACATACTTCCAATCTGGCTTAACATCTCCATTGGCTTCGCCTTGTCCTTTGTTCAATATAATCTTATCCGAAGCACGCAAACGAACTGGAATTTTGGGCTTTCGTAATGCTTTGATGGCTGGTTCAGGTTCAGGTTCCATCTCGCGTAGTAAAGCCTCCGCTTTACTTTCATCAAACAGATTTGTAATAATTTCCTGATCTGTGGCCAGCAAATGAATCGGAATATGTTTTTCGGTGAATACGATATCATATTTGAGCAGCATTTGAAACTGTTGCATAAGCTGCAACTCATGCAGTGTAATATAGCTGCTACTTAGATGCCTTTTGGTATTTTTATCAAAGCAATGTAGCTTGCGATGAAAGTCCGGCCTTGAAGAGGGTGCCACTAGCCATATAACCTTGCCAATATCCTGCTGTCGGCTAATCTGACGCAGCAAAGGTTGCAGAAATGCCAATGATGTATCTGTGGTCACAGGCTTTCCGTATTGTGGTGGTATTGCATGCTTTGCAAATCCATTTATCATATCATATGTCATAAAATTACGGCCCTTTACAATGACAGTGTAGTTCTTGCTTTCCATTATGCTAATTATGTCGAATAAGGCATAAAAACAGAGATAAAATGTTATAAAAAATAATATAAAATTACAGAAAATTTTGAAAAATTAAAATAAATGTGTCGAAACAATTTCTAAAACTATCTGATATTTTTTATATTTACATTACAATTTTATGATTTCGTACAAAAAATTTGGCTTACTTTGATGTGTGTTTGCCTTCTATTTATTACATATGAAAATCTGCATAAAAATATGATATTAGTTAATATTGTGTATGATGGGTTTTTTTTATTAAATTAAAACAAATATATTTAGTTAAATTGTCATAATGATCAAGGAAGGTTACAAATCAAAATCCTAGTCAGAAAGCTTTCTTTGTTCAAACAGTACCACACATTTTTCAGAATAACCGAAGAAGACGCATATCATTAATAATATTTTTCTATTTATTTTAAAGTCATACAAATATGAAAAACAATGAATTTAATAAAAAAAGAAGTAAATGATGAATACTTATTTATCTACGCTCGAAGGCTGTTTTAAAATCCTCAAATATTTCTCTAATTTTTATAATTACATTTACTTTAAATGAATACTTATTTATCTACGCTCGAAGGCTGTTTTAAAATCCTCAAATATTTCTCTAATTTTTATAATTACATTTACTTTAAATAAATAATATTCGACATTCATTGATTAGAAAAAAAAAATGAATTTATTTGTATTATATACATTAATTTATGCATTTCCCGCATTTTCTGGCACATTTCTTGTCATGCTTAAAATTTGACATTTGTGTAATTGCATTTCATTGACAACCACACACAATAGTTTGTGTGGTTTCTTATGATATTTCAAACAATTTCTAGCCATTTAATTGTATTGAAAGTGTTGTGCAAAATATTCTTAATAATTAACTTGACAATTATTACAATTAACTTTGAAGTGTCAGTTTCTGAAATAACTCTGCAATTGATTGACAGGCATAGAGAATTCACAAAGGCAGCATTAATGAGTTGAGTTGAGTTGAGTTATCAATATAAATTATAATAATAAACAAAATATGTTTTGGAAGTGCTTTGATTTTTCATTTGTTTGTAGACAAAGCAATGCCAGCTTTAAGGTTGACATAAGACGTTTTTGAAGGCGTTTTTAATTACACGTGAACTTGTTAGATTTTTTTCTTTAAATTTTATTTATAAACTCTTGAAAAAATATTAGAAAAGAGTAAATGAATTCTTGGAATATTAAATGTCTATGGCACTTATTTACTTGTCTTTCCAATCTATATGCTTATTTAGTTTTACACTCGTATTTGTTAGTTTGCTTTTCATGACCAATTTCTAAAGTATTTCAAATCCATGAACCTGCACCTTGAAGACTGTTGCAAATGTATCTAAAAGTAGAGACAGTTAACTTACACTTGCAACAAAAATATTGCATGACTTAAACGAAATGATATTTTTTAAACATATGGCAATTTGTCAAGCTGTAAGAAAGCGTCTAGCTTTGCTTTGAATAACTCTGCCCTGGCACAAATCGCAATTTTCTACAATTGTTTTATAAAAAGAAGCTACTGGCTACTCTGGCCAACTGCCAGTTGAATGTTGCAGCCTGCAGGCTGCCACATCGGGCGACAATTCCGGTTGCTGTCATGAAGTCACACCAGGCCAAAATGCTATGTCAGGCGTATCTGGCCTTTGGCAGGAGAAAACTGGCTGCTTGACTGGCTACGTGCCGAGAACCTGTCGCCACAGAAGTGTTCTTTATCGCATGTCCGCACTTGACAAACGAGACAATGAGCATTAGTTTAAACAAGAAAGAATAAAAAGATATAAATAAGAAAGAAAGAATAAATACATATCTGTGAGTTGCCGATGGGATACACCCGTAAAGGAAGGAATGAACAAAGCATTCCTGTGGAATCTAAATGATATGAGAAAGTATTTATTTGTGAAAATTTTTAAAAAAATTGAAAAGTATATATATTATATTTATAGAGTTAAAAACATTAGTTAATAACAAAATTATAACAAAAGTAAATTAAAGTACAAGCAATCAGCAAATTGGAATTTTATTTTACAATAGTTAACAAACAATTGTTTTTGTTACCTGTATTTACAATCCATATGTTACAGCTCACTATATACACATATATCTATATATTTTTGGCTATTTAAATAGCATTGAGCTAACCAAGCAACTGCATTTCGTATTTGTTGCTCAACATGAATCGTTCGACTGTAAATTTTCTGGAATATATTGAAAATGTTTTTTCATTGGAGCATTCTGCTAATGGACAAATGTCAGCTGGATCTAATGGTAAAAGTTCTATACGCATATGGTTTTCTGATATCAATGAATTGAGTCAGCAGCATTGCGAGCTGCCAAGACAATCATCTAATTCACATAAGTCTGCAAAAAAATGTGAGTGCTTCAAGTTTATTGATTGGCCCCACTTGGTACGTAGATGTTTAACACATTTGCAGAATTTCTTTAAGTGGCTGATATACAAATGGAAGCAAATTTAAGACATAAATATAATTTAATTGTATTAAAATAAGTTTACTAATGTATATTCAAACTAAATATTATTTTCACAATCCATAGAAAATGTATTTAATTGTCTTCGAACTTCCATAATTTTTATAATGTTTATTAAATCCTTTACTCAATCTTAAAGAAAAATTAAGAATAAAGTAATTTCGAAGAAATCGACAACACAAATAAAGGGTTGTTAGCAGAGAGAAAAACATTTATAAGAATTGAACTTTTAGCAACAAAGAATCCTTGATTCACTATAAAAAAATTTCTTATACAAAGCTAAAAAAAAATGCACATAAATTTGACAAAAAAAAATAAAGGTTCAGAGCAACAATATGCTATTGAAAAAATTCGGGTTAAAAAGTAGTTCAAGTGTATTTTATATGCTTTGACATCTGCTTAAGCAAATGGAGCGCATTGAAGCCTCAAAAATTTGGTAAATGTACCGATGATAATTTCAATAAATTCAATGCTTTTGCCAATTAAATAAATGAAAATAATTTACGCTGAGTCAGGCTAAAAGTGAAACCCCAAACAACTCAATTTTCAGCTAACTAATGAAAATATATTACCCCACACAGATAAAAAGCGTGAATTGAAGCTAACAACAATGAAAGGAAAAACCCGAAAACCGAAACGAGCTTATAACTTTATTAAGCTCACTGAAGCGACAAGCTAACAGCGATATACAATATATCTGACAAGTCGAGTACTTAAAATGAGAAATATCTTTAAAAACGGATGGGCTGGCAAAAAAGCAGCCGCTTGTTCTGGTAGATATTTTACGCAATATAATCAATAAAAACGCTAAACACAAACATAAATATAAAAGGGATATGCGAATGCGGCACGAATTTATTAGCCATCAGAAAGCTGAAACGAAAGTTAAATAAACTAAAGAAAATGCCGAATAAATGGATGCTCTTACAAAAAAAATAATTAAGTAACTAATATGAGAACAATGTTATTTATAAATCTTTTCTTAAACAAAAGCGTGGGCTTATTAAATAAAAACTCAGTTTCCAGCGAAGAAAGTTTTATGATATAGTAATCAGATATTAAAAAATGACATACAAAACATAATTCAACTTGAATTTGTTGAGTTTGGAAAATAGAAAAACACAAAAAAAAATTGATTTGAGTATGCCAATTCTAAGAAATGCAGGAAGCAGCTTGGTTTTCAATTTATAAAATATTCAAGAAAGTATTATAGACACTACTGAATTTTCGAACCATTGGCTCTATGATTGATATGTGATATAGTTATACCAATCGTCCTGATTTGGGGAAATTTATATCTGTTTAATCATATCTTATTTCATTCGTTAGCTGGAAAATTAAATAAAAAATATTACAAAATGAGAATAGACTTTTTTTGCATACAAAAATTCATAATTTTGATCGAATCAGATGCATTACACATTTTCTGTCAAAATTATAATACGCTCTGCAAGGGTATTAAAATATATAATATATGATTTTGTAAAGCATACATACTTATATATATTGTATATATATATATAAAGCAACGTTTAATGGCAGAAAAAAAATGATAAAAATAAATAAAAGTCTGTTAAGTTCGTTGAAGCGTGGGACGCGTAAACAGTTCAAGGACTCGACAGGCTACCGCATGATTTATTTACTTTCGACTGTCTTTCTATCCAGATGACCTGCCTGGTAGGTATGTACATATATATAGTATGTGTGTGTGTAAATACTAGTATATATATGGGTTTATAGTGGTTCAATTGCCGCTTAAGCGAGGGCACATTTCAAGACGTTTTATTGGGCTACGTGTAACTGCGCAAACAAATTTACATGACACTGAACTGTGTTGTATGTGTTGCTCACTTTTACCTGAGAGTCTCATTCCTGAAGCAATTGATACAGCATTATTGAAAGATTGATGAAAGTTTTCGTTTTCGTATTTTTTTTATTTTATTTTTTGGTGTAGTCGACTTACCGACTATCGAACGGCTGTAAGATAAATGGACTTGAGTTTCCTTTTTCTGGGTAACCCCCAGCTAAAAGTTATTGCGGTCTGTGCAACGCTTATAATGAATAATGAAAGATTTGCTGCCTTTCTTTCTTATATATATAAATTTCTTCTTTATTTTTGCCTGGGCGTTTTATTGTTGAACGCTCACAGACCAAACAATAAAATGCCTGACCATTGACTAAAATTTGTTTGAGGTTTGGGGGGGTACGTTTGACCCTCCCTTAACAATTTTCCGAAATATCATGTAAGGAAAAAAAAAAAGAAATAGGAAGACCGTTCACACTTTGATTTCGTAGCTGGTTCAGTTTATTTGTGGCCATGTATTAATGGCTTTTATAACGCTTCCTGTTTTGCCACACATATATCTTCTTGTTTAGGGTCTCAGCCTGTACATTTTCGAGGGTGTTTCTATGACCAATTTGACTGTCAGCAACTTCTTTTGATGCCGTCCTTTATTGGCCGGACACATACATATTTTCAGAGAGAAATATATGAAACATTCCATGTGAGTTTTGCCTGAGTTGCCTGAAGCTCATTTGATTGAATGCCGCTCATAATTACAGCTTTTTGGTTCATTTCATATGGTTATATCTGTCTTTTGATAAGTGGTTTGGCTTATGGGGTTTTTTGAATTGGGAATTGGGGATGCCATGACAAATGCCATGCATTGATTACTGCTTTGGGCCAATAAATTGTTGGTAGTCTTATTTGAGTTTGAGCTAAAACAAATTTTCTAGGAAGCACAGAAATATTGTTCTATTTTTGGATGATACAATTGTTTATGCATAAAGAACTTCCTTTCGTATCTGATGAATATTTTATTATTATCTAGCGTTGTGTTCATATTTAAGGCAGTTTGTTTTAATAGAATGTGATTATAATACAATCTTTTTATAGGAAATTTACTTCCAATACTTTTTCTTTTTATTTTCCATGTATGCATATTTTATTTATATTTGTTGAAAAGTGGAAAAATAAAACAAATTGTTTAGATTTCAAAATTATCACAATACATAAATAACCTGTCAATACTTCTTTACCTGAAAAATATCTAGAACATTTCAGAACGGTTTAAAACAATATTATTTGCAATCTATACAGTTTTCTCTTACCTAAAGCTGCTACTCTTCAGTTCATTCGACACATGTGTGTCCTTATTAGTATCCCTTTTGTACAAAACACAATTGGATGGCTCACAATTTGTTCAAATTACCAACAGACAATTATTTTCAGAACCTGTGGCTATGTGTTTAGTCTCGAAACTAAGTATTTAGTACATGGGAATAACTGTTGACGGCTGTCAGCCCGTTAAATGAGACAGAGGGGCGGTCAAGTTGGGATTTTTTTTGGATTGGGTAAAGTTCTAGTTTGACATGTGGAATTTGTTTGAAAATTTCATTGCTTTTCACGCCCGAACAATTGAGGAACTGTGTGGCTGCTCAGCAGGTGTCCAATGTCACAAAACTTCCCTAGGGGGCAACGTCCAGAGAACAGTTTGTAGATGCTCTTGTAGAGGGTATTATGACTTTTTGTCGGCAAATGTGTAACATAGTGAAGAAGGAGTGTGTGAGGAAATAAATTAAATATTAATTCTTGATCAGCATTTAACGGACGACTGTATTTTATAGCTCCTATAGAAAAAATTACCTTTTTGTAGTTTTATAATATATCGCAACGTGATTTTGGTTATTTAAGAATGAATATTTTTCTCATTGTGGCCGTTGAACTGCTTGAAGTTTAAATTCTGTCTTGCACTGCTTGATTTGAATGTGTATGTTTATAAAGTTGTATGTGTTTGCCGATCAATGGCTACAGTGTGTTTCGTAGTCGGGTATACTCGACTATAGCATCCTTACTTGTTTTTTTTTATGCATTTTAGTGTTTTGGCATTTTTAATTAAACGCACGACCAAAAGGCTGTTTGTTTCCCTTATTTTCGTGTTTAATAAATTAAGCCATTTTATTTCATTTTCTTTTTCGGACTGCTTTTGTTGTTGCCTGTCGTCAGGCATTTTCCCCAACCTCACACCCCCTCACGCTCTTTCTCTTTTTTGTGTCTCCAATTGTTGCTACCTGGCAGCTTGACATTGTATAAAAACCTGTGGCTCATTAAGACGACTACGTGAGCAGTTAACGGGCGTGTGAGTGGGCGTACCAAGAGGGGGGATACCCGGACTCCGAAACGACAGGATACCACAGGACTATTGGATGGGGCACGTGTTGCTTTTGTGGCATTGTTTACGTTCTCAGCTACGCGGTTTTTGGTCTCTGCAAGTTGTTTTTTGTTTCGGCAGAATTCTTTTCTTTTTCTTTTTATGGCATCAAAGCTTTTGTGCTTTTTTTATGCGCTGTTTTTAAAAGGGCATAGAAAGTATATTGGGTTTATTGAAAGCACATATAAGTATTATAGTGTCACACTTAGCCACTCTATAATTTTATACCTATACGAGTATATCCTAAATTTTGATTCCCCAAATTTTATAATTGCCAAGCTTACTTCCAATTCTGCAAATAATTAAAACAAAAATCAGCGAATAAAGTATATTACAGTCGGGAGCTTCAATTTGCAAACGTTTTTACTTGTTGAGAGTGCTTAATAGCCTTTTGTTGTTGTTTTTACCTGCTGCTTTTATACCTTATAATATTATTATTATGTCTGTGCGAAAACAGCAAAATTTTGGTATAAAATTTTGTTGTTGTAATTTTTGTTATTTTTAATTTGTTAATTGTATTTATTTATGTGTTGCCAGGCCAATTTTTTAATTAAAATCACGCTGTGCTTATTTTTGTTATGCTAGCAAATTATGTACTTTGTTGTCAAGCCAGATTTACAGTATACTGAGATATATCTCTCAGTATGTATATAGTACATAAATGTGATTGCTGCTGGCATAAAGTGCACAAAATGTAAATCTACATATTTATGAGCGTTGAAATTATGGCTACATGTTCGCACATGTCGTCCAATGCGACTTCCGTTTCCGTTCTCTTGCACAGCGACATGAGAAAACTTTTAGAAATTCTTTTTATTTGCACTTTTGTTGCGCCTTTTTTTGGTGGCCTCTCAATGAAATAATTTTAAATGTAAGCAGTTTTTTTCTTTCTATAATTTTCTTTCTTTATTACTTTTATTTCAGTTCAGCTAGTTTGGTTTTAACCCTTGAGCTGGCATAGTTTTTTTTTTGTGTAGCCACAAAGCAAAATGTTAGTTGAGCTTTGTGAATTTCTGCTTCTTTGCTTTATATTTAGCATTTTAATTTTAATTTTATTTATATTAAGTTTTTATATGTTTATCTTCAAATATTTTTTATTTTGTTATTCAATGTATGATTCTATTGCTTTATTTACTGTAAATCATCTCGCTAACTTCTGATTCTGTGTTAGATTGTTTTCTTTGTAAACAAAGCGAAATTGAGTTTTGTTTATATTTGATTCTCAATAACTGTGTATTGTTTATAGGAAAATTCTGTATTGTTTTGTGGATATTTGAGATATGCAATAGATGATGTTACATATTTGCCTTTGTCTGCAAAATTAATTTAATTGAAGTTGCATTTCAAAAAACTTTTTTGGGTTCACTATTTACACGATAAAATAAAACGATGATTTTTTTTTTGGTTTAAATTCTCAAAAATAACATGTGACAGCAATATTTATACAAATAAATAAAAAAAAACAATGACTATTTTTTCCTTGGTTTGAGTACTATTTTGAAATCATATTATGATATAGATTCTGATATTGTTTAAGTACAATAATTTTCAAATATCTGTACAGATCATTATTACATTATTTTAATACTTAAAATTTACTATTTTTAGAGCATATTTAGAGTCAAAAATCCTTTTTACACACTGTTTTACCTTCCAAATTCTATACACTTTGTTTATCCTATCAAAAACTATTTAAAAAATCCTTTTCTCTTTGTTTTTGTATGCCAACCTTTTCAGTTGGCTGTTTTCTTAGAAATTCTATAGCTAAACTAAAATGCCAGTGCATACTAGTAGTGTATTGTTGTTGTAGCTCTACTATAAGTATGTATTTTGTATTAGCCGTAAGGGTAACATGAACTCTGCTTAACAAAACCAACAACAATTACAATAGCAACAAAAATAACAACAAAATGAAAAGAAGCGGCAGGAATTTACAGTTGACATTTTTAAGCAGGCGCAACGAACAACACATGCAAACAGGGGCGAATACTAACAGAGGCGACTGTAAATGTAGCTTTTGTTGTATGTTATTTGTGTGTTGTAATTGTGGTTGTTGTTGTTGCTCTTTTTGTTGCTGTTTTTGTTGTTGGCAGCTACTACAATTATGATCACACACACATACATACATGCATTCATACAGTTTCTAATGTCGCGTGTGTGCGTGTTGAAATGGAGCCCCATGTTAAAAGGTTTTCTTCCATAATAAGCATCATGGCATATACATACTGTATGACTGTGACTGCAATAAGTATGCGCACACATGCCTACATGCCCCTGTGTTTCCCATATTCCGTGTTCCATGGCTGGGTAATTGCGGCAACGCCTTTTTGTCGCACTGTTGTGACATTTCAAACGCAAAGCCAGGACCTGAATTGAAAACCATTTGGCCCCCGACTGCCTCCTGTATCCTGCCGCCTGCTGCTGTCTATGACAGTTGTTGTTTATACTCTACTTTCATTCGAATTGAGTAAAAGGATATGCTGAAACTGTGCAAATATATGTAACGGCCAGAAAATAGGTATCTCCGAGTATATATTGATTTCCTAGTATCATAAATGTGTGGGCCACGTAGTTTACCTGGCAAAAAATTAAAATTTTGCTGTCGAAACAATCGAGAGCACTTGCCACGATCATGAGATCATATCCTATTAAATAAAGATAGATTTATAGTTCTGTGTGCCACATATCTGCTATATGTGTGCCTCGTACATGTTTCTCTATACATATAAGTGTAAAAATGTTTTCACGTATTTTACACTCAAATACAGGATGTCTCATAGTCGTACACACTCGCCTAGAGCTTTTGTTACTTGTTTTTGTTTTCATTGCTGCTCTTTACCCTCTTTAGCACCGCCTTTTGTGTCCTTCTGTAACCCGTTTGTACCCTTGCTGTAGCCTTTTGTCCACTTTTACTCATAGTTATGGCTGGCGGCAGCTTTGTTGCCTCAATGAATTTTCTGGACCGTGCTGTTTTATTGTTGCTCACTTTTGGCCACTTTTTATTTCATTTTACTCCAACTCTCCATTCTGTTTTTTATTAATGCAATTATTTTATGAACTTTAAGCTTTAATTTGCACATTAATTGTCAGCGCGTGTTTTAAACACATTTGTTCTGCATTTTTAAGTAATAAAATAATTAAATTATTATTTATTGCTGGCCAACATGAAAGTCGTACGTCTTTTGGCGTCTTCGTTGCCGTCATTACTCTGTGCTCAATTTTAATGATGATTTGTTGGTCTAAGCCATGCAGACATATGTTGAACTATGACCTTTTCGCAAAATGCCATAAATTCACACCCATTGCGGTGTCCTATTCTTTTATTATACTTTTTGTCACACAACTCCCCTGTTCTATTGATGCACGTTTCTGTATTAAAAATGAGAGACAGAGTGACAAATTTTTAAAACAATGCACTGAAAATATATGTATAGAAGAGGACTACGTGTATACACTGCGATTAAAGTTTAGTGCTATACACCAAAATGGGAAAAACTTTTTTATTTATGTTCCACAAAATATATTTATGTAAATACTGATTTATAAAATACAAAAAAAGTATTTTTGATTATTTTTATTTATTAAACCAACACACTCTTTTTCCCTTTCGGAAAGAGAACATAATTAAATAAAAAAATAAATCTTGAAAGCCTTATGCTGTTTAGTTTGCTAAGATAAACATAAAATGCCCGTAAGTATGAATTTAAATTTTCCCTGCTTGGTGCTTAAGCCACTTTGCGTAATCTTAGTTAATTGAGTAAATAAATAAATGTAGTAAAGCACAAGCATGATAATATAAAATTCTATTTTATAGGGCTTTTATGCAGGTTTAAAAAATATTTTATTAATATTTATTAAAACTAAATTAATAAATGTTTATCGCAAGCCAGACTTTGAAGTATAATTACCAAAAAGAGAAACCACAAAGACGGCTGCCTAGTTGCTTAGACTAAGTTTATTTTAAACACAAAGAAAAGATTTTTTATAGATTTAAAAACCGCTTGAAATAGGTGAAGTATATTTAAAGTTAATAAAGTTCTTTCTTCCTAAAACGAAAGACATAAACTAACTAAAAGAAAATAATGCATACTCTAATACTAGTGTAGTGAAATATTTATTAAGTTATCCTATTTGCACAGAGCTCACATTCTTTTTCCAAGCCAACTTCTTTTTTTTTTTGTGTGGCTAGAACTGTTTTATGGCCATGTCAGTTCATCTTTTTTGTAAATTCAGAGTCTGCTCAGTTTTCTAGAACAGAGAGATTCTCGGCTTGACTTATTGGTACAAAGTTTTTGGCACAACCGGAAAGCCAAAACGCATGTGGGTAACATTTTCTAAAATAGAATTTGAAATTATTGCACCCAAAAGAATGCAATAAAATATTATTTTACTGCATGAGAAAAGCAGCAATAATTTCTTATATAAACATTTTTGTAGAGCGTAAATTTATTTATTCAGTGGTTGCAATTTGGTCTGTATATGAGCTGCAAAAAAAATAAAATAATAATAATAATCAAGAATTTTTATTAAATAAATCTTTAAAGAAATTAAGTTTGATTTAATGGTTAAGTTAAAAATTTTTATGATTAAAATTAGCTATGGTTTTTTTTTTTAAATTAGTTCTAGTCGTTTGCCATACAAATAACTTGGTGAACTTTAACATTTTGTGCAGCACTTTAAATATAACGCATACGCCTTGTTGTTAGAAAATAACCCAAATTATAGGCACACGCGCAAAGGCCTAATGAACAGCAGAAAACCAAAAAAATGTAACTTAAGAACACTAATCGTCCTGACTACGTGACACCCTCTTCTTAGGTTTGAAACCACAAAACATATTTTGTTACGCATATGTATATGCAATATACATAACACACAGAAGGGAAACATGTTTTAAAAATCAAATTGCAGAGATTTTTAAAATTGGTTACAAATTTCCCGTAGATTAATTTGAGATAAAAATTTAAATAATTTTTGATTAAAGACTTACTTGATTAATATAACTACTTATGCTGCTCAAAACCTTCAAAGATCCTCTATTCATTATTTTTACATAACTTTTTATCTACCCTTTACATATTTTTTAATGCGAACAGGGTGTTAAAAAGGCTCAACAAAAATTTTAAACTGGCAACAGCTGAGGCATCAACAGTCGAGTGGCGCCTCTGAGTGGCAGCGCCTGGCGGCGACGGCATCTTAATAAATTTCCAACGCGCAACACTTTGGCATTATTAATACTTCAGTGAATGGGTCGAAACGGCACAGCACGCACCTAAAAACCGCTAACCAAAGCAATGGGCTGTGTGGGTATGGCAATTAGTGTTGCCAGCTTAGCGTGTTTCCAGTTAAAATCTAACTTTTTAATTTCTGAAAGAGTTTAATTAGGAGAACACTTGAATTATGGAATTTTTTAGTAGATTTTTTAAGCATAACTTAACTTGCATCTTGAAAATATAAAATTACTATGAAATATTGAATTTGAAACTATTTAACATGTAGTTTTTTGGGGTTACCATACTAAGCAATTTGATATCATTACCTAAAAAACTTGGCTTTATTTACATATTGCACAATCAAAATTGAATAAATAAATGTATAATGAATAATAGAATATAATATGAATAATAATGTATGTATGACGTTACATATTTATATCATATATAAATTATATTTTAATTATAATATGGTAAACATAAAAATCAAAAAAAAAATTAAATCAATTAGATTTACTACGTATAAAAAAATATATAAATAAATAGAATATTATTTTAAAATATTTATATATGTATTTTAATCCGTCTATTACCGCACTTCTATTTGATAGTTAGTTTGTTTTCCCTCCCTATAATTCGCATTTTTAGTGCCCAACACTGTTTAACAAACTTCAAATTTAGACGGTGCTTAATTACACGCTTTAGCCGCTAGGGGGCGTGCGTGTGTGCGTGACAGGAGCTGCTGCTTCAGGTCCCACAGAGAACGTTGGACGAAACCAAAACCGTATAGCAAACCCGTACCGGGTTAGCATATTCTGCGATAATTAATTTGGGGCAGCATTTGGAGCAATGCCTGTAAAGGAGCCTGATATCTCAAGCATTTAGTTTAAAGCGTTTCCTATGCATTGTTTACGGTTTTCGGTTTACGGTTAACGTTACGCCATTAAATTCGATTACGCAATTAATTTGTATGTAGGCACATGTCAACATGTTAGGTAACTATGCTTAATTAAACAAATTCCTTTAGTCGACTCATTTTGAATGCGACGTGCAATTTGAAGGGTGCTCTCTGGGCCTAGGTTAAACAAAATGTTAATGAAGCGTCAGTTCAGCTTTGCGGGGTTTTTCCGGCAATGCTCCTCGCATTCCAACCAGCTTTTTGGCCAATTTGCCAAAACATTCTTGCAGAAATTAATAATTTTTTTTTTGGGTTAAAGAACATACATATATACTCTTGCAACTACATTTTTTATACAGAAATTAAATTTTGAGACTGATTGTTTGTTTGGTAATTATATAAAGTAGTGATTAAATTTTGATAAATTTTTTGAAGCTATTTAATGCATAAAAAAAGATGAAATTTCGGAATTTTCTTGATATATATTTTCTCACAGAAATCTATTTTTCCAGTTAGATTTCTTTTAGCTAACATATATTAGCCCATTTTATAAAAAATTTGATAAATTTGTATAGACTAGCATAAACTTATGGATTTTCCAATTTGGTTTAAAATATCATTAAAAACTAAAATGTTTTTCAAAAACTAGTTGATTTTTTCGAATATTCATTCCTTTGGCAGCTAAAAGACTTTAATATTTGATTATCAAAAATTTAGCCAACTAAAAAATGGCAAAGTGAACTTTATAATTTGTAAGTCTGTTTGTTATCATAAAACAAAACAATTACTAATTAATTGGCATTTCTATGGCAGCTATATGATAAAATAAAGTAACATATTTTTTCAGACTCGTATATCGTCAATTTGTCTTTTTACGCTGATCTAGAAAATATCTATATACTACATTCCTTTTCAAGTGCATTACACATTTCGTGAGAAAATGAAAATACCTTTAACTAGAGTATAAGAAAGGTACGCACTTTTGTCTAATGATGTCTTTGCTCAAGTCGTGCATAATATGCCACCATGGACAAGCAATTTGTTGTTGGCACTTGTAGACATTGATGAGGGGGGTTGGAGCAGTGACAGATTCTCAACATACATTTATTGTCGTTTGCCTGTCAAGACAATAATCCAGCCAGTTTCAGACATGTTAAGTCATTTTGTGGGCACACACACACTAACACACACAACTGCCACGCCCTTTATGTCTTACTGTTATTTTGGTTAACAAATTATTCGCTTTACATTCGAAATGTGTCTTAGAGTTTGTTGTGTGTTTCCTTAGTTTAAATTAATACCCAGAGTAGGTGGTCCTGTAATCCTGCAGCAAATGAAATCACAGTTTTAAATAACTGAAAAACTTAATTAATTTTTTTTTATAAATTTGCAGCCCGCTTTATTTATGTTTTTGCAGAGCGTGTGTGGCTAAAACCATTTATGTGGCATATTTTAATCATATTCCGATGCGAATTCGGGCAATTCATGCATATCGGGATCATAGATCAGGCCACGAAATTCGCAAAAGATTTTAAAGATTAACTGCTCCTTCTTTTCATAATAATCATCGGCATTGCGATCTAGAGCATCCACCTCAGCTTTATAGATTAACAACTGTTGACGCATGCGCAATGTATCTTCATCTAAATTCATGCTCTGCAAAGGTTCCAATGTCATCAGCGATAATATAAATGATAGATATACCTGAATATAACAAAAATTATTGATAAATTTAAATCTTTTTTTTTGCTTTTAACTGAGCTTACCTCCTTGTTCAGTGGCATTACGTGAGACAATATATTCTCATCGTGTGCATTTTCCACAGCATATTTAATATCCATTTTGATACAATTTTTGATTTATTATTTTTATATAAATACTTTTTTATTTGATTGTGTAGCTGAGGCAACTTATGGGTTTGGCTGCCAGTTGGCGACTGTCTCTATTTGCTGCAAAACTTTTATATTTATTATATTTATGTTTACACTTCGACTGTGTGTGTGTGTGTGTGTGTGTGTGCGATCATGCAAGTTCCTTGGCTGAGCTCTGTTTATTTTAGTTCTCAATTGGCAAGTAAAGCATTTTATTCACTCGTCATCATTTTGATGCTTTATATATATAGTATATGTATATAAAAAAAATTTGAATTTATAAAGAAAAATTTATTTATAAGAGTTTATTTATAAAGAGTAAGTGTAAATAAAATCAGAATTAAAAATCAAGAAATGTATTTTTTTTTGCAATTTATGTTTGATGAATAAATTCAACAAATAAATCTGTTTTTGTTAGGTTTCAATAATTTAATACCCTTGATTCAAAACAGTTTCAGTTTACGTGGCAGTTTTTTAATACAAAAGTTCTGTGTTTAATTGTAGTATTTGGAAAAACAAAAATTTTCCTAAAACTCTGTTGCTATTCTCCTGTTTGTAAGAACATAATAAAGCTTTGAGGACTTTGTCAAAATATCTTTAATTAATGGATAATTTAGTCGGGATACCTTTATAAGCAATATAAATGACTGAATCCACTCATTTCTGAATTGAAATAGAGAAAATTACAATTTATAAAGTCAGTTGCACCTCTTTCAAAACGTTGCACATTTTCTGAGAAAAATATAATACCCTTTTTCAAGGCTATATTTTTACATGCAGCCTAACATATTCAGTTCACTGTACTCTACTACTCTGGTCTCTATTTATCTATACTACAATATATATGTGTATACATACAGACGTATATTCCTATATGAAGTACAAATTTCAATGCACATGCTACAGTAAAAATACATAACATTTGTCGAACCATTCTCAGTTTTTATGAATATAGACTTAAATCATAAAAATAAATAAATACAGCAAAGAACTGTAAAAAATCAAGAGCAGAAAAGAAATACGAACTTATGTGCAAAGATCGACTGATATATAGGAAAGAAGAAGAGAACAGTGAACACTTGAGTTAGAAACAACAAAACAGAAAAGATATAGGCATAAAAGTCAAGTTGGAGCCGTAAAAAATGAATAAAATTGACACCCGCACAAAAGGAGAAATATAAACTTGAAATGTGTAAACAAACAACAAGCGGCGCTAAGGCAAATAAACATTGCATAATAATAGTAACCACAGCTATAAGAAGGAATTGAGAAAGAGGGAGAGATAGATAGGGCGATAGGGAGTTAAGGGATAAAGGGTGGAAACAGAAACAAAAACCGAATAAAATGCGATATAATGCAGTAAGCTAAATAAAATGAAACTGGCAGCTGCAAGGCCAACAACAGCAAGATTATTATAAGATTCCGACTGTACAATACTCTGCTCTCATTTATTCAATTATTCAGTTGCATGAAATAATAAATAAATTTTGAATTTAATTATTTAAGTAAGTTATTAATATCAAATTCAAGATGGGAGATATATAAATGTTTAGAAATTTTGGTTTTCCTTTATGTAGATATTATGACCTCCGCCATAGCTGTGTCTTTCATAGTATGCTAAAAATTTGCAAAAGCTTAAAGACTTTCTTCTCTTTCTAAACAGAGTATAAAAATGTTCTGCTCACATTTTATTTTTTCCTTATTTTTTTTTTTTATAAATTTCACATTTTGTTTATAAGTATGTAGTTTCATGGAGATTATGCTGAGAATGGTTGGTAAGGGGACCAATCACGCTAAATATGCTCCAGAGTAAGAGAAATAGATAGTGAGAGAGAGAGAGAGAGAGAGAGACAGAGAGACAGAGAGAGAAGAAGTAGGAAAGTTAGAGAGGAAGTAAGAGGATGTCTCTGAGAGCACGTGCATTGCAGGTTGCATAAAATGGCGGCGTCAAATATGCAGTGTAATAAAATTTAAGTGCCGGATATTGAAAAGTTCGTGCTGATTCCCCTGGCTAATGTTAGTAAATATTAAAAAGAATATATAGGAAAATAGCTAAAATATAGGGTAAATACTATTTGAGTGTTTTCCGCAGTAGTATACAAAATTTTGCTAGTAAGTCTGCAACTAACTCGAACCAGCTAAAATTACATAAAATTTAAATTTCGATTAGGAATTATTATTTTCTATACAGCAAAAATCCTACATTCAATTAAATAATATTTATAACTATTTTTTTTTACTTACAATAGAGTATATAAAAATATAAAATATAAATGAAAAATACACTTTGACAGAATAACTTTATGCTAACAAGAAACACATATAAAACAATATTCCAAAGTAAATTTTACTACAAGCTGACGATTCCCAAAGGCGAAATTGTTTGTATGACATGGAAATTGTTGGCAAAGATCGCTGAATTGGGACGCTGAGACAGCTGTCGGATATGTTTATTTTCGCGTTCTGTGTCAACCAAACAAACAATGCCAATATTCCACTTAGAGATGTGCACACATTAGAGCTGACAAGATGCCGATTGTGGCAGCTAAGCCATCACGATGCATCGATAAAAGCAATATTTAGAAAATTTGGAAAATTATAAAATATGGAAATTATAAAGAACAATTAAAATATGCTTAATTCTACAAAAGAAAATTTACAAGTTATTAAAAATGCCTTTATTGAATGATGTACTCGTTATATAACAGTGTTTGAAAAAATGAATGAAATATACATTTTTAATTGTATTCAACTTAAGCTTGTTGGTTTTCACATACATACATTCTATTGATTGGCTAAATCTTAATTGTGGTTTAATAATGAGTCAATCGATGCTGTCGATACAGTAATCAAATGTTTTTCATTAATTTAGTCGTCAATATAACAGCAAACTCAAAGCACAAAGAAGTATTTAATTAAATGCACTCGACATTGATAAGTACGTGACTCAAAGAGGTTACTATTGATTGTCAGCTCTAATAAGTACATACATATGACATTTCCTAACCCTTAAGACATTATAGTTATTTATAGTTCACTAATCATATATCAAAATTGTTATTGTAGACAAACTCGTTGCTAAAATCACAATTAAAATCGCTAAGCGATGTCACCAGAAAACGGTGGTTGCATATAAATTTAATTAAGTAATCAATGTCTTAATTAAAACGGCAAGTGCCTCTGCAGAGGAAGAGGCAGAGACAAACGCAATGGCGTATATCAGATGCCAGAGCATACGTAATGAATTTTTGGTGTTGTCATGTAAATAAGCAGATGCCAGGGAGTATGTTGACTGAGATATATATATATATATATATATACATATATATATTTGTATGTATATAAATATGTATCCGGCGAGTCAAGGATGCCACACATGCACAGACTTCGCTGTTGTCTGCGTTGTCGTCATCGTTGTTGGCGCCTATCGAAAATGAAGGAAATGAAATAAATCAAGACTCATTAAACCGCAAAAAAGGAACAGGAAAAAGCCACAACACGGCTGCTGCCACGGCAAGTCGCATATGTGTGTGTGTATGTGTGTGTGTGAGTTGGGGTTATGTCAGCTCGCGCCAAAGCAAAGTTGACAGTTGTTGTCAACTTAATCATCATCAACATACCCACACACTCACTTACACACACACACACACACACACACACACATTCCTTAGTTAACTTATGCATTGACAAATACTTTGGCAAAAGGCAGCAACAACTTCAACTTAATTTCTAGCGATAAGGATTACTCGACATATTGCCAGCTCATTATGCGACTCTGTCTAATCTAGAGATGGGAGCGTGTTGTATATACTTAAGAGCACGAAAAAATCAATAACTGGAAATGTTGAATGTCTTATAGAAGTGTTTCGGGCTTAGTGTAATATGAAGAATTCATAAATGTGTTTTTTGTTTACATTTCAATTCCCAATATAACCAAATAACAGAATTCATTGTTTTTCCATATTTTCCTGACTCTTGAGTTATTTTAAATACTACTTCTTTATAAAAAATGACAGGCTTATAATTCTTTCACACCAGGACTATACGAAAGTCAATTTCCAATATCAAATAAATAATTTTAGTTTGGAGACAAAATTTTGCACTTATGAGGCTATCTGCTTCAAAATGTCGGACGAGAAGCTTTAGCTTTCATGTATTTTAATTTATATTTTTTTTTAATTATAGTAATAAAGTCTTCTGTAATTCTCCTCTAACCCATTGCATATTTTAGCTGATGTGCAGAATTTAATAAAATTATGTTTACGCACAGTTCTAAAATATTTTCAAATCGAACACACGTCACATGCACAACTCTAGACTGCCACGCTTAATATATATATATACACATATAGATGTGTACATTTATCTATATATATATATCTATTATGACAATGCCATTTCTGTGGCAATTTCCTTCTGCTTAGCGTCTTTTGTTGCTGTTATTGCTGCCACTGCTGCTGCTGCTTAATAATGGCAAATTACACAAGTAATTAGTCACGCATTTAATTATTATTTATGGGTTTCTCTCTAATCGTATGTATAGAAGTTTTTCCATTGTGCTATATGTCTCTATGTGTTTCAGCGATTTTCCTGCTTGTAATTATCTAGTTGAATGCTTGTTTTGCCTTTGCTTTGATAAAATATGTGTAGTATATGCATGGGACAATAGATAAATGTTAATCTGTTATTGGCTTGTAAATATTTTTCCATGAAATTGGATTTCTGGGGCATGAGCGTACACATTTGTTTGGTTAGTTTTGGAAATGGAAAATGATTTTTGAGTATGAATTTATTGGCTTAGTGTCATGTTAAGTACATTTTAGCTTATAAATATTAAAGTGACTCTATTATTTTTAATCAATTATTAAGAATTATTATAAGGCAGATATTCGTAAAAGCTAGTTTTGCATTTTAAGTAAAATTCAAAATTATATAAAATCTGTTTAGATTCTCTAGATATAAAAAGAAATAATAAAAAAACTATTTGTATATTTAAATATTTTTCAATTCATTTTTGTTAGTATTAAAAAATTGTAAATGATTATTTTTCCATAATGAATTAGTTAAAAGTTTAAGTGGGCTTATTGAACTGCTTTACCATACAAAATAATTGCTGTAATTATTTTGTTTTAAATCGGATTTAAATATGCAAGCATCAATTTTTAAGTAGAAACTCTGTCATGTTTCTAATGTCCAACCAATTAATTATTTTATGTGTGCCTATATTTAAACAACAAATTGATGTATGCGAGAACGCAGCTGTTACCAATTAGGTTAAAGTTCGTTTCTGGGGGTTCTGACCAAAAAACTCGCTCACGTTCTAACGCAAAAACTTTCATCGATTAAAAACTTTTGCGTCCAAAGTATTATCAGCTCTTAGTAATATTCTTCTTGTGTGTTGTGAGTATTTTTTTCTTCTTTTAATTTTTTTTTTTGGGTTGGTTTGCGTTTTTGTTGAAGAAAACTTGCGGCGACAGCTGTGTCAAGTTTTCAAAAACATATTAGATTATTTGTTTGTTGCATAATAATTTGGAAAGTCGAGCGGGCAAATTGAAATGCCAGTTCGCATGTGGCTTGTGAATCATAAAATCAAATCAACAAAATGCGTCGGAGAATTTCGCATTGGCCAAAAATAAAACCAAATTAACCAAACGATTGACGATTGGCAGCCAAACACACAGAAGGTCCTTCGAATATCTTTTTTGGCCTGGCCACGCTTTCTTCTTGTAAGCTGTTTATTGGGGCGTGATGTAATTAGCATATTCCACCCCCAAAAAAATAAGCGAAGAATAAGAATTTGCAGGCAAAAAAGCAAAAAGCAAGCAGCTTCAAGATTAGACGCAATTTGCTTAATGCTAAAACTTTTAATCACTCATACGCTCCGTGGCGTCCGCAATGAAGAAAAACTTTAGGCAGCAGCAAAAACTCACTTTGCCGGTTAAGTTAAATATGTAGTAAACAAAGTGAGTTCTGAAATGAAATAAGTGTAAATACGACAAAGAATATTCTGAACTGCCTACTCAGAGAACTCACACACGAATATACAAAACACACTCAGGCTTAGCTTCAGCTACAAATACGCACTCAAATATGTATGTATGCGCATCTGATTAAACATGAGTGTGTGACATTATGGGTGCATGTGTGTTAGTGTGTGTCTCTCTGTCTTTGTATGTACATATATGTTAACTGGTAATCCCCCAAAGCGAGACTCTTTCAAGCAAAGATTGCCAGAAATTTCTGCTTCGCCTTAATCTTGAGTTTAATTTCTGCTTTGACTTTTGCAGCGCACACACAACAACAACAAATTCATTTACACACACACACATTCACACTCATACCCATAACAATTCAACTTTTAATGCATATTTTCTTAGCTTTCTTTTTTATACCCTGTAGCATAAATATATATATAATAAAGTTATACAAATGTTTTGCTGAGAAGCTAATGGAAATTCACATTTATAGAATTTTATTTAAGAGAATTTTATTTTAAGGGAATATTAGAGAGATTTTTCACTATAATGCCATTTAAGCTATGTTAATTTAATGGCATTACCAATAATATTGATGTCTTGTTAACAGCATTATTGAGTGCATTTCTTAGTATAAAAATAAATTATAGAGAAGTCTTAAAACTATAGATAATATACAAATATAAAAAGTCATTTTAAAATCCTTTACGAAAACTTCTAAAATATAAAATAAGTATGGCATTTATTTTATCTATATATTATTAATATCATAATCCATAATCTATCAAGAATTTCCATTAGAAGATCTACTTAACAAGCTTTGGATCTAGAAGAGTCTGTTAATTGAATTAAAGTTTAACACTATTTCTTTTAAAATCCTTAATTGTATAAAAGATTTTTTAGCTTGATAAATTTAGTATACATCCTTAAATATAAACAGGGTATAGTCTAGTCGCACTCACACCCAAATATTTTACACATATTATTGTTTCTTGGCGACGTTTTACAGTTGGCCAAATACGACGAATACAATGTAAGCTTTACCGCGTTAAAGTGCGACAGTGTGTGTAACTGGCGACCTATTTGCCTAAACACACTCGCACATACACATATACACACACACACACACACACACACACACTTACTTGGCACACACGCCTCCATGCTTGTTAACTCTCACTGGCTGGTTTGGTTGAGGTTTAGGTTGGGGTTTTGGGTTTGAGTTTGAGTTTTGGCTTGGTTTGGTTGGCTGACTGCCTCTCATAACACATTAGCGAAAGTGAAAGCCTCCATAATGACTGCTCCCAGTTGATTTTAATTTGCTGTGCGTGTCTGTGTCACACTGTGCGCTCTTATGGTCATAAATATATATTAGTTGGCCCAGGCAACACAGACAACACAGACAACACAGACTACGCCAACGAGGATGACAACAAAATGCAGATGAAGATGACGATGGAAGATGATGGTTAGATGGTGTTGCTTATTTGCTCATATATGTTTATAAAGATTGTTAAATATTTTAGTAGCAGCGACTTCTTTAAGCTACTTTAAGTAGCACACTAAAGTTAAGCTAATCGATTGTTGACTTAGAATTTGGAAATTGTAGCATTTTAAATGAACAACTTTTAATTTAATATAACTGACTTTTGAGAGCTCAAGAAAATTTGTTCATTTACATTTTTGTGTACTAGATTTTGTATGTTTTTAATGAATAAACAAGTTATGAAAGTTGGTAATAAAGGAAGAACATTTACTATGAAAATTTTCCTTTTTCATAAAAAATAATCTTTCTTTATTTAACGCTCAAAGATCTTGTTCAAATTAGGAAAACATACTTTTAGTTGAATTCTGCCTCTTTCTTGGGGTAAAGTAAAATTAAAAGAAAAATCGAAAAGAAATGATTTTTATATGAATTTTAAATATGTAAAATATGTCTGCACAGCATTAGTCTATGCTCAGTTTTAACAATATGAATAAAATTTAATTTATTCAAAAATAGTTGAGTTCAGTTTGCTATTCATTTTATGTAAATTATAAAAATTTAAATTGATTGAAAGTAACATTTTCATAACATATTCAATAGAATTAATTTTGCAGCTATTAGTTATCAATTACATACCCATCAACAAAAAACATTTTTAAGGACTTTAAACAAATTTTCTATTAATTAAAAAGTCTGTCCAACTATTTTATTTCGTCCACAATTGAGGTAGTAAAATTTCAATTGAGCAATTGAGTTTGCCAAAAAAAAGTTTAAATTAAATTTCATTAGCAATGCATGGTAGACATTTTTCCAATATACATATATATTTTTAATTTTTTCTTTTGGCTTTTGCGCCTTGAGGGTTCTTAGAATAGCTAGCCAAATTGGAAATTTGATATAATCTGGGCACATTACAAAGCAATAAATGTCAACAGACGAAATTGATTTGACTGTGTGTCGTCCCATTGAGGAAGCATTCAACCAGCCTCCAAGGATTGCAACTAAGTCTAGATGAGCTGGTTGGCTCAGACATTGGACACATTTGAATTTCATTTGCAAGCTTACACATGGATGCATAAATATTTACGACTATTAGTTGAAAGAACTTGAAAGTTTTTCGATTTGTTCTCACAAACGCATTTGCATATCGATGGCAAATCCTTCGTCCCAACACAGAAACAAAAAAACAAAAAATACAATTAAAATAAACTTTACAAAACGTTTTGCACTTTTTTATGTGCGTGCTTCTAGAAATTGTTTTAAATATTTTATGCTAAATCTATGTGAAAACACATTTTGCTGCACGAATTGAGTCAACAAAATGCAAATTAAATCGGGGGAAAGCCCGAGTTGGGGCGTTGAGAGTGTGGTCAACAAAAAAAACCTGCCAAACTGGCTTGTAAATCAAGACACATACTGAAAGTACAACAATAAGAAGAATATCAGCAACAACAACAAGGCAAAATGCTCGTCTTTTTGCACGTAGCCCATCATTATGTGAATTCCCCATCAACTTCTCTTTCCTGCTCTCTAAAAAATCCTACGAAAATCCAGCCCATTCTTATGTTTGCCCTCCTTGTCTCTGTGTATATATGTGTGTGTTATTTATTTATTATTTATGTAGCTCAACTAAACGTTTTGCCACACAAAAATTATAGCATAATATGTCAAAAAGTAGAAAAGGCCTTTGCTTTAAATAATAACAAGGAGGATTTGATTTTTGCCACCACGAAATTTGTATGCCCTTTGAGAAAAATAGCTAGTAATGGTAACAGCTTTGTTCCTTTTAATAAAACATATTTTGATTTTGTTTTTTAAATTTTTTAAATTTGTAGTTTGAATTTTATTAGATGAAAAAAATACTCATAAGTCCAAAAAAAATAATATTTTTCCGTAATTTTGTAAATTTAATGGTCTAAATTGTAAAAAAAAAAAATTGTATGCACAAGCATTTTTTAATTAAACTTTTATTCTAGACACATTGACTAAAGCTAAAATATTGGTTTAATATTCAATCTAAAAACTGCATTTCATTTATACAGTTTTATTAAATGTTTGCAAACTGCTTACCAAAATGATGATGCTCTCCATCATATTGATATTACGTATACGTAAGGCGCGGTCATGGCAAGCACTTCCTAAGCCTCAGCCGAAAAACTCTATAAATTCTAAAGCCGCTATTAGCTGGGATTTAGTAGCTATAGCGAGCCTCATAAATTTAGCGCTCAGCGCGGCAACAACAAACTGTATATATATATATATATATAAGTATTTCTTTTCCTGTTATGAATTTAAATGTGATGAACGAGCGACGCGACTGGGCGACCGATTGGCGTCGTCTTCTTAGTCATAAAATGTTGTCCAGTTATAAGCATTTTGGTAAAAAAAATTTGCTATGCAATACACGAGACTCTTCACCTTAAATCATTTGCCGCATCATTTAAATTTTGAAGTGTACGAGCTAAGCTGAGTAGCTGCTCAACTGTGGTAAAAGTTGAATAACTTTCCGGCACGCATCCCATTTTAAAGCTTTGTATTCGTATTGGAAAAGTTTATTTACTTTTTTTTTGTGTGCTAATGCTAAAGGCAAGTTAGTTTTCAATGGGAGTTATGAAACCACTTAGCTAGAGCACACCAGACACTCGACAAAAAGTTCATTGTGAGTGGCGCAAGTTGGAAAAAAAGACTTTATAATATATGTGTATATACAGTCAAAGTTCTATAACGTAAACCAAAATTAGACACTTCAAATTTGAAAAATATTAATGGATTTTAGATAGCAAGAAATATTCAACTATATTTGCGGCAATTGTTGTTTTTTTTCTTAAATAATTGTATAATTTTTAATTGATTTTTATATCAACTCTGTAATCAAATTACCATGGATGAGCAATTTTGTGGTTTCTATCTTTTTTGCGTATATTAATCAATTGACTGCAATAACTTGATATTTTGTCCCTTGCGTTCAGTAAGTGTAACATTGCTTCGATCATTAAGCAAGTATTGCTCATGAAAAAATTTATTAATTGGCGGTGGCATATCAAAGTTAAATCAATAAATTTGACAGCATGTTAAAGATTCGTTGCTGAAACGTTTGGCGAATATAATCAATGTATTCACAAGGATCCTTGCTCTATAGAGCATTTCAGACACAAGTTGTCGCTCAAAATGTAAGCAATAATTGTTCTGGTGTATAGGGTGGCCCGTAAAATATGATGGCAATTATTAATTTAAGTCATAATTTGACTTTTAATTGCAATTTTACTTTTATTTGAACTGAGCCACAATCAATGCGTCAGTTACAGGATTTGCTGTTTCGTCGACGATCTGCTGCTGTTTATATGTTGCTTTGAACATTAACTGATGCAAAAGTCAATAACTGGCCTTTAAATCATCGACTGTCAGCGGCATAAGACGCACAATTGTCCACAAATACACACACACACACACTCACACGTTCATAAAGATACACCTGGCTAAAAAATAAAATAAAATCAAATTTATGCCTGTGTATATAGATTGTATATTGACTTTGGCTCAAAATAATGGCTAGCAATTTGTAGGGCCTACTTTTGTGTTTTTTTTCTGTTCTTTACTTTTTTGGGTAGCAGACAGTGAAATATACTTTGGCAAACACATGCCACAAATTGCTGCACGTGTGTTCATGTATGTGTGTTTGTGTGTGTGTGTTTGTGCGTGTGAGTATGGCCCTAAGCACCATCATCAGTTACAAGTGTGAACAATAAATTGTCATCAGCTTTGCGACGCAGACTTTACTTTTGCTTCTTCTTCAATTTATGGCGGATTTTCAATTTGTATGCCCCGCGAAGACCAATTCACACACTCAAAGTCCGACCACTACCCACCCACTCCGCACTATACATTCCCCTCTCTTCCGTAGTCTGTACTTTTGTAGCAGCCTCTTTTCGTGCCCCAGACAAACTTGGCAACGCACATAAGTATGCTACACAAAAAGCATACGATTCAAACGAATATGAGGGAAAAAATTGAAAGAAGTTTGTTAGTTGCATTCGAAAGTTCCCGACACTGATATACTCTGTTCCTAGGCTGTGTTCAATGATGGGTACATTCTTTTTTGAACACAGGAAAATATTGGTTATTCTCAGCACAAAATGGAAGACACAGATGCAAATGTGCAACAATGAGCCCTACAAAGCGTGGCAGGCTACAGCTAGTATAATTTAAAAGAAAATAGTATTATATTGATTTCCTTTAAAAAATTCTCTTTATTATATTTTGTAACACACATATTAAGTATGCACTTATTTTCTTTGTTAATAACAGAGTATAAAACATCATATGAAGTTTTCTTTGTGTTTTCGTTTTGATTTTCATTTTGTAGCTCCTGTTGTTATTATTGTTTTTGTTATTTTTTTTGTTTGTTTGTTGTTGTTTGCCTTGTCGCTGACATTTATTGCGCACATTCGTTGCCATTGATTTTTTATGCGTTTTTGAAGTAGTTCAGTTTGGCGACGCTCATAAGTAGGCAACATAATTTTTTTCGCTTTCAATTTTTCTGTTATTATTCGATGTTTTTTGTGTCAGATTCTTCATTTTTTCTTTCCTTTTATTTTTTCAGACAGTGATTATCGTTTGTGTGTGTGTGTGTGTGTGTGTTAGTGTGTCATACATTTGGCACTAATGTTGTTGCTGTTGTCAAGTGTATTTTAATATGGTTTTATGCCATGCCGGAAACTTAATAAAGTTTTTGTAGTTGTTCTTGTTGCTTTTCATATTTTTATTTCAACCCTCAAGCTATTCATGCTGTTGTTGTTCTTGTTTGTCATAGCAAAACTTTACACATTATTGACAGGCATTGGCATATGAGATTTATGGGAACACTATGAATTTTGTATGACTTTGCGAGTGTCAATCAAAATTGTATTTTTAGTTTTAAAGTTGAGCATAACTTAAGCAAATTATTAAAAAGAATGTATAATGAAAGAAAAGAAAGAAGTTTCTAGTTCGAGGTTCTGGAGCATTAAACGCAGAAATAACTGTGGTAAAGTCAATGGATGTTGTTGGGTGTAAAAGGCAAGATAAAAAAGAAATTTTTATATACTTGAGTTAATTCAATATTTTATAAATATTTTGAAGATATTATTTTTTATTTATTATAGAGCTTTAGTTTGATTATAAATTTAAGTAAAAAAAAAATTTGTTTCTAAGATATTTGCGAATATTCAATTTATTTATATAAAACGCTGCAAGTTCATATTTCAACGTCACTTGACTTTGTTATATGAAACTAAAACTGTGCCAGATCAGCTACTAAAAATGCAATTTTCGTTGCGTTTAAAATATACAAGTTTCTGTTTAGATTTTGAAGCCAAACACTTGGATATGCATTGGATATGTAGGAACCAAGTCAATGAACGCTATGTGGATGCCATTAATCTTCTTGGGAGCTCACGCTCTCACTCATGTCATGTTGCGACACTTGCAAACAGCCTCCGGGTCATGTTGCAAGTGAAGCAGCCAAAGCCAAGTGAAGCTCCAGAGCATCATCTCTAGTTTCAATAGCCTGTGATATGAGAATTCGTATTATTCGAGTGATATATATTGTGCGGCGAGAATGAGACTATCTTGGCCATCTTATGGAACAGTCTATTTGCGTAGGTTTTTAACGCCTTGAGCTATTGGCTTGCCCAGAATAATTTCAATGAACTAAAGTCTAAAATATGCATTATAACGGACTTGGGCCAGTGCGCTCTGATACTGTATGTTATTCAGTATGAATGTCTGCGCCCACAACCCGCTTAAGCAAATATACCCGCGCAACATTTGCGCATAGAGTGTAAGGACATCAAGGACTTTGGGGCAGGCAGGAACTCCTCCTGTTGCCACAGACAGATAGACAGAGAAGTAAAAATATGCACAACAAGCCACAGACGCCTTTTGATATGTAAAATAAAATTGTGCACAACGATTTTAATAAATATTCCCCACACGATGACAACGACAACGTTAGAGAAATTGTCCAAGCTAAGGATGAGCAGCTTATTGAATTTTTTAGAAGCCTTTTTTTTTCCTCTAAACTTGTTGGTATTGATGTTGTTGGTTTGCTGTTTGGTTGTGGCTTAAATGATTTAAGTCAAATGCTTTAAAATGCTTAAGTTTTCATGAATTTCTTCTTTATATATTTTATTTAGGTAAACTTGCTTTTCAAATTATGAAAGTGCTTGGAAATCTTAATCATTTCTAAATACTGTTTCTTTGAAATGAATATGCAAACAAAAACAAGCTTATGATTTATGTAAACGATTTTATGCAGCTTAATAAAATATATATATATTTTTAATAATTGATTTGTATTGGAGAATAAAATTCAGGATTTTATTTGAGTGTAAGATAAAACATTCTTAGAAATAACTAATGAAATGGGTAAATTAATCTGTGAATAATGAATGTGACAAACAGGAGTAAGTATCTCTGACCTTATGAAGTATCTATATATATTTTTAATCAGCATCACAAGCTAAATAAAAACCGTAGGCATTTCTAATATGGTTTGTAGATTCCTTTAGAGCAGGTACAATTTAAGTCTATTTTTAAATGTTGAAATCAAGCTTAACTTTCCAAATACATCTTCAAGCAGTTCAGCGATATAACAGGCAAGCAGTGCATTTGAGTTGTCTGTATTTAAATGAACTGCTTGCTTGGCCTATCGCTAAATTGCTTGAAAATGTGTTTAATAAATTTAAGAAATGACTGTATGTTGTTTCTTAATCAGAAAAGCTCGCCGAGAGTAATATTAGTTGTTAAATTTGCATTCCTAATTTTACCATCAATCATCAGGTCCGCAACTTGTCCTTTTTGATCCATCAACATTAATTTTGAATAATCATAACATTACGATTAGATACGCAATCATTCAAAACCACTTCAATTTTAGCTACGTGACATTTATGTATAATAATATTATTATCCGCATATTCTCTCTGTGGCATTTGTGTACTAAGCCACTAAGTCGGCTTTATTTGATTTGTATATCATATATGAGATCTATTGTGGTTCAATAATAAACCATTTTTTTTTTTTTTTGCTGGCCAAATACTGCATTGACAACAAAACAGTTGCAAATCCTAAAATCAGCTTAACATTTCCATCTAACCAGCATATATAATCATATATGTATTATAAGCCGCTAAGCCACAGAATTTTGCATCTGTTTGGCATTTGTGGAACCAAACAATCTAATGCCAAGGTCAATCAAGAGCTTACTGACAGGTGGAATTTATTTGCATTTGATGAACCCCTTTTTAAAGAAGTACTTAACTTTTTTATGCGCATCGCTGCAGCTCAACTTATAATAAATAAATTGCCATCGAAGTGCCACATGAAAGCACTTCGAAGAATATTGAAGTTTAGTGTAGTTGACTGACTGATACCCTGTAGGCAGATGTGATATAACCAAATACTTAATTGTAAGCAGTGCAAGTTGTACAGCGAAAGGATAAGCAAGCAGTGCATTTAAGTTGACTGTGTTTCATTGGATAAATAAATAGTTTCTTAAATGATTTTGGTATTTATTATTTAAAAGTTAGGAAATTTTTATAGTTGATATATAGTAGAGTAAAAATCGAAATTATATCTTTAAAATTTTGTTTGTTTGGAAGATATTCGAAACATTTAAATAATTTAACATGAATCGAAAACATCTGAACATACTAAAATCTGAATTTAACAAGCGGACAGTTAAACTTACATTCTTAGATTGTATCAACTGTTGATAATGCTGAAGACTATATATACTTTAAGTGATTAAAATTACTTGCTTCAGCCTTTTACATACTCTGACTTAGTTTCGTTAGCCCCATTTCTGTTATTTGTTATATGCACAGGGTATAAATATTGTGCAACGAGGCAGAAAGTTTATAGGCGCATCAACAGTCAGAATAAAAAAATATAAAATAAAAATAAAAATACAAAAAACCGAAAGTCAAAAGGCAACCATCAACCGCAGGAAACGGGCAGCTAACCAAACCAAGCGTCGGCTAACCAAACCAACCAGTCATTAAGGTCCTGCGGCCTCCCCTCTTGTAACCCCCTTTCAATCAACCTTCAACCACACCCATTTATTCTTCATTCTGGCACGTTATCAACAGCCGTGGGAAAAAAAAGTCGATCGTTAAATCAAAAGGGCGCATTCGAGTGCCTGCAACATCATTAGTTGCAGTTCATACACACTCAAGCGCAAGTTATGGCGTAGATAGATATACCCTTTGCAGCCCTACACACAACGCCTGTGGAAAAATCCCCCTTCACGCCGCTTTTCGCCCATGGCTGCTCTCATGCGCAGTTTTTTGTGTGAGGTGTCCAAATTAAATTTGCATCAGTTGCTCGACGAGCATCTAAATGATGCCAAAAAATATGAGTATGCGTGTGTTAGTGTGTGTGTGTATGTGCTTTTTTTATAGCATAAAGCCAAACAACAACAAGGCGCAGAAACAACAACAACAAGAAGAAGTGCAGTACACTCACTTTGGCGCTTTTGCATGTTTCATTTTTTTTGAGTTTTTGTGCAGTTTTCACTTAATACCCTGTATTTAAGAATATTAGTAAAGGGTGTAATATGGGTTAAGTAAATGGGAGAAACTTGCAAAGAGAAGAAATATGTGTCGATATAAATATGTTTAATAAATAATTATCTCATTCATGGAAATATAATAGATTATTTGATTTATGAATTACCTAACTCAGATTAAATTTATTTAAATTTTTTATTTAACAAATTAAAATATAAAAGTAAAGAATTGATAAACCTTCGATTGCTATTTTTACGGCAATTATCGATTTTATCGATAAAAAAAATCTGTTATGTTTACCTCCGGCAAATTCATAAATTACTTTTGAGCCTTATAGATAACTTTGTCATACAATAAAATTATTTATTTAAATTTTCCTGTGTAGAGTTGCACAATGTTTGTTCTGTTGCAATTCTCTAATATCTTTTAATTTAATTTCTCCTCTATTTTTCGTCTTTAATTTAACTTTTTCAACATTTTTAAATACTATATCTATAGTATCTTCTAGTCGAACACCCAAAATATGCACTCGGTATATGCTGCGCATTCCTGCCAACGGACGTGTGTGCTTGTGTGTGTTTCTCTCTATCTACCTCACCTCGTCGCCCACCCTCCCTTCTTCCATTTCCTGTGTGTGTGTGGGCACTTAAATAATTTAGATTTTTGTGTCTAACATGCACAAGTGCCACAACGGCCTAAAAGATTCAAGTGCAGGCAACAGCAGCTGCCAAAGTGAGTGACCCAGTTAGATGGCCAAAGGGGCGAGGGGAAGCAGCCACAGTACTCTGATTTATAAGTGTCGTCAACCTGTGACTGTGACTGAAACTGTGACTAACTTCTCACAGTGACTGCCACAGTGCTGACATTATGCGCTCATTAAAATGTCAAATAAAATCAAATGCAAAAATATGCATTTTACTTTGGAATGCAAAAAAGAAAAAGGGACAAATCGTGACAGAACTAACAAGTATTGCACTTGAAAAAAAGGATAATGCATAGGGATATTTACTTAAGTCACGGTATGGGTTGTTTGCCATGCTGTCATGTGAAGTGCGAACTTTGAACTTTGGTAAACGGTCAATGAGAAATGCAAATATCTGACAAAGTCTATTAAACTTTAAGATAGATGTACATATGGGAAAAACAAATATGAAAGGTAGACTGCAAAATTGATAACTATAAAAAGGAGAGGAATTTTAACGAGAGAATGCATTCTTATATTTAGGATAATTGCTGAAATATAAAATATTATTTTTATCAATTTTAGAGCACTCTTAATTGCAATAGATTTCTGAAATACATAACAATAATACTTTAGTCTATTAATTATATTCCAATTAAAAATATAATGTATATGATATTTTGCTTTACCAAGGTTCTTATTGCTGCACTCATTAACTGCAATTTTGCTCATATCAAAAATTTTTTATTACTCCAACATAATGCGTGAATGGAATGCCAACAAAAGCATCCATTTGCCAGTATTCTTGGTTTATGAGCACTTCCGGCCGTAGTGCCCCATTAAAGCGCTCATTTATTTTAATTAAAAACAATTTCCGTATTTCCGTTGTTTAGCTAAAAGTACGAGAAATTGAAGCGACTAAAGACTGAGAGAGATAGAGAGATGGAGTAAAGTACAGGAAATCATTCAATTGCTATGCTATTGTACATGCTCTTATAATTATTATGATGAGCATTTTCCGTACATCATTTCAAACTGCACGGTATTTGGCTCCAAGGTTCCGCTCCGGACTGCATTCTATACGGCTTTTGTCTTAAAGTCAGTTGAGATATGTGAATGAATTGAAATGCACAGAACTATTTGACATTTCTTACATGCTCAAGGACTTTTGGGTGTAAGGCTCTATTACTCTCATTTCAAGGCATTGAGTGGCATTTAATTAATTTACTTTGAATGCAATGGGTTTTTAAACACCCTGTAGATCATAAATATTTTTAAAAGGGTGTCTTAAAAGTGTACTCATGTTAGAGGCAAAACAACGACATTTTCTAACATATAAAGTAAAATGGAATATATATACATTTTATTGAATTAATTTCGCATTTCTATTTCTATAAAAGTATTTAATAACTTTGTCAAAATTAAACAGAATTTTTTGCAAATGGTTTTATTATTCACACTATGGTTTAAAGAACAAATTGGCATTAAAATTTGAAAAATACAATTTTAGATTTACTTTGCCTTAGCAGAAATACCGAAGAAAATAATTACTTTCAAAAATGAAGTGTCAGCTTAAAAAGGAGTTGAAAACATGTACAGAAAAAATATTCCGCTTGAAAAAAATTTATTGTTGGCTTAAAACATAGAGCTTACTTCTGAAACTTTCCTTCTCCAGGATGTCTTATTGTTTGGCATCCTCGAATAAAAGATTTTTACTTGCTTTTGTGTTTTGGTAGCATCTCTTATTGCACTTCGGTCTATCTTTCTTTTAGAATTTTCTCGTTAGCTTTAAGTGGTTTTTCTATATGTGCCACATGCCTTGTGCTAAGCTGAAAATGAAGTTTTTTTTTTTATTTTTGGCTTCCTATCGAACGCTAGCAGCAAAGGCAGCAATTCAATCAACATTTGCCGCATTTGCTTATTCAATGCACAATTTTCTAATTCTGAATTCTCAATTTTCAACTTTTCATTTCTTGCCTCTTTGCAGCTGGAAATGTCATAGACAACGACTTGTTGCCCTCTATTGCGGCTGCGGATGATTTGTATATCGCCTCACTGGTTCATGGCCACAACTACAACAGCAATAGCAACAGCAATGGGAATGCGAATGGAAATGTTAACCACCATTTGAACCACAACAATGTGGCACAGTTTGACAATGGATTGGATGAGGAGCTGTTGGATGGTCAAGTGGATGAGACAACTTATCCGCCGCCAGTCTTTGACTTTGGCATGCCAAGGAATATAACAGCGCGGACAGGACACACGGCGGCCATCAATTGTCGCGTTGAGAATTTGCGTGATAAATCGGTGAGTGAAATGGACGATTATCTGTAAAACAGGATAATGCTTTTGCTTTAGATTTATTATATATTATATATATTCTTTTTATGCATTTTTAACTATCGTCGAGTCAAATATTGACCCTACTTTGAACTAGTCAAGCTGAAAATCAAGTTACCGCCAAAGTCGCCAACTTTTTTTTTGTTATTTCTTTCTTTTGTCAGTTTGTTCAGCAACTCGTATCGTTTTCCGGTTCCGCTTTCATTGTCCTTGCCATCATCTCTCATGGCATCTTTTGGTCATTTTCTTGGTTGAATGACAGAGTTTCAGCGGCATTAAAGGAGAAAGGACAGAGCATCACATCGCCAGTTTCCTGTGTACAGCTCTTTTGTCAGGCGTTTGGCATTTTCGCCACCCTTAAAAGTTTAGTTTATGGCTTTGCATTTTATTTCATCTTTTTTTCCCCAAACAATCCCTTGCTTAATTTTCTTTATATAAATTTCTTTTTTTTTTGTATATATTGATTGTTTTTAGTTGCTTCATCAACTTTAAAGTTGATTTTTTCTGCGACTTTGCTTTACGCTGCTGTCAAAAAATGTTTTGCTTTGTGGGCGTTTGTTACTTAAACTTTTCTTCATTTGCTGCAAAAAAAGTGTGAAATTTTCAAGTAAATGCCATACAGAGAGATGAATGGGTTCCCATGAATTTAATGGAAAAAATTGTATTTTTATTTAAAATTTAACTAAATTGGTTATTTATTTATTATAATATATTAAATATTTTCCATAAACTTAATATTTTTAATTTAAGTAAAGAAAGGATAAGAAAATGTATAAATATAAATGATATTTAGAATTTCATCTTGCTGTTTATATAAACTTATTTTTTTAGTTAGCCTAAAAAGGCAAATGATTTATTATAGGTATAAAAAGGTATTCTCTATTCTAATACGATATTCTAGTTAAATTAAAAAGAAAACAAATTATAAAGATAAATTTTATAAAAAAAATGAACAGAAAATGTATTCTTTTTTTAAATTTATTGTATATTATTAATTTTTTTAAACTTTTTTTCGATATTTTAAAAAAGTTTCTAAGCTTTGCAGAATAGCACCATATTTTACTAACTTCTTCAAGTTAGTGTATTTAAAAAAATCATTGCATCATTAATCTAAATAAATTCGAAGGTCACTTCTGTTTTAAAAGTTTACAGTTTAACCTGAAATGAAAAATTCTAGTAGTTTAAAGAACTACTTTTTTAAGCTTTACCTTAGCCAGTTGCTAAGGAGTTTTCTAATCTATCATTCCGTTGGGCTCTTCTGTTTTGCATAGTTCCAAACCTTTTTCATTTCTCTTTTTTTTTTGAATGGGACTTCTTTCACCTGGCAGTGAATCCTCTAAGCCAAAAACTATGACCCTATCAGGGTCTAGAAGAAGTAGTAGTAGAACTGTAGTCCTTACTCATCAGCGAGCTCGTCATCATCTATTCCCACACAGAGCGTGATTTAGTAGCACCTTTTTTTTGGATTTCTTTTTTTTTTTTTATGGGGCAGGTGCCGTTTCCTGTTGCCACTTTGACACTTTTAGTTTCGGCTTGAGCTTTTCTTGTTTTATTTTTCTTTTTCTTTTCAGATTCCTTGTTCCTTTTTTTTTTCGTTTTTGGTTTTTGTGTGAGCGCACGAAAAGTTTTGGTTGCCTGCGGCAAACTCGCAGATTACTTTCTGGCTGCTTTTTGGGGGTCTGCAGCCGCCATTTTTCGGAGGCTTTGGCAACTTTAAGCCGCTGACATTTTGGGCACGCACTGCGTCGTCAACGCTCGTCCTGTCCTGTGCAATGTCCTGGTTTTTGGGTGCAGGCTGCTTTCAAATCGCTTTGTCTGCCGCCGCTGCAGAGTATTTGCAAAAGTTTTTTCATTTTTTTCGGTATAGCGTTTAGTTCATTTTGCCGTTTGGTTTATTAAATTTTCTACCTTTATTTGGGCTTTGGTCCCTTTTAGCTGGGGCGAAAGCAATCTTTAAAATTGACTTAAGCGCTCGTTGTCCTTTTCCATTTGACAGTGTGTGTATGTGTGTTTTACTCTATTTGCAGGTATCCTGGATAAGGAAACGCGATTTGCACATTCTGACTGCAGGCATTCTGACCTACACATCTGATGAGCGCTTCAAGGTGCGTATACGTAATCTACTTATTACACACTCTCTCTCTCTCTCTCTCGCTCTCTTTGTGTCATTTTAAATGGCTCTATCTCTGTCTTTGTTAGTGTGCCCTATTATAGTCTGGCTTATTAAATGTCCAAGAGGCATAGCATGCTGCCCATTTGTATGCCAAGTCAGCTTAATTGCGTATGCAATTCGTTGCTTCTGGGCAACAAACTTGTATGCACTGATTAAATTTACCCAAGGCAACATTGCCCAAAGCCCCTGCTATGTATATAGCCACATGTCACAGTTTCTTACCCTACCTACCTCTGTCTGTACGATTTATTTATGCATTTTGCTTGCAGGTCGTACGCACCGCCGATTCCAAGGATTGGACATTGCATGTGAAATATGCCCAGCCACGTGACAGCGGCATCTACGAGTGCCAGGTGAATACGGAGCCAAAGATTTCGATGGCATTCCGTTTAAATGTCATAGGTGAGTAGAACAAACCACAACCCTTTGCCCAAAATTCTCCCAACTTTCTAATGAACACGCAAGCTCTGTTCTTACGTCTTGTCAGCAACTTGCCACTTATATAGAAAAGGGAATCTATTTTAAATTGTTCACAAAGTTTCTTAGCTGCTTTGGGGGAAGGTGATAAAGGTTAATAAGAATTGCGCATAATGTTAACATAATGTTTAACTAGCAATGAACATAATCTTTAAATGTTGTTAACATTTTTATGTAATATTCTGTCAGCTTCTGTTATCCTGAAATTATTATGTTAATGTAGGTGAAATAGTTTTCTTTTTTTTTATATTAAAATTTTACTGTAATTTAAGTATTCTTAAAATATTTATTGTAGATAAAAAGAATGTAGAATTTTATTTAAAATACAAGCAAAAATTATGCAATATTTAAGCTTGCAAAACCTGCACTTTATTCTAATGGAATTTACAATTTTAGGAGTTGAATTTCTTAAATTCTTAAATGATCTGAAAATTAATTCATTTGCACCACATATCATGATATATACACAAAAGGCATATACACTTTTTGGTATACACATATATTTTTAAGTGTTCTTTTGTTTATTTTATTTTAATGGAGAAACCATAAAGCAACTGGCTTCAATTTAAAGAGGCTTATTTTCACACAAAGTGCATATAGGCTATTAATAAATAAAATTTATATTGCCCATAATAAATTCAATAAATTTCTCGTTTTCAGGGTGAGTAGAGAGCAAAATTTAATTTTTATATATTTCGCTATATATGTATTTTTAAATATGCAATGGCAGCATTCATTTATATGAATAATTTATTTTCAAAATATTTTTATAAAATATACATATTGTTTAATCGAGCCTTAATCAGCTTAGACTCATTAATTTTTTTGATTTTATTATAATTTTAATAGGCCACTTGACTTCTTCGTTCGATTCCATTCTAGAAATACGCTTGATTCATTATATAATTTTATATTCAAAGGCTATATATTCTGCATACCCAAACTTAAGTCTGAAAATATTATTTGTTTATGTTGTCGCTTCAAGAGTTTTTTTCGCCCTCATTTTAGAGAGCAAAATTTCATTCCCCTGTTAGTGTTTTGGATGCGTAAAACCGGTGACAGAATATTTTATCACAACGCCAGCTCCAGAAGAAGCCAACGCAAATCCGAGCTGAATATAATTTTTTTTATTTTTCATTTTTTTTTCAAATCATTAGCATAAATTTTTCTTGGCATTGCCGCGACTTCTCGTCGCCGAAGGAGAAACGGTGAAGGTGCTGCAAAAAATCCCAATTCAAAATATATGTGGGTGACTGGTATAAAAAATGGTAGAAAATGGCAGGGATGGATTATACTATTTCGTTGGTGTTTTGTGCAACGTGCAACGTGCAACGGAAGCTTTTTTTGGGGGCGACAACAGGAAACGCAAACAGCGTTGATTTGACTTTATAGCTGTTGATGAAATTTGCGCCATTTACTTGAAGTTTGTTATAAATAAAACTCAGGTTGTTGTTCTTGGCAACCAATTTGTGAGCTTGCAAAAATTCCCCAGATGCTTGCACTATGTTAAATCTAGCATATCTCAACATGTGCGCCAAATTTCACACAATAATAACGGTGTGTAAAGAATTTTTCTTCAACATTTTTACCTAATTGAATCACATGAATGGCTCTCAAGTGAGCCAAAAGTGGTCAAGTTAACGATTGAATGCACAATAGGGAATACACATAACAGCCTTGAATTGAAACGAATTGAATCGAATCAAATCGAATCAAAATCAAACTGAAACTAAACCAATCACAGCCATCACAAAACAACATGAAACTCGTGTGTGTGTTTGCGCCAAAAGTCTGTCTAACAAACTATACAATAATTTCAATTAACTTTTTGCTTCAGCATAAATAAAAATAAATAAATAAGTTGAACTTTAGCCTGGGCAATTGATGACAAACATTGAGCGAAAAGTTTGTTGACTGCTTTGGACTACACACAACAACAACAAAAACAAAAAAGTTTCAAATCAATTTTATGTACATGAATGAAACATGAACGTGCATGCTTTTTGTATAACAATTTATAACACCCACACACACACACTCACAGGAGGCAACAACTTGAAGCTAAGACACAAAATGTTGCCTGCAACGGAAATCCATTGTAGAAAACTTGTAAAACACCAAAACAATGGTTTGAGAACGTGGCATAAACGTGCAAAAAGTACCTCAAAGGATGCCAAACTCACACACACACACACATATATATACACAACCCCCTCAGGGGCCACGCCCTTGTCTCGTTGCCTGGTGTGTATTACATTCAGCATATGAATTTAGTATTGAATTTAAATGCAAATTGCGTTTGCATGCGCAAAACGTGTGAAAATATAGTAGAGACATTCAAGTTTTGACATCACAACGGGGCAGCTTTAACATACTAGTATTATATCTATAGAAGTAGTATACTTATATTGCTCATATAAATCCTATCCATTGACCTACATTAACTGAACTGTCTACTGGATAAACTCAAATTGATGAGTGTGCTTATATATGAATTGGATTTTGCTTCAATAAATTGAAGAAATTGCCATCGCTTCAGTACGCACATGATAATACATATAACTATCATGTTAAGAAGCTTAACGAATTAAATCCAAAAATACTATTTTCATAGAAATTATATTGATTTGTGCAAGTCAGTTAAAGATTTTGATAAAATGTATATATTAAATAAATGGATTAACATGATATACATTTTATTGTTATAAAAATTTAATAATAATTTATTTCTGAATTATAAAAACATTTTGTTGGGTACATATATATTTATTTTATATTTGAGAGCTTATTAAAACTATAAAAATTTTAATTTTTGCTTTAAAATTTAGAATACAACTTGAAAAATTGAATTCCCACCTGCAACACTTTTAACTAAAAATTTAATTAATTCTCAATTTTTGCCTTGACCACTCGCTTTATGGGTCACAGCACATTTTGCAAGAATTGAAAAATATATAAATTCTCAAATATCTACCTAACTTAAATCTGGGCCATAAACAGAGCGTTCTCCTCCCTCTCCGCCACAAAGCATTCTGGGCACATTCAGGTGGCCATTATGTGAAGAGTCAATTTCAGGGAATTGCTATTGTCTGGCCCTGTGTGTCTTTGTGTTATCAAATGCTGGCCATAACAGGCACATAATAATAATAATAACAAGTAAGAATGGTTTATATAACAGAGAGTGATCAACTGAACGATACCGTGTACTAGATATATAAAGTTTCATTGTCGAAATGCGATATGTCTTAAAATTAGGTTTATATATGAATTTTAGGTTAATTTAAATTATATTTCACATCAATTTTTAAACTATTTTTTGTATTTTCTTAAACTTTTCTATTATTTTCTTGAATTGATGAAAAGTTAAATAATTTAAAAGAAGTCAAAAAACAAAGCATTTTCTAGAAAAACAATGAAATTTTCTACGTACTACAACAACAACCTTATATACGTTTTTAAGTATTTTTTATAGTATTTTTAAATAGAAAATTTTAAAAAAATTTTTCAACAAAACATATAATATTTTGATCAAATTGTTTAAATATTACTTTATACATATTAAAGAGACGTAAAATAAATCTTCCATATTATTTTTTTCTTTATTTTGTAGTATATTCAACTTTTAAAGGAATGAGAGTATATTAATATAGTTTGATTGAAAATGCATTTACAGAATGCTAAGACTATATAATCTAAATAAGGGAAAAAACCAAAAGGACTTTAATCATACTTAATAACAATAATAATAATAATATTAAGTGTCTCAAGAGCTACATTTTTCGAATTTATAAAATTAGAAAAGCCTACTTCTATCAGTTATAAAACCCGAGGAAACGATTTGATTTTTCTAGAGTATAAATAAAAATGACCAAAAAAAAAACAACAAAAACTAAATGAAATGACAAAACTAACACATAAAAATTTGTAACCACAAAGCCTAACATTTTTGGTTTGAACTGGCTTAAAGGTTTCGTATTGGGTTATTTTAACTTGTTTAGTTGGTTTGGTTGGTTGTTTAGTTGGTTTTAGGTATCATTGACCCAATGTTAGATGGGCGTGGCAATGGGCCAATGAAGCCGTTGCCCTGCCACAATTCTTGTTGCTGTCGCGCATTTTACACACTCATACACACACACACACAAAACACAAACACACACTCATTTTAAGTATTGTTAGCCAGTTGATATTGTGGGGCGTTAGGGTTAAGGAGATGTGTGTGAGTATGGAACCATTATGTTGCGTTGATGGTTCCTGTGTGGGTTTGAGTGTGTGTGTGTGTGTGTGTGTGGCTTTCTAATATTGACCATGATTTTGAAAGCCAGATAAGTTGCTGTTGGCTAACAGCTGCCAGTTGCCAGCAGCTGCCGCAGACAGAGACAAATGCGCGGCATATACATATATACCCGGTATACTCTCTCTATATATGTATGCATGTATATATAGCCCAAAAAAAACATAGTCCCCTACCCCACACACTCCCTAAATAGGCACTGAAAATTGGTTTACTGTTTTTTCGTGAGCCCATCGCCAGTTTTGGCTAACAGCAGCAACCAGTCAACAGAGTCGAATGTTGACGTTGTTAATGATGTGCTGAGGATTGGGAGCCAGGCTAGTCTGGCTATATCAGTTCCTGTAGCCGATTTTACTGCGCAGTAAATACAAACAGCGAGGCTATACAATGATGATGTTGAAAGCAGCAGGTTTTTCTCTTCCTAAATTTAGTTAGCTAACAATTAACTTGGCAATAGCTTGAAACTGCGTGCTTAAGCTTATTGAAACCTACAGAAACAGGGGAGCATTAACTGGCTAATAATTATAAGCTATAGAGTAACTAGAACTAGAGGTTAAAAATCCATCTAGAAAAAACTCATAAGTTCACATAGCCTCCGAAACCAAACAGTTTAAATGACAATAAAATTCAGGAAATATTGGGCCGAATTTTATTTTTGGCGACATCCGAAATAATAATAAATATTATAAAAATCATGTAATAAATATTTAAATTAGCTTTTAAAATCAGACAAACAAATTTTTAAAATTAAAATATAAACTTTGATTTTAATCATTTAAAAATAAAACCTTTAGAATTTGAATGAATTTTTCTTGCATTATTAATAAAAAGATGTATTAAATTTCATTCAAATGGCTTAAAATGTTATATTTTTTTATTTTATAATTGTTTCTTAGAATTAATCCTAAATTTCATAAAAGTATTATGGCCAGACGAATATTGGCCTTCAGCCTGATATTTTATATAAACTATATAATGTTTACAACAGATTAATTTAAATTATAATGATATAAATATCAAAAAAAATATTTTCTACTCTACTTCAAGCTGCGGCGTATGTCTCAAGGCTTATAAAAAATATATCATTTATTAGTTTTTCCTAAAATAAATTAAAAATAAAATTTTCAAACTGTTATAGACATAAATTGAAATTCGAACAGAAAATATGCAAGCCAAGTTGCCAAAATAAATTAGATCGCTAAAATATAATAAATTTAGGCATTTAAAAAAAAGAAATTATTTTGTGATATATGCACTATATGCTTAAAATGTGGACATATAATATAGGTTTGTAATAAGAAATTTTTGTATGTTTTTTGATTTTTAAAAACGTTTAACCACAAGTTCTCCCTCTGAAAACGTAATTGCCTATTTGTCCTAAAATCATGACAATATTTTTAAAGCTCAGTTAAAATCTAAATCTATTGTCACATGATGATAGCTACTCAAATTGAAAATTCAAATTCATAACATCACGTTTGTGTAGAGCAGTTAAACCTATTAAACCTGCTCATTATCAGGTCGAAATGAATGTCACTTTGGTATGCAACTCCATGTTTGATTCATCGAATGTAATTGTGGAACGTCTCTTTTGGAATTTGTCGCCATAACCCAATTGAAATGTGCGTTGTTGTCAGGCTGGTTGCTTAACAACCAACCATAGTAACTAGGTTGGGCAGGGGGGAAGGGGAATGCCATGTGCTTTGCTAGAGAGTTGGATTAGCGTTTTACTGGAGCACCTAGAAATGCTATTAATCAATTTTGTGCACGTTCCATTGGCCATTGCAGTGACGCCGCCAGATGCCAAAGCGATTATAGCCGGTCCAACGGATTTATACGTCAAAGTGGGCAGCGTCATAACGCTCACATGCCATGTGAAACAACCAGCAACATCGGCCCAGGATATTGGACCAATTTACTGGTATCGCGGCCCTTACATCCTAACGCCCTTTGTGGCCCATCCCAATGATGCAGCCATCGATTTACAGCGCATCTCCATGGAATCAACGCTCGCCGAGAAGCTGCAGAGCAGGTAAGCAGGGTAGGGTAGGGCAGGGCAGGGCGGGGCAGGACAGGCAGGCTGGCAAGAACACTTCACATTGGATTAGAAATGTGTTCACCATAATCATGAAGGAATCAAAGTGAAGGTATTCACACGGTTGGAATAAGGCAAAGGGCGCCAAAGCCCACACCACCAGCACCACAAGATTCCAAGGTGTGCGAGTGTGTATCAGAATGTGTGTGTATGCTAGAGTTGTGCATTGTAGTTCAATTGAGGGAATTCAGGGTACATATGTTCCATTGAACGAAAGAATCAGTCGTAGAATTTGGAAATTACAGTTCAATTCATTTTTGAAATTTTAAAAATATAAATTAATAATAAACATGAAAACGAAACGGAAACTCTGCAAAAGTCCAGCAAGTCCCAACGTGGTAATTGAAAGATATTTGAACAAATTTTAAATGAAATCTGGAAATTATTATATTGCTAATATCAAAAATTCCCTATATTTCCATCACTTGTGTTGAATTGGTTTAAAATCCAAATTTAAAATCAAACGAAATTTTAACAAATTTTAAATGAATATGGAGTTTATTCTATTGCTAATTCCGAAATCTCTCTTTATTTCCAACACTTTATTTATAAATTTTTAAATTAACTTAGATAGTATATTAGTTAATATGACGTTGAATTCATATATTAGCAGAATAAGCAGTATTTCAGGCATTTAAATATTATGTATAAAAAATTATAATATATAAGAAATAATAAAATTTTGAGTCAAACGTAAAGTTTTATAAATATTGGTTAAGTTTCCAAGAATGTCTTAATATTTGTAATAAAACTTTAGCCAAAATTGACAGAGGAAAAAATTCAGGACGTGTAATATTGTTTCTACGTCAAAGCTATACCTTATTGACGATAAATATTGGAAGAAAAACTAAAAAAAAAAAAAATTCATTATATAAATTACAGCTTATGCTATGATTTCGCCTTGTGAATTTGTTTTTCTAGCGTTAAAAAAAAACCATCTTAAACAAACGAAAATATTACTAAAATCGATCTAACAAAATTAACAATCGGACACACCAGATGATAAAAGCAATCAAGAACATATAAAGGAAGTTCTTATGTACTTTCTGTTTCTAAACACTTTCATCAAATATATTCTGAAGAAATCTGTGCAACTCTGGTATGTGTGTAGTGTGTGTGTGTTGTGTGTTAGATTTTGTGTGCTAAGGTGCTTGTTGGTTTCCAGCTCAATAGCTAGCCTGGCATTTTGAACTTTGATCAATGAAGTTGAATTCATGTGGCAACTGATTGGCCTACTGTGTACATCCTGTCTGTGCAGTATTGCAGTTGTTGCTCTGTTTGTGAAATGAAAAAAAAAGGAAAAATAGCTTAAAGACAATTTGCTTTAATGTTCTCAGATTACGGATTGCGAATGCCCAGCTGCTGGATACGGGCAACTATACGTGCATGCCAACAACAGCGGAGGCGGCCAGCGTTGTGGTCAATGTCATTAATGGTAAGTGGCTTTGCCTGTCAACTGCAGTTGCATCTCTTTCATATATATTTATATATATGTATATATATATATATATATATCCTTCAACCCTTTTCCAATCTCATTTTCAACAGACGAGAGTCCTGCAGCCATGCAAAAGAGCGGCGCCAATGGCAGCTGCCTCAGAAGCAGCGTCAATGTTAGCCTCGTCCTGGCATTGGCTGTCAGTGCAGTGGTGCGGTGGCTACTACTTGGCTCTGACAGTTTATCCTTAAAGCATATCAATTATGATGTCAGGACGTTATTAACCAATCAACATCAACAAAGACAACGACGACAACAACAACAAAAACAACAAAATCAGCAGCTAATGCATTCATGATAATTAAGTAATTAACACACACATACACAACTCTTGTACATAAATTCACATATACTATTGATAAATATAACATTAAGTTGTATCTGTAAAATGCAATTGCAAATAAAATTACAAAAGTTTAACGCATAAAAATTGCAATGAACATTGACATTTAGTGTTAATTTTATGCATAGCGTAAAGACATTTAAACAATTATTGTAACAATAACTAATAAAAAATCATTTGACAAAACAATAGGCCTATAATAAAGAACTATATATATTAACAAAATAAAAAAATAAAATAAAAACATAATAGAAAAATGTCGCTAATAAAAAATAATTATAAATGTAATTGCAAAAAGTGTAAAATTACTGGCTCGAATTAATTAATGTAACAAATTTCATTTAACACTTTCCCTTGCACAACATTAAAAAAAAGAAGAAAAATAGTAAATTAAATAAATCACAATTAAAAAGAAACAAATATTGCATTGCAAATTCAAATAAATAAATAACCATAATGTTAATTAGTAAATTATTTATATTGATAATTTGCGCATCAATTTGTGCTTAGCAAATGAAATTTAACACAGCTATTAAATGTAAATACTTATATATAAATAAATTTAATTAAATTATATATTCTTTCGGTTATTGAAATTTTAATTAATTTCAGTTTTAATTTGCACCCACATGGCAAATGAAAAAAAATTAGAAATTTGCAGTTGGGGGCTATCTCGCATATTTTATACTCGGTTTCCATATTGGGGATACAGAAGAGAGATATTACATATTAATGGGAGATAATGGATATAAATACTAAAAAGAAAAAGAATTAAATGACTTTGCATTTCTTTAATGTTATATAGGATTTTTGGTATTTGGAATCTCTTCGCTTTTAACTAAAAGAATCGCCAAAAATTTTTTTTTTTTTTAAAGATCCAGGCATCTTCTGTACAGTCCTTGTATCTATTTAACAAATTTGTTCTTAAGATTCATTTCAATATTGTCGACAAACAAGGCAATTTGGTGAAATATTTATATTGTTTTTTTTTGTAAATTATATTATATTTTCAATGTAATCACAATAAAATAAACATTAAAAATTAACTTTATAATTTGATAGGTTTAGCAATTAAGTCTCTTATGGGAAATTGGAATTATTTTGTATAAAATTAGTGAAGCAGGTCAGTATTCAAAGTTTTAATATCAAATTATATATGTTTTTGTTGAATTATGGGACGATAGTCATAGTCATTAATTTGACTTTCATAGTGTGAAAAAGAGATGAACATTATACAAACCCATTGAAAAACCCTCTGTTAAACCATTTTGAAAACCGAGTATAAAAACACTATAAAGTTAAAAATCGTAAAAAAAAAAACAATTAAAACTAATGCAAATAAACTCTCGTAAATGTCAGCAAAACTATCAATTAAAAGAAAACTATATAATTGTAATATAAGTTCAAAAAATAAATACGAGTATATATAAACACATCTATATTACTTATAAACAAACAAAAACTGCACACACATACACTCATACACATATATACCTACAACAAAACTCTTTTTAATTTAGCGCAATTTAATTTTAAAACTTTGAAAGTGGAACAAAATGTAACTCATATAACACACACGTACACACACATAAGCAACAAGTTCTCAACGTGAGCTACAATAAATTTCATTTGATTAAAGAAAATATAAAAATAAATATAAAATGTTGTGTTTTTTTCGCCATTTATGATGCATTATATATGCCTTTTGGCTAGGCTAATTGCCTTTGACTTTTCAAATAATTTGAAAATATTTATATAGCAATTTTTATTATATATTTATATTTATTTTTTATTTTTATTTTTGTTGTTAATTTAGAGCTCGTTATTTTTAATTAAATTTGTGCGCTGATGTCCATTAATAAACGCGTTGTAATTTGTAATTATATCAGCTTAACGGAAGGACATAACACTGGGCAAGGATTAACGTTGTTGTTGTTGCTGCTTGTACATCAATAAATTGTTAATATTACGCAAGACCTAATTTAATTTCAATTTAGTTGCCTATAGCCGCCAGCTCAAAGTAAACGAAATCGTTTCAAATTAAGCGATTCAGATAAAGCGAGCCCCCGAACGGCTAGTCATTAATTTCTGCTGCACGGGCACACAGCGCGTATGCGCAATATATATGTGCTATGTGTGCGTGCGGCTGGTGCTGCCCTAAGGGCCAAGGCTCAAAGTTCTCGCTCGCTCGAACGAAAACCCAGGGCATCTGAGCACATCCTAACTGCGGTCAACTTATACGCACTGTTAATGGTGACCTGCCCTGCCACAATACACACCCCGCTGCCCTTACATACAATGTGTTGGCAGAGCAACAAAGCGCGACGCCTCTAATTTTGGGCTTACGGCGCGTATGAGTGATGTGTGTATATTGTCTCTGTGCGTGTGCGTGTGTGTGTGTGTGGCCGCATAATTACTCGCAGTTGAGTTATTTAAATGAAATCATAAATTATATGCACACACGCATAAGCGTTTCACTTAATTGTGACTAAAATACTTTACACACGAACAAATTTAAATGATTGATAAATGGCATTTTGACATTTTCACTAAGTTGCATTCTATGAATGCATATTAGTTGGTTAATTCTGCATGTGGCTGATCAAAAGATATGCTAGAATTAAATTATAATTATATTAAATTCATTATTCGCAGCTTACCACTTAGGTAAGCGCTTATATAAAAGTGGATAATAATAAATACGTTTTTCAGTCGATTTTCACGCGAAATGTTTCTATGGTAATTATTCATTATAAAATTGGCATTTTTTCTGAGAATTAATTTCGAACAAAGCTTTTCAGAAAGGTTTTCTCGAATACTTAGATTCAAAGAAATTTAATTGGCATTTAGTTAATTACATTTTTTTAGAACAATTTTCGTTTCGTTCATTTGGAAATTTTTTCAGTTTATCTACCTAGAGTTAAAAGTGTCATTAAAGTTTTCAACTTTTTGTACTTATTTAAAGATTGTTAAGCAGTGTTCGACTGTATTATAACAAATTCAAAAACACTTTTTTTTTATTATTATTTACAGCTTACCTCAAAAATTATTGCAAAATCTCTCATTAATATTATTGCTGTTGGCGCTGTAAGGTACGATACGGATTTTATTCGATTTGCGGAATTGTGATTATCTTGGCATAGACTCACAAAACTATTTAAAAGATTTTCAAAATGATAGCCAAATAAAGTTGACAGTTAATTAGACTGTCGTAGTTGTGACCATCATCATCATTATCACATGCCGTGAGCGGCTGTAATTAAAATTGGAAAATAGTTTCGTGAACAGTTGAAGTTTTCACATTTTTCATTTTGCATGCAGAGAAACAGACAGGGGCAACGAGAGATAGGTGTGTATACAGGGAGCTCTTCAATTTTTACTTAATTTTGTGTTCGCCTGTCGACTCTTGTCCGTTGTCCGTTGTCCTTGTCGTTGTCGTTGTCATATTTTGTAAACTGTCGACCCAGCTCGCCAAATAAATTGACCCATTAACACAAAGAGGTAAAAGTTGCCCGTGCCGCGGTTTTATTTCCATTTGCCAACGTAAAAATGGTTGCCGTTGTTACTATTATTATAATACTCTGTTTACCTAAAAGAAAAACGGGTTATATTTGGTTTTGTGCAACGGGCGGGTATGTGTTTAAATAACAACGTTTTCAGACTTAGAATAATTTAATTAAATATAGAATTCTGTCTGTATTCATGTCTAGTAAATTATCAAGATCTACATACTACCTTTTTTTTAAACATTCCACTTTAAGAAAAAATTCGATATTTTGTCATAAATGCTATTTTTTTCACGTTCGGTCTAGAGTTTCGTTGAAAAAAAAAATAGGAGCTGTTTTCCATAGCACATTTCTTCTATATCTGATCTATATATTCCACATTTTTATAGCTAGAGTCAAAAATATATTAGCCACGTCCAACTGAAAATGTGAAGAATATTTAAATCTCTATTTTGTATAATCCAGAGTCAGAAAAATTGATATAAGAGAAACTGATAATCCCTTTGAACTTAAAAACATTCTTATAACATAATAGAGGGACAACAGAGTATACTATAATCGGGAGCTAACTTTAAATGGTCTTACAAATTCTTACTTGATATTCCTGTTATTGCACTTGTTATTGTTGTTTGTTTATGCCGCCAACTTGACGCAACCATTGAAAAATCTCCGTGGGCCAAGCAGCAGAAACTGAAATATGCAACTGAAAATGTGTTCACGGCACCTGGTTGAACAACTTTGAGACGTCCTCGTCATTGTCATCGTCACCGTCATCATCATCAACATCATCAACATAATCATCATCAACATCGTCATCGTTGACGCTGGGCAGGACAAACAGTTATGCAATTTAAAAGTCACCAAAATGGGGCGTTTTGTGGGCGTGGTAGCATTGTTTTATATACGGGCAGTATAAGCATCAGAAGTTTAATTGTTATACCCTGTCTACAACAAAGGGGCAGGATATACAAGGATATTGTGCTTGTGACAATGAAGCAAGATGACACTACTTAAATTGGTAAGTAGAAACTGCATGAAGATTCAGAGTAAATAAAATATATTAAATAAGGTGTAATTAAGGAGTATTCAGTTAAACAAGAGATAAAATTTAATTATGCTTATTTGCTTAAGAATTTTTTTTAATTAAAAAGCGAATTTACATATTTACAAGCGTTAATTGAATGCCAAGTAATTTTTTAATATTAAAAATTCATGGAATTGATAGCTGAAATTGAAGAATTTTTTTTTTTTTATTGTTAATTAAATTGAGATTTTACTTAAATTGCAAGTGCTAATTGGCAAGTAATTTTTAAATAATAAAAATTCATGAAATTAAAAATGGTATATTTAAAGTAAAGAGTCTATTGTCCACAAAAATATTTGGTAGAACAGAAGATTCACAATTGTGTTCAACTGTCACAGTTTGTATTCTATTAACATGTGGGAATATTCATATATTTCTAGTGCACTTGCAAAGTTTTTTAAAAACAATCTACACTTTTATTATGGTTCTAGGATATTTGATAGTTCAACAATGCTATGTGAAACTGTCTTAGATTGTTTTTCTTTTTTGCTCACTTTTATCGTTCAAAACTAAAATTCATTTTGTAATTTGGCCGCACAAAATAAAATGCAATGTAAAAGGGCAGCGCTCATAAAAAGTTTTTATCGTTTTAAAGTTGTGTGCGCAATTTTGTGCAAAAGTTAATTAAATGCCGCAAGCGGGTAAGTGAGGGGGGGGGGGGGGGATAGGGGGCGGCCGCAGCTTGCAAAATGAGGCGTGTCCTGTGCCACCAAATCCTGCTTGAGTCACTTTATATAAATAAATCTTCAAAATGTTTGCCGCTGTTTTTTTTTTTTGTTGCTCCTCCTGAGCTTCTGCTTTTGCTCCTGGTCGTTGTTATGTGTTCTTGTTGTTAAAATGTTTTTGTTTATCCTTTTCTTTTGGCGTTCAACCAAGCGTGTTGTTAATCAGAGAAACGCTTTTGTTGTAGTTAGCTATTGTTGATATTGTTGTTTTATTTGTTGTTGTAGTTATTTTTGTTGCATGCGTGCAAATGGCGCAGATACAAATCATTTATTGTATGAGGCCATTTTGGATTAAGTAAACAACTCTATATATGTGTGTGTGTGTGTGTGTGGTGCGTGTGTGTTTGCATGCGCATGTATAAATGCCATAACGAGCTATTAGCCCTAAAAGTATGCTATGAAAATTTGCATATCATATGACATTTATATTTTAAACTTATTAATACTTATGTTGGGGCAACCAAATTGCTGGGACCAACATATGTATGCTAAGTTGGCCTCATCAAGCAATTGACACTAAGGACATTATCCTTACCCACACACACCAACACACACAGTTTGAATCGAGTGCCGTAATTCACAAAACCACAATAAGGTTGAGCAAAAAGCAATGAAAATGTTGTTTGCCTTTACTCAAAAAAAATATATACATATATATATATATATAAATAAAAACTTTTTTAGACTGCTGTGCAACGAGCCGGCAAATGCAGAGAGAGAGAGAGAGAGTGAGGGAGGGATCCTTGTGCCATTTAATCTAATCTGCGTCAAATGAAATAAATTAATCCCCGACCCGCTGCCAGGATATAACCAAACAACAAAACAGTTGTTATTGTTGTTCTTTGTTAGGCTTTTTTGTGTTGCTTTTGTTGTTGTTTTGGGTGGCCTGTTTAACTTTTACCACTAATTAAGTGCTTACACGAAGATTTCCGCATAAATGGCCCAACGAAACGAATGTTCAGCTCAACTAAAAGCAAAAATTCAAAAGAGCGAGACAGAGTGGATTGGAGAAACTGTGTGTCCGGTTGCCAAAGCTTTTGGAAAAAAGTGTCGACGTTTAATTATAAATTTACACGTTTGACCAGAAAAGAGCAAGTTTGCTAAAAAGGATGGACACGTCAGCAGCACACACTATAGCATACACACACGTCAGACATAGTTCAGGACACACATGTGCTTAAGCCTTAACACCCTGTAAGTAAATATGTAAAAGCATATGTTCAAAACTCTGCTTAAATATGTTACAGATAGCAAAGTTTGCTTGAAAGTATGTCAAAGGGATATATGTACATTTAGATAAAATCTAGAGAAACAATTGAATCTCAGAGGTTGTATAAGATAGAGATTTAGTACGTATATTTATATATACGTAGATGCTTCCTCGCTGTATACTGCAAATCAATGAAAAATAATTTTTTAAAAATTAATTCCGCTATTGTAAACAAAAAAGTACCTTTTCTGTGTTAAATAAATATCAATATTTAAAATAAATTAAACCAAAATATAAAAAAGGGTCCATAAGTCTATTAAATGGTTATATATAGAATTTATAAATTACTTCAATGTATTTCAGCCAAATGGCACTTCAAACTCAGAGTTTAATCGAATCGGTTAATAAATGTACTAAATATGTTTAAACATAAATAAATAATATCCAAATTTTTGATTGGCTTGACTAATGCATTACAATTTAACGACAAGGGATTAAACATAATTTTTATATTATTATAGACAGATTTAAAACAAAACTTCATTAAATATTTTCCTACAATTTTTAAAAGATTTTTATTGAATTTATTGAAACCTTTCTTTATATTTATTTTACTCTGCTCTTACTTCTTGCAGCGCTTATTAAATATAAATATTTTTTTTAAAATTAATTCAACATTTTAACAATTAAAATAATATATTTGGTTTATTTCAAAAGATCGCCGCATCGATATATATCAGAAATTCATACTCGATTACAAGGTATTTGTCAGTCGAGTTTTATAAACAAGAAAGAGCTTAAAAATTTTTTAGGTTCCATATTTTTGGGACTATTTTGTGCGTAACCCGTGCTCAGATCGTTTGAGGTACCATTGCCGTAACCGAACTCAGAACCCGGAGACCTGGAACCCAAGACCCGGGCACGGACACAGACACGGACACGGGCCCGGGCACGTTTGATGTGTGTTGTTTGTTTGCCAGCTTGGCTGGCATGCATAAATAAAGCTATGGGTCTATTTGAACGCTGAGGGGTTGAATGGAGGAGAAAAGGAGGCGTGGCTAGCCGGTGGTCCCCCTTTTAGGCACGTCGGCAAATAAATTTGTTAAAGCCCCAAATGAAATATGTTTATGCAAAATACAACAACGAGGCGGAGCAATTTGTAGGCATTTAATATTCACTTAAATAAAACATTTGACATGTGTGCACTATTATCATTTACTATAAATAAATTTTTCGCCCTGGTCAGCAACAATTCATTATTGGGGCTACCAAAGGGGGCAGGTGGTTGTAGTTTTAAATTTTTGCTGTTGCAGCTCATTAAAAATTGTTAGCATTTAAATTAAAATTTTAAATCAGATAATTGCAACAATACAATGTTTTTTGATTTATGTAATCAGTTGATGGCCAATACAAACTAAAAACTTAAAATATTTCCGAAAATTTGATGTTATTCCATTATTGCGTAAAAATTATTTACACATAATTATTGCGTTGTTCAAACTGTTTGTAGTTTTGATTTTGATTTTCAATATCTACATACTCGTAGTTATTTGTGGTTTATTGATTTTAATTTGAATTTAATGGCGTATTTGATTACCACTGCAGAGGAGTAGTGTAAGAGAAAAGATATCCAAAAAGGAATTTAGTGATTTTCCTTTTTTTTTAATTTAACAGAAAATTTTAAATATTTTTTTAGATACATTTTATGTTATTGCTTTTAGAATTCCATGAAAAGATAAATATTAATAATTGTGGCTTGAAAAACAAATAGTTTAATTAATGAAAAATACCTTTAGGAATGTTTATTGAGTGTTTTATTGATAATACTTCACACACACTTTCCAGACATTTTAATATCATATAAGATACTAAGATTGTTAATGCTGCTTAAACCCGCTATTAAGTAGAATAATTCCCAATTTTAAATAATTCAATTATTACTCAGCTGTAATTCTCTCCGTAATTCTCTCTCTTTCATCATAATTTTTTGCACACAATTAGAAAATATTTCAGCTCAACAAACAGTAAAAATTCGTCAATTTATTTTTCCAGTTAGTATCACAAATACACTCTTAACTCTGCAGCTTAAATTTCTATATTTTCCCAAATTTAAAATTAAGTTTTGTATTCAAGTTATTTAGTTTTTGTTATACATTTTCCCTTTAGGAATAGCTTCCATTGCAGCTAATTACACTCGAAACTAAAGTAGACCAAGTTTTGCATAATGTTGAACGCCATGCTGGGTAGGGGGTTGAGGGGATGGGCGACGACAGCTGCAATAGCAGTGGCAATGGCAATGGCCCCCATCATTACAAAAAGTCATTAAATGTGCATTGTCAAAGTTTTACGCGTAATTATTTTCAATCATAAACGCTGCTGGGAACACAACTCTTCCTAAACTTCATTCGAAATGCTTCAAAAATAAAACAATGCGCACAATTTGACATGCAACTTCCGTGTCATTGACAAAGTCTGAGCCAATTATCCTTATAAAATATGCATAGAACTGCGTCGCATTATGAAATCAACGGCAAATTGAATTAATTATAATGCTAGACGATAATTTGTCAAATCGGGTCGTTTACGTCTTTTGTGTATATTATTATTATAATTTTTGTTAGAGAATGGGTAAAACTTGAAGGCATTGAAGAATAAAGTATATATATTATTGATCAGCATTAACAGTCGAATCGAAAATGCTTTTTGCAAATTAGTACTACAGTTTTGGAAATATATCCAGTAACTTGTAACCTTTAGTTTTTTAGAATATTGCAATAAAATTATTCAATTCTAAGTTTAACTAAACTATTTAGAATCTCTATATATTTAATTTAAATTGTGTCGCAATATTATCTGTAGATATCTTATTGTTTCCATAGAAAAAATCGGACAAAATATAAATTTTAGTAGAAAATATGTTCTTTTGTATTGAGATATTGGAACTAAATCCGCCAGTTAAAAGTTTATTTATGACTTCTGTAAGATGAGTAAATTTTTATTAAATTTAAAAATAATCGATCTAAAATTTTGTATAAAATCAACAAATTAAAAATATTGCATTTTCTCTTCAATTTTGTTTGTTTGTTTATTTAGCTAAAATTTGGTTTTTTGTTTGTTTATGAAATACGCATATTTAAAAGCAACATTAAATGAAATTTGAAAATGCCATCATTTCCGCCGGAAATTAAAACCTTTCCCAGTTGTCAGTTGACCCCCAAAAAGTATATCGATTGCGATAACGTACTCACAAGGCGACAATTTATGGAGCCTATTTATATATACACTCGAGATATATGTATATACTTAAAATAAACAGGGTAAGGGGAGAGGAAGAGACGTGTGCGAGAAAGTGTTGATATAAACAAGTATCAGTCTTTAATGTGACTGATGCGGTTGCTGGTATCGTCCTGTCAGCTCGTCAGGCATTGATGCATTCGCTGTCAGTCAGTTTGTCACTGTGGTCTCTCGCATTGAAAAGTGAAAAATCATCGGGTACTGCAACAGATCCAACAACAGCAGCAGGAAAATATGACAAGCAAAGAGATTCGCATGATAAATGACGCATAAAGTGACACAAAGCTGGCGAACAAAGGCGACCAGAAGAAACAAATGTACAGCAGCTAAAGATGAGTTGAGAACAAGTACAACATGATGATGATGATGATAATAATGATGATTATCATGGTGATCGTGATGATGAAGCACATTGTCGCGAATGAAGATTTATGAGCAACCAAAAGGCATTCGACATATGTATATCTATACACACTACATAAGTATAACATATATCTATATATCTATGCGTGCTTTTATATAGTTTACAACTCATTAGAAGTCACTTCATTAAGCCCGGCAGCAGCGTTCATTTAACAGTTGCCAAGCATACATAATTGCAATAGTTAGTTTTAGTATGCAGCTTCAACTTTTAAATGGCATTACTCATACGCAACGTTGCGTTTAAAACTTTGCCAAGAGCGCGCAAGAAAATGAATTTAGCATTTTTTTTTTTTTTGATGTGTTACTTTTTCGTAGTTTTAATTCTATGAAATTTTTTCTGCGTATTCATGTGCTTTAAAGAGCCCAACATTTTTTTTATTTCCTAGACAATGAATATCATTTAAATCACACAAACAAAAGGTCATCAACACAAACAACAGAAAGGAAAGATGCATAGATGTGGAAAGTTACAGACTGTTGTATACTCTGTGACATAGAGTTTGTTTTGAAACCCTTAAAAAATTATTGCAACATATGGTATTGTTTTAAAAATTTATTTTAGAAGTTGCGAAAAATTTTATCTACATTAAAAAAATAGAGTTCAGTTTAGCAACTAAAATTTAATTAATTAAGTTATGTTCTCTTCAAAATACGCTCATTTAAAATTTATAGAAGCCTATTAGAATATTCTCTATGTTCTCATATTAAATTTAAAGAGTTTAGTTATAAAAATAAATTAAAAAATTATTAATAAAATTATTTGCTTTCAATGTCATTAGAAGTTCTAACAGCTTAACACTTTATCAAACAAGATACAATTTTTTCTTTTATAGGGATTAAGTTTAATGGTCTCTAATTTAATTTTAATATAAGTAAAACAATCCGTATCAAATTTAATTGCTCTAGAAAATCAATATTCTCCATTTCGCTTAGCAAAATAGAGCATAAAAAGGTCAAAGTTATATAATTGAATTCCTCTGTTGAGGCTTTTTAATTTCTGTGGCCCCCAAAACCGCATCAAGCTCCTTCTGCTGCTGTTGGCCAGTGACAGAGGGATGAAGGCTGACTGCCTGCCAGGTGGGCAATTCCTTTGTGTTCCTTTGTCGTTGTTGGCTTTAATGGAGTTGTGTGTTTTGTTGAGAAATAAAATGAGCAACGCTTAGCAGACATAACGAGCTGAAGGTACTACCATATAGCTGCTGCTGTTACTGCACATGGCGCTGAGGCTCATTATCATTCTATTCTGGCATTGTGTAGGTAGCAGCATCATTAGGATCCATCAGCAGGTTAAAGCAAACTGAACTCATTTAATGGGCCCATCTACATGCTCAACATAAGTATAATTAATAAAAAAAAAATAAAAACGCTACGCAAATGCCCAAAATCAAATGAGTTGAACATAATGCTCTGGCATTATTAGCTGTCGACGAAATCCAATAAAATGCTGAAAATTGCTTCATTATGAAGCTTAACAAGTTTTTAAATTTGCTTAAATACTTAAGAGTATGCTGCTGGCTAGAGAAGCACCTGAAATGGAATAAAAATACGCAAATGCCATAACATTTCTAGACTGAGAGCTGTTTTCACACTCTACCTCAGCTCTGTCTGTCCATTTACATGGCATGCCTTTTGAAAAAGTTACCTTAATCCTTAATTTAATCCGAAATGAATTTCATGCTGTGATTTGACTGCGTACAGCAAAAACTCTTAGCCAGGTTTGTTGGGCGGCCAACAACGGTGGCAATTTTTAAGTAAATTAACATTTAGGGATTTTGTATTTATGCGTTGAACACACACACACAAAGCACGTAATGGAATTGTACTGTAAATGGACAGAGAGTCGGAGGTGTGAGTAAACAGAGGGAGGTCAGTGTAAGGAAAATGAAAACAAAAGTTTAAAAGATCAAATCTCAACGTTCGTTGACCTGATAGTAGTAGATTTATCCTAAGACGAGAATTTATTTGCATGTCGTTAAGGAAAAACGTATAATTTTAAACTTTAAATAAAATTAAAAAGAAAAAATATATATATCTTCAAGTTGCAAAAGATATACCAACTTGCAGTTAAGTATTTTATAAAAAAAAACTCAATTTTGAACCGAGTTTTTTTACGATTATGATCAGTAAGTCTTAAAATAATTATTGGTACACTATAAGAAACAGATATTGTAGGAAATTATTTGTAAAATTCACGTTTCTTTAATAAACAACGATTTTCCAAAACGGCTGACTGAATTTTTTTAAATTTAACATCTTATTAAAATAATTAAATAAAAAACAAAAATTTCCTTATTTAGCTTCTTACGAAATCTATACCGTAAACAATTTTTTTCGTTTTGCAAAGATTTTTCAACGTTCCTATTTTCGCAAAATATATTACTAAATAGATTGTAGTACATAGTGAAAAATTACATACATTTTTTTTTGAGGGATTTTCATAACTCAGCCAGAGAATTTTCAGCTGCATTTCAAGCAATTTCTCGCCAATTTATTTATATGGCCTGTCACATTTTCAGTGGCATATTGAAAAACAACAGGAGGAAAAACGCGGATAGGTTGAAAAGTTACGTTCAGCGCGTTATTAAATAATACTATAATGGTGCAATTTACGCTCGATTGGATGCATCAGAAGCGATTTCAGTTACCATTTAAGGCGATTTTTTGTGGCCTGCGCGAATGCAATTGCAAACTGTAAAAGGGATATGCAACAAAAAAAATGCTCGAATAATGAAAATGTTGAACAATCAGAAAAAATAGCTAACAAGCAATATAAATGTGTGTGAGTGTGTGTGTTAGTGTGTGTGTGTGCTGTGTAAGATGTGAAAAACGCAAAATCAATTTTGTATGAAATATAAGCGTTTTATAAAAACGAAAGAAATTTATACAACAAGTAAAAGCATTGCAATTGATAGCAATCGACTGCTTTATACTCTGTTCCCAGTGTGTTCACTTTTCTTTAGGGTAAACAATATCTTTTGTATTTCTAGATAGTCCCCCAAATCAATAATATTTTTATACTTTATATAGTCAAAAAAACCTTCATTTGATTGTATTTTCTTCATTTTTTTTTTTAACAATTTTTAATGTACGCGAGGCTTAAAAATACAACATTTTATAGTTTTTAAATATTAACGTGCTGACTTTAAAATAGCCTATGGGATGTTAGTCATATAATTAAAAAAAAGAGCAATTTATATATGTATTTATATTTTACAATTAATGACAAATGTTTCTGTATCATAAAAATAATATATAAAATATGAAAAATGTGCTGTAAATAATAACCATAAATAATGACAAAGCAACCAAAACTTAATACAATTTATGGAACTCTAATCGACGACATGTTGATAATAAAATACTGATGGTTTATGATAAGGTTATTATAGAAAGAAGTCCAATTAAATTGTGGTTGAACCAAACACATGATTTTTATAGAAATATGTTTTCTTTTATTGTGCCTAAAACAATATACAAATTTAACTTTTCTAAAATACCTTCTTTGATATACATTATTTGACCATACATTTTTTATAATCTAAAATAACGATAATATTAAAATAATATTAAAGTATCGTAATTTTAGATTATAAAATAATATTGTCAAATATATATCAATGTATATAAAAGAACGCATTTTCGTAAACGTAAAATTGTATATTTTTAAAGATTATATTTAATTTGATATAATCAATGATAATTATTATTGATTATAAAATACTTATGGCTTATTATAATTATTATTGATTATAATTGATTATATTATCGGCCAATAATCGTGAAAATCATTGAATAATGACTCTTTCAATAATCTTTATCAGTGCGTATTTATGAATCAAACATCCAAAATAGGATTGTATCAATTCCGAGTTCATAAATAATATTATTTCTGTTTATTTCGCGCACTAAATAAAAGATTGTTACATCGTCAAAACCATATAGATTAGATAATTATAGCGTATAGCTATCGATCGCTTGATTTTAAATGCTTTATCTTTGTAATGCCTTTTATGAAACATAACTATTTTGGTTTGATTAATTGAACTGCTTGCTTTATTAATATGATTTCACAAAAATTGTTAGATAAGAAAATAGTTTTCATTGCTTGTCTCCACTTGAAGAGTCTTGGATGGTGGCCTATTCTTAATCAGATGGACCTGGAGGACCATCTGGACCCGGGGGACCGTCCTCGTCAGTGTCCTCGTTGGTGTCCTCTTTGGTGTCCTCTTTGGTGTCCTCTTTGGTGTCCTCTTTGGTGTCCTCTTTGGTGTCCTCTTTGGTGTCCTCTTTGGTATCTTCGCCAGATGGTGTATCTTCGCCGGATGCGGGCTTCTTGGCTCCTCTACAAGCTCCGTTATTTGATGCATAAGTACTTAGTCCTGAATAACCAGTACAACCCTGCTGTGCTTCGTTGAAGAAGAAATCGGGCTTACACGTTGACACTGGGCCATTGTCATTATTATCATTACAATAGTAGTAAGTGTTGCATAGTTTGCTATTTACAGCATTCACAAACTTAGTTGTGGCAAATTGGCAACGGTTGCAAGTTCCAACTGGAGTTGCTGCTTGTCGTGTGGTACAAGATTTCGAGAACGTATCATAATATTGTCCGGTGCCACATGTCTTTTTGTCATATGTTGCACCATTACATTGCAGATAGTTGCTACATATATTCGGATCGGGAATTATCTCTCCCTTCTTGGTGCAACTTGTGGGTACTGGATTTCCAGCAATTCGGCTACATTCGCCCTTATTATTGTAGCCACATTGTCCTGTCGATACAATAAATGCCTAAAAGAAAGTAAAGAATCGTAAAGTCTACAAATTTGTAGTGGCTATGTTGAATAAAATCTTACACTTGTGGTGCATTCTCCATTGCTCAAGGAACCATCATAGTTACAGAAGTTCCAGGCTTTGCAGTCAGTTTGGGATCCAAAGTAAATGTTAGGTGGCACCACCGCACAAGGACCCACCAAGTTGCTACCAGTTGAGGGGCCATCCGTTTCGCAATCACCCCATGCGCATTGTTGTTTGGAAGCATCGAAGACCATGTTGTTATTACAAGTTCCACTGCCACTTGCCTTATCGTTCTTGCAATAGGTCCACTGATTGCAGGTACCTGCAACTGGCACCCAACTGTCACCAGTGCGGCCATTGCAAGGATTTTGAACTCCATAATAGCAATTAACTTGCGCTGAAGGGGCACAGGCTTGTGACTTATAGTTATAGGAATAACCAGCTGAACAGGGCGTCTTCACTGGTCCTGATTTAGTACAGACATAGTAATAGTCGCAAGACTCAATGCTTCCAAGTTGGATGCCAGTTTTCACTGTGGTACACATGCCGGTCACATTATAGTTTCCCTCAATGATATCGGCAGCCAGGGCACTGCCCAGAGCCAGGCAAAGGATACTTGCGAAAAGATACATGCCTGCAGGATGCGTAATTTATGTTGATCTACAAACACACTCAAGTATTTAGTATCTCCACTTACTCTTAACAAACCAATAGTACTGAGTATTGGTTAAGTAAACACTGACTAAATAAGTATTCAATGACTGTCTTTTATAGTCCAAAGCTTCGTTCCAAAATTAGATCATATTTTTACTTTTTCTAAGAATTGTGTAGCACGACACCCAATAAAATGAGGCAAAGAAACAATTTTTAATCTTACTTAATTCGATAACATCGTGTCGTTGCTTTTTTACTAATGTTAATTAAAGTTCAACACATCGGCACATAGACAAGCGGGCTGGCTATACGAGAAACCTACGAGATAGCATTTTTGTTGCTGGTGTTATCAAAATTAGTAGTAGTATTCAGTACTATCTGGTACTATTAGCGCCTCATGTATCTTAGTTCTTTATACTGAAGCTTAAACAACCAGATATCTAGCCTTGAAAGTCAGCATTAAGGGATTCTAATTTCGTTAGATTTAATTCTGTGCTGAATAGAATGCAATGAACTTATTAAGATTTAATTTAAAACTCTTACTTAGCATATACAATATATATTAAACATATATTATTTTACAAGTAGTTGTTGGAGTCAATAAGTAAAAAATGATTTTCATAATTTGTATATACAAAACTATAAAAATTTATGTGAAAATATAATTTTTTTTAGATTCTTTAAATTCAGTAAGCAATAGTTTTTTTTTTAATCGATTGATTTTTAATAACAACTAGTGTACGCGGCGTTGTAACGGTTTACCTTAAAAAATAAATAAAAACAATAAACAAAATATTCATATTCTTGCTGACCTGTCAAACCCTGCTCTACCATAAAAATAATATCTAGTCGGGCTACGTCAGCAACGTTCTAACCTTATCAATTAAAAATATACTGTCTACAGTTATTTATAATATATTTCGATGTTATTTATTTATATATTTAATTTGAAAAATGCTGTGTACTGTGATTTGTGTAACAGTGCTGTGAGTACATCTTTTACGTAAAGTTTTCCCAAAATTTTCTTTTCTAGAAACCTTGTCCTGACAATTTCAAATAACTGAAAAAAAATTGGAGCCGAATCGGCTCAGCCGTTCCCAGTTGATGATTACCTAAACACTTTTTGCACCATTTTTTGATAGTTATTGCAGTGGAAGCAGGTTTGGTCAACTTGTAACCATGGCTTTTAGATTTGGACGAGATAATTAAATAAATTTAAATGGTCATTTATCCGCTAAAAAAAAGGGATTATAGGTTTAGTAAGAAAACTCATATTTTAAACAATAGTAAAACCTTTTATTATCGAAAGCTCTAAAAATATTATTAGTAAACTTGGCAAAGATACCAGCTAAGAACATAAAAAAAAGCTTTTAACAATGTTGTCGCATGCGATTATTTTTGTGAACTATAAAAAATGTATACAATTAATCCCTCCTATTGAATTATGTCATATAAAAACTAATGAAGTTATCGTATACTTAATACATTTAATTGTTTTACCCACCATTTATTAACAAGCTAATTAATTATGGTAATTTTGACTTCTAAAGTTTGTGGAACAGACAACTCAAGTCTTAGAGCAATCATGAAGTCATATTAGGTAAGTTGTTTTTATGTACATAAATAAATACATTGATTAATTGAATTGCTTGTATATTTTATTATTATCTTTGACACTTTCTGTCACTGATTAAAATAAAATTTTGGATATACTTATATGTACACCCATATAGCCTGGCTTTATTCTCCAGTTAGCCTGTTGGCTTGATTGTAGTTGTGGAGGTTGTGGTAGAAGTTGTTGTAGGTGCTTGTGCATTAGCGCAAGCTCCATTAGTGTTGGCATAATTTGATAAACTATTTTCACCATCAGTGGCACAAGCTTGATCTGGCTCATTGAAATAGTAACCGGTTGGACAATTTGAGGCTGGGCCATTGCTGCCATTGTTGCAGTAATAATATTGGCTGCAGGCTTTGTGATCCACGGCATTCACAAACTGAGTTGTGGCATATTGGCAACGATTGCAGGTGGGAACTGGATTAGCAGTTAGGCGTGTGGCACAAACTCCGCTGCCTGTATCAAAGTAATATCCATAGGGACAGGATATAGTATCATAAGTTGCACCATTGCATTGCAGATAGTTGCCACATATTTTTGGATCACCAATAACACTTCCCTTGGTCGTGCAAGAAGTTGGAGCACTAACTTGATCAACTCGATTACATGCGCCATTGGTATTGTAGCCACATTCTCCCAAAGATACAATAAATGCCTACAAATAAAGAGAGTTATTAATTCAACAGTTATATAACTAATATTTTAGTACTTACGCTTGTTGAACATTGCTGTGTGCTTAAGGAACCATCTGAGTTGCAATAGTTCCATGTCTTACAATCAGATACGGATCCAAAGTATATGTTGGGTGGCACAACCTCACAGGGACCCACTAGATTGGGACCTCCAGTGCTGTCTGGGTTTTGGCATGCACCGTATTTACATGATTGAGTGGTGGCATCGAAGAACTCATTCAGGTCACAATTTCCCCTGCCACCAACCTTATCATTGTTGCAATAGGTCCATTGATTACAGGTACCTGCAACTGGCACCCAACTGTTGCCCGATCGGCCAAGACAAGGATTCGCTACGTCATAGTAACAGCTAACTTGTCCTGCAGGAGAACAGGCTTGGTTTTTATAGTTGTACATATATCCATCGGCACACGTGGCGATTGCAGGGCCTCCCGCCGTGCAGACATAGTATGTGCTACAGGACACAATGCTGCCAAGTTGGGTTCCAGTTTTCACCGTTGTACACATGGCCGTCACATTGTAATTGCCCTCCATTACGACGGCACCGAGGCTACTGCCTACGGCCAGGAACAGGATGCTCGCCAGGAGATACATGCCTTAAATATGCAAATTATTTTAAATTTTCCGCTAAAAAACATTGTTTTCTTTTCTTCACTCACTTACCTGTTATGTTCGTTTAGTAAATGTTATTAGTATAAAGTTTAGTTAAGACTGAATAAAATGGGCAAATAATGGTCTTCTTTTATAGTCCACAGTTTTGCAAAAAAAAAAATATTAGATAATTGTTTTGATATTGCCAAAAATACTATGTCATGACAAGATAAATTTGGACACAAGAAAACATTACACCCTGTACATATTTAAAGTGAGTAAAAGGTAATAGAAATTTTGTGCCAATGTGTGTATCAGTCAGGTGGGATTTTTCTGATCAAATAATGTATTATATATTTCTTCATCAGCATCAACAGGCCAAATAATAATAGGCTTAAGTTTTTGTTTTTATTTTCCATAAATTAATATTGAAAAAAAGAGTAATTTGCCGAAGTCATTCAACAAAAATATTTTCATTTACAGAGCAGCTACAGCTGAACTGTTTAAATTGCCCTGTGCATTTAAATATAGGTATGATTTATTTTATTTTAAAGTACAAGGTGTCTCTTAGTCGAGCGCATTCAACTAAACAATTTATAATCTTATTTTATTCGATAACGTTAGGTCACTTTTAGTTACCCAAATTAAATTAATTATATTGTACTTATCTCTTGTCACATTTTACAAAATTGTGTGGCATTTCTTCCGAATTGTTATATTAATATATTTATTAAATACTTCAAGGCTTACGTCGCAATTAAAATAAATTTTAGCCAATAAAATTTCAATGATAAATTAACGCTATATAATTTGCCAAGGTTTAAACCTTCGGGCATTGACTAGCTCTGTAGGAACTGTGCACTTGAAATTTAGAAGATTTCTAAACAAAATCTTGACACTTTAATTCAGAGATGAATTAAATAATTTGGCAAAAATATGTGATATTTATAAATTTATGAAATGGCTTTGTTTTAAATATTTTAAGGAGCTTTCAAATAATAATAACACAAAGCTAATGTAGAGAACGAGCCTTCTTCTAAACAAAGATATTTTTGTTTTAAACAACAAAACCACAAAAAAAAATATATATATTTTTATCTTGGTGGGAATTTGTGAAATACATAATAAATTATTCTTGACATTAGATTTATGAAAAAATAAATAATAAGATAATAATGGCTCTTATAGGTATATTTAATAAAACAAAAGTTGACAACAAATATCTACCTATTATTGATGAGAAATTGACTACGAAACCAAATGTACTATTATACGTTCTAAATTATCTAAATTATCGCATTTATTTTGGTTTAGAAATTTAATTTGTAGCTCGCATTTTTGTTGGCCAATTACTTAATTTTTAAAAATATTTAATAAGCGCAAAGCGAAGAAGCTAGGAAAAATATATTATATGATTTAATGACGAAATTAGAAATAGTGAGTTGCTGGTAAGCTATCGTATTTTCACAGATGCCTGGAAGTATGCATCACATTATTTAGGTATTAGGTATGCAGTGGTTTTTTCACTCGCCATTCTATAAATATAAAAAGCGAATCATAGTAATTTGCATAAAATAGTTTGATCAATTGCTTTATTAATTAAATGTAGCGACTCTTCAGTGCTCAACCTCAAGTCTCATATTCAAAATATATTACAATTATGTATTGACCTTACAAGCTCCATTATCTTCCGCATATTTATTTAGTCCCGAAAGATAAACGCAAAGCTGCTGTGATTCATCAAAAAAGTATTTTTCTGGGCATTCCGAGACTTCGCCATTTTTACCGTCATTACAATAATAGTAAGTGTTACAAGCCTCATTTACATCATTTACAAACGGAGATGGAGCGAACTGACAACGATTGCATTTTGCAGCTGGAGTTGCTGTTTGGCGTTCTTCACAAGCTTCTTTATTCACATCAAAGTATTGCCCATAGGCACATGATTTCTTGTCATAAGTCTGACCATTGCATTGCAGATAATTGCCACATATTTTTGGATCGGCAATGACTTCACCATCTGCATTGCAATTAAGAGGAACGGATGGTCCAATAATACGCTTACATTCGTTATTAGTTGATTCGTAACCACATTTTTCTAATGATACAATAAATGCCTAAAAAAAATAAACTATCATTAATTCCACATATTTGTAGTGACTATATTAGTTAAAATCTTACGCTAGTCTCGCATTCTCCGTTTCTCATGGAACCATCTGCTTTACAGAAATTCCAACCCCTGCAATTATCTACGGATCCAAAATATATTTCGGGTGGCACCACCTCGCAAGGATTGAATTTGTCATCACATTGACCCCACTCGCATTTCTGACTGTTATAATCGAAGACCATATTTGTAGCACAATATCCACTGCCAACGAATTTGTCATTATTGCAATAGGTCCATCTACTACAGGTACCTTCAACTGGGACCCAACTATTGCCGTTGTTACCCTGGCATGGTTTCGATTGGTCAAAATGACATTTAACCTGTGGTGAGGGACTACAGGTTTGTGTTTTAGAGTTGAAGGATTGACCACTTGCACAGGATGTCTTCACTGGTCCTGATTTAGTACATTCATAGTAATGGTCGCAGGATAGAGTGCTTGCAAGTCGTGTGCCAACTTTCACTGTGGTACACATCTCATTTACATTATATTTTCCCTCCTTGATATCAGAAGCCAAGGCACTGCCCAGAGCAAGGCATAGGATACACACCAAAATATACATTTCTGCACGAATTAATTAATATTTAGCACTTCAATTTTATCACGAAATATTTAAACATATGCGTCTACTTGATGGTTAGGTTAACACTGTCACAATCAATTTCCCAACATTAGCTTTTATATTCCAAAGCAGTCAGAAGTTGATCATATACTGTTTATTAAGACTTTATTGTTATTACCAAAGCGAAATAGCCATAATTTCCGAGACGCATAAAAAATTGCACGCAGCAATTATTTTCAATTTTATTAAATTCAATAATGTTTCAACATCATGCCGCTGCTCAGTAAGCAATTGCAATTAAAATTATCTTGCACTTATCTTTCTTTGTCGCTTTAATAATACCCCAAAATTATCGAACGCAATTCTGCTACTGAAATTGCAACGCATTTGGTAGAAGCAAAAACAATGGTCTTCCAAAAAAATATTTCAAAATTCGACCGATTGTTTCAATGACAGTTATCTGATATAGTCTTCCAATTTAATTTGATACTAATTACGTTGTTTGAGATATCTGAAGTACGGGACACATTGTATGCTCTCCGAGCTCCGTAAACACATGCACATTTAAATCAAGCAGTGCAAAGCAGTTCACTGCTTGCTTGGCAAATATCTTTGGCTGCTTCTGTATACATAAACAAACTTTTTCTTTGATAACTTCGGTGTTTATGGCCCGATCGTTATAAAATGTTTACAGCATATTCAGATAAAATTCCGTATACCAAAAATCAAAGTTATATCTATAAATTGTGTATATAAATCGTTTTTTATCGATTTGCGCGGGTGAGGGGGAGACTATCGAAAATTTAAAATAAACTTGATCTGCTTAAGATATATGGGAACATGCATTACAAATTTGGTGTCTCTGGACAGACAGGATAACTGACAGATAGTAGTTGAACATAGAGTAGAACCGGGCAAGGTTGATTCGACTATTTATTCTAATCAAGAATATATGTAAATACTTTATATGCAAGTTCTATACATTATTCCCATTTTAAATGGGTACAGGGTGTTAAAAAGCAAGCGTTGCTAGCCTTTTGGTTAGTGAAAAAACCAATTCACAACTGCTACCAAAATAATATGTTGCCTACTTTTAGGCATTTCTGAAAAAAGCTATAATAGTAAATTTTTGTTCGTTTTTAGTTAAAATATAAATACATACATAAAACAGATATTATGTACAATTATATTATTATTTATTTATTATAAATTAAATGTCATGTTTTATTATCATTTTTTATCCAGCAAATTTTAGGAAAACATTTTTTTTACATTTTTTAAAGCTAAGAATGTTTTAAGCTTACAGATCTTATTTATTTATGCCATATTATATATTTTTTCTTAAATTAAAATGTTAACATTATGTTTTGAGCTTCTATTTCCAGCTTCAAAGAGAATTTTTAAGAATTTAATTACCTATTACACAGCTTTTATATCACTAGTTAAATATTTAATAAATTAATTATTGTAACTTGTATTAAATTTGTTCGCAAGCTTTATTAATTAAATTCAAAAATTCCTCAGTCATTATATGTGCTATTCTGATGAATGTGAACCTGAGGTTTCACGTTGCAATTATTTTTCTTGCTCTTCAGTTTCTTCCGTTTCGTCTGAATCTTCAACAACTGGTGGAACATGTGCACCCTTACAGGCTCCATTATTTTTCACATATTTCTCTAGTCCCGAAAGACCAACGCAAAGCTGCTTTGATTCATCGAAATAGAAATTTTCTGGGCATTCCGAGACTATGCCATTGTGACCATCATTACAGAAATAGTAGGTATTGCAGAGATCTGAGTTGACTTCATTCACAAACGGAGATGGAGCATACTGACAGCGATTGCATTTTGCAGCTGGAGTTGCAATTTGGCGTTCATCACAAGTTTCCTCATTCACATCAAAGTATAATCCATAGGGACATGATTTTTTGTCATAAGTCTCACCATTGCATTGCAGATAGTTGCCACATATTTTTGGATCAGCAATTACTTCACCCTTTTTATTGCAGAATGTGGGAACAGTTTGTCCAGTAATTCGGTTACATTCGCCCTTATTATTGTAGCCACATTGTCCTGTTGATACAAGAAATGCCTAAAAAAAATAAACAATCGTTAATTCTACAAATATATAGTGGCTATATTGTATAGATTCTTACAGTAGTTGAGCATTCTCCTTTGCTCAGGGAACCATCTGAGTTGCAGAAGTTCCACGCTTTGCAATTATCAACTGATCCGAAATAAATATTGGGTGGCACCACCTGGCAAGCATTTAAGAGGTGGCTATCTCCAGTGTTGGCATTGTCATCACAATCACCCCACTTGCATTCTTGTCTGTCAGCATCGAAGTACATATGGAGATTGCAAGATCCAGAGCCACCGACTTTGTCATTATTGCAATATGTCCATTTACTACAGGTTCCTGCAACTGGGACCCAACTGTCGCCAGTTCTACCCTTGCATGGATTCGATACATCATAGTAGCATTTAACCTGTGATGACGGACTACAGGACTGTGTCTTTGGATTGTAGAAGTAGCCGCTGGCACAGTATGACTTTACTGGTCCTGCTTTAGCACATTCGTAGAAATATTCACAGGATACAATGCTTCCCAGTCGTGTGCCAATTTTCACTGTGGTACACATGCCAGTCACATTATAGTTTCCCTCAATGATATCGGCAGCCAGGGCACTGCCCAGAGCCAGACATAGGATACTCGCCAAAAGATACATTTTTGCACTATTTGTTAGCTGAATTAATATGTAACACTTAAATGCTATCAGGAAATATTTAAACAAATGCTTTTGCTTAATGGTTAGGCTAATACTGACAGAATCGATTTTGCAACATTAGCTTTTATATTCCAGAGCAGTTCAAAGTTGATCATATATGGTTTATTATGGCTTCTATTGCTATTACCATAGCGGTATGGCGAATGAGCCATAAATTAACGGTTCCCAGGAAATATTAGACAAAGCAACTATTTTTAATTTTACTTAATTCGATAATGTTCCAACATCGTGTCGCTGCTCGTTAAGCAATTTCAATTAAAATTATCATGTACTTATCTTTTGGTTGTCGCTTTAATCAGACCCCCAAATTATCGAACAACAACAAAATTCTGAGACTGAACGTTACCCTGATAACAAAAATTCAATGTTTCTCGATTTTCCACGAATTTGGTGATTTTGAAGTATACAATGAAATATTTGTATGCGGATATTTAGTAAAGTGCAGCTGAACCAGGATTTTTTGGTGTACATATTTTGTAAATATTTTATTTTAATTTTTTGTTTATATAACAAAAATTTGAAACTTTCGAAAATATGTATTAATATTTGCAAATAAAAATAATAATAATAAGTATATACTAATGTGAAAATTGACTAGTTTTAAAACTGAAATTAAAAGTAAATACAAAGTAAAATTTAATAAAAAAATAAATAGCTAATTATAAAACTCCAACACTCACTAAGGCTTACCGTACATTGTATAAATAAGGAAGTGTTTAAAATAATAATATTAAGTCATGAAACAGTACATATATCATAAAGAAAGCAAAACTAGAAATATCTAGTGTATTTCTGTATACCATATGCAGTTAAAGTATTTAAAATTTGGAATACTTCTTATAATTTCGGATATCGATAGTAAACTGTATATAATCATAACTTTTAAGATGTAGTTAACTTTGATTTTTTGCAAGTAAGATTTTTATTATTATTAGTGCCTCAAGACTTTCATATCAATAGTAAAATAATTGCACACTAAATTGATTGAATGATTCGTTTTAATTTCACTTTTTTTTTGTTAAGGTGCAATAATAATAACAAGGTGTAATTATGTACAAAGGTGGAGCTCTGCAAGTTGCCTGTTATCAGTTGATAAGAACGCTAAGAACACTTTCACTTAATATAATATCACCATGAATAAAGCACGTTTTTCTTTTAGTCACTCAGTCTAAGTTTAGCTGTCACCAGCTGTGAATTGCCTTTTAAATGATAATTGATTAATTTGTTGATGTTTTGAGGGGAATAACATTTTAGGTTCATCAAAAGAAAAAGAGATTCAAGATTACCTATCGTTAAAGTTCAAAGTACAGTTTAATACGAAAAATATTTATAAATAAAATACAAATAATTGGAATGAACTTTGAAGTGTTTAAAACTGATTAGCCTGGCGGTGATGCAATACAACATTATTCAATACTAAAAACACAAAACAAAAATGTACGTCATACATAAAATCATCGATTTTCTGGTAGCTAAATAATACATAAATTAAATTTTAATAAAAATTTTATCAGTTTTTTAAGAGCATTAAGAGAGCTAGAGTTCGAAGAATCCTCATTATCAAGCTTCATTTAAATATATATTTAATTTATATTTTTTATATTTAATAAATTAATTTATATTCGACTCAGCTGGTGAACTGCTGATCATGTCAAAACTTTAATACATTTTACAATAAATATTACAAATCATTTATATTCTTTTTAATAATATATTAATTCTTTCTCTAGAACATAAGCAAAAATAAGATACTTTTATTGAAGTTTCTTCGCATTAGCTGTAAAAATAATAAACATGTTCATACAATTTCTCAATTCTCAAATTAGCTACATAATTCTTGAAGCTACTTCACTGTCATTTGTATTTGTATTTGCAAATAAAATCTAAATAAATCACAAACAAATAAACAAATATCTTTTTTTTATTATAAACAGCTGCGTTGCGTTTGTTTCATTAGTTAAAACATTTTTTGTTCAGGTTCAGTTGTCGCCCTGAAGTCACGGCATGCAGAACAGAAAATTAATTTGGTTGCTGCTGTGGCAGTTGTATATATTATTATTAATAATAACCTTAGTACTATCCAGTAGTTTAACGGCACAAATTGAACTGCAACTACAAACTGAACAAGATAAGTTGGCCTATTGTCGAGCTTTGCAGCGATTACAACAACAATATGAAGATACAAGCTGTGTCCAAATATTGCAGGATGAGCTGACAATGACCGGAGAGCTCCTGATGGATTCACAGCAACGTTGCTGGTGGGGATGGGAGCTATTTGGACGACGTTGCCGCAAACGTGCCTAGAAGCTAATAAATTGCTGTATATCGTTACAAAAGTGAGTTGAAACAAGCGTGACTATCGATAATAATTTAAACTATTTTTTTTATTTATTGGTCAACTTAGACTTCAAAGCTGTTGATAGTCTCATCGATTGTTTTTCAACTCTAACTCATACACATATATTTATATAAAAACACAAACATCATCATTTTAAACCATTGTAAGAATAAGAATAAGTAAAGTAAAATTACACATCAAAATGAAATTCTGCAATTTTTCACACTTTCTGGCTAAAAATCAGCTTAAGGCAACAAACACACTTGACATGTGTTTGTGTCTAAGCTGAACAGTTGTCTGTCTAACCGACTAACTGAGTCAGTGACTGACTGACAGACTGACAGACAAAGAGACAGACAAACTCTCATGGATGGGAAGCTGCTATAAAACTCAACTGGCAACATGCGCCAACCATCAGTCTACAGCTTATAATATATAATTATTCTACATGTGTTTATACTCTGTTTGTCAAGGCGATAAAATTGTATATTGGGCTCGGCAATATATATTGAAATTTTTTTTCTATATAACTTAAGCTAGGGCATAAACATTGAGCGCCTTTTTCTTCCAAAATTCAGCAAAATCCCCATATCTGCAATACCTAAATAGCTAGTGTCTGAAAATTTTAAAATGCTTGCAACTAAGAGTCTGCTTAAAACATTTGATTAGAAACATAATAGCTACTGCGTTATCGCCCACAAAAATGTATAAAATTAAATAAACTATAATAACAGAGTATGCTGCAGTCGGCAGCTGCCGAGTTGTTTTCTTTTTTGTCTTGGACAGGGGGACTTGGTAGTTAACCCTAATCAGACCCTGACAAACGTGGCAACGACAAACGATGCCACTTTTCACACTTAGCTTTGCTTGATGTCTTTGCCAAAAGTCGTCGAATATCTGATGTTGCGTATACGCAACGTACGCAGCACGTCCATGCAAATTGTGTTGTGCTGCGAAAAGGCAACAGCTAAAAACATCCAACAACAACAAGAACAACAATAGCTCAGCATAACAGAACATAAAGGCAAAAGCAAAACAACGCCATTTTGTGTTTATCAAACTTCCGTATGCGAAAAATTGTTCCAACAAAAGTCAATCAACATCCGCAGCCATTTCATGTACTTTTTTGTTGTTGTTTTGCGGGCCTGTGTGTTTTGATGTTGTTGTTGTTATTACTATTGTCATGCTTGTGTTGGGGCATTGTTTGGTAGTAGTTGTCACATCATTGTTTCCTTTCATGTGGCCAACATTCAACGCCAGCGTCGGCGTCAATCACCAGTCCCAACAACAAATTTCAACGACATTGTCGACTATTACATACAGCAACAATACATACTTATATACAACATTCATAGCGATTCATAACTGTGCTACCTGGTATACACAAGCGATTTGACACGTGTTTAAGTTATTGACAATTTTATATCAATAACTGAACTTATTTAGAAGCGAAATGTTTTTCTCGTCAGGTGTTTATCTTTTAAAATAAAAAAAAAAATATTTTTTCTCAAATTTTTTTTGTCTTTTTCCTTGATCAGATATTCAGTCGGAGTACTTTTGCAAGTTAAATTGTGATTTCCAAATTTTAATAATATTTAAGTGCCAAAATAATCCATGGGGAGAAATGCATACAACTGTATATATAATTATAGAACATTCACTTTTATAATTATGATAATTAAAAGTTTAGTAAAATCATTTTCCATGGAGATGGAATTTTCACAATTCAAAAGATTTTTGAATTTATTGGCATGAAAAGGATTTAAATAACGTGTAATACCTATTCCGAATTCTAACTTACACTGGCCTTATATGTATGTACTTGGCAGAATTCTCTTTATCAACAACAAGAACAGACAACTGCAAATAATTTCAATAAATTCAAACAAATTAATTGAAAGAATTGGTTGCAATGAAATCGCATAGAACTAGTTGAAGTGGAAGAGCCAAATGCAGTATTCGAAAATTAAATTAAACTCAGCTGACGCATTTCAAAATAGTTGCAATGTCAGATAATGAAAAATGTTGTTAGACGAAACCCCAAAAATGCAAACCCACAAATGAAACACGAACCACCAAATGTGGGTAACTAACTGTTTTTATTTGTTGGGGCAAGTTAAGCCCCCGGAAAACTTTAGCAGAAATTGGAACGCGCATTTCACTGCCGATTGCCCAAAACAAAGTAGCAACGACACAGGTGCAGATAACGAGCAACGAGCAGGTAGCAAGTGTTGCAGCTGCATGGAAAGAGGGACACACGTGCTGCGGCATGGAAGCCGTGCAACATTTGATGCAACATTATCTGCAGTGACATCCGTTTTTCACCGGGATGGCCAAAAGTTTATGCAACTATTCCAGGTCTTCAGGTCTACAATACCTCAGCTAAAGCTCTCCGCGTTTGTCCCTTCCCCCCACCGAAAAAGACCCTAACGAAGCAGAACGGTGAACATTTACGCAAAATTGCCAACGACTGCGCATTGTTACGCGCCACGTGGAACCAACAAAGTTGACTTGTGCCCCCTCTTTATCCTTGCAATCCTTGCAATCCTTGCATCCTTGCAACCTTACAACTCTCGTACTACTTTAGTTGAATGCAGCAGCAACATCAGACGCCGCATTGCGTTGCACTGACGAAAGTTTTATTCACAAAACTTGACCCACAAAAGTTTAGTAGCTATTAGAAAAACTTTGCCAATAAGCATGCATAGGATAGCTCAAGACTCAACATCAGCAATCCTTATCATCTTTTCAGATAGATAGATAGACAGTTGCCAAAGTCAACATTATAAGCAATAATCCATCTACTTTATGTACTTTAAAAATTGAATCACCTTGAAGCAATTGAACTAACCGAACTACAGTGAGATAGACAAAGTCTTTGTACCAATGATAAACTGTATATAAACTTACTAATATACTATAACTATATTGCAGTAGCTTTTCTTAGGAAATTGTTTGATAACATTTATACACATGTGTACTTAAAGGTATGCCATGTAAAAAACAAAAAAAAAAAAATACAAAAACTTCTGCCGCAATTATAGGTTCTTTAATGTTTATGATCTCATATCAAGTATTTTTTATTTATTTTTTCGTACTTTTGGGCATATTTTTGCTTAGTTACAATGCTGTGCGATTAGTTTATTTATATTCAACTAAAGTCATATTTGTTATATATTAGATTGTAGTTGAAAGTTCTTAATTATGCTAATATCGATACCAAAATATTGTAAAACAAGAAAAATAAATGCTATTACAGCATTAATCCAAAAAGATCAAAAGTTTTTAATATTTTGAACAATTTTGTAGAAGCTATAAAGGTATTACTTATCATATATTTAACTTACAAGCTTTCAATCTCTCTCTTATATTTATTTATGTTTATAAATATTAAAACACACTCAATTTAACATTGATGTCGATTTTAATTTACAAATCTTTTGCTTTGGCAGGCAAACAAATATTTTCATAGACAAATTATTTATTTTCTTTTTCTACTTATTTGCTAATTCCCTAGGGAACGTAAGTAAGCAAAATATTTGCAATTTAAGACAAGATTCGCCTTACTGAAAAATTGAAAAAGCTTGTGCTTAAAAATTGCACGAGACACAGGAGCACGTATGTATTTATACTCTATGTAAATGGAACATTTGTGTAAATATAATTACATATGTAAAATATATTTCTACCCTCACAAATGGTTTCTGAATATTGTTAGTCATTTTTCCCTGAGTATAGTATATATAGTATATATATTCTTAAACAAAATCAATTACATTTATAATTGTCAATCCTTAAGCTAGTTTCTCACATCTGTATTTATACAAATCGATCCATTTGTATCATTTTTTTCATTAAATTGGTTTTAAAAATAAATTAATATAATTAGGGCCATTGAATAATCTTATTCTATATATTCACAAATTGTACAATTATTTGTCTAAATGCAGTTTTGATTTAATTATTGCTCCGCTAAAACTCCCACTAATCTAGACAATTTGCAACTGTACATTAAAGTAATCTAGTTATCTTTTAAATAATACTTCAATGAGGTATTGTCAAGTTATTATTGTAAAATGTAAAAAATTCTTTATTAAGGTATTGTCGAGTAATTATTCATAAAATTGTCAGAGTGTATATAAATTTCATTTTTTTTCGAAATAAAAATTTTTCGTTAGACCACTAAATAAAACTCTTTAGCAACTGGTTAAAAACTTTGAAATGGCGTAAGTGTTTATAAGTATAATAATTATTACAGTCTCTTGAATATAATTCATTATATATTTGAACAATTAGTGAAGATTATAAACCAGGTCAATTACCCTATCCGGAACAAGATGAACGTAAAAAATTTTGCAAGTTTCATTATAAGGGTATACTAATCATATTATTTCCATTAATATATGGGCCAATATTGCTGTGTGAAAATGTTCTGGTAGGATCAATTTGTGAAATTATAAAAAAGAGGATTTTCTCTTTTACATTATTTTGTTTTATATGTAGGCAGGTCGTATGATATTTCTTACATTATGCATATATTCGTATTATATTTGCAATGTGATGGCCCAGGGAGCAACTGCATTTCTGTTTATTGTCTTTATACCCATTTGTGGTATTACGGTAAGTGTTTATTTTTAAGCATTATAACAACATAATTAAAATTTAATTATTATGCAGGCCTCAAAAGGAATTTGTGTGGCTCATTATGCAGATCTTATATTTGTCACTTATGGTTGCATATTTCTTGGTGTCATGATGGATGTTGCAAAAATAAGTGATCGTTTAGCCTATCGCATGATTTCTTTCTGTGGTACTAATATAAGAAAGTAAGCATTCAAGATACAGTTTTTAATTTACAATTGAACTCTATATGCCTTTTCAATACAGATTACAATTGGTGTTTATGCTTTTAACGGCTTTCACTTCGATTATATGCGGCGGCGTTTTTATGAGCGCCATTTTTATGAAAATAGCAATGGCCGTCTTTGTCGAATACCAAGCTGTGAGTATACTGTTTAAATGAATTTTTTTTTTTATCAAAATTTTACAAATTATTTAAATTACCTTTCAAGGCTGGCGTATTGAATCCCATAAGTGAAGAGGAAACATATGAGCGTCAATCGTAAGTTATTAATTTATTTATTTTAGCAAATGGAATGGGCAACTTCATTTAAACTCGTCCTACAGTAAACCATATCCCTCACGGCCTGCCGTTGGCATTTATTTAACAATAGCCTTTGCTTCGATAATCGGTTGCATGGTTTCGCCTTTTCAGGATCCCAATGGCGTTATGTATATGGATTTTAAATTGTAAGCATTCATCGATCACTCATCATTCAATTAAGTACTAACTTCTTATAAATATCATAATAGATTCACAAAGGTTAAAGGAGGCAGTTTTCCGCTGATCTTTTGTGGGATCTTTATTATAGATCTTATAGTTCTAGCACTTTGGATGAATATCATGTTTCTGGGATTATTTGGCGGCAGCGTTAAGGAGGAACTTCAGGCAGCGTCAAATGGTGCTGATACAATTAAACAATCGATAGTTGATAGGAAAGCAGCATTGGGACCAGTGACCACACATGCAAAGCTTGCTATAGTGATGATCCTGATCACGATATTATTATGCTTCACACGACGTCCCTTATTGTTCAAAGGATGGGCTGATCAAATTAAATATGTCAATTGTGGCGTCTCAGTGCCAATTATATTCATTGTCATCATATGCTTTGGTGTGCCAGCCAATTTTCTATTCTGTCGCTATTATATGTGTCGTCAGCCGGAAAAGGATTCAACAACACCATCATTAGTTGGCTGGAAGCTTGTCAATATTAATACACCGTGGGCTCATATATTTATGTTGTGCGCTGGTTACGGTTTCGTAACGGGACTCCGTGACTCTAAACTACTTGCTGAGATTGCCAATACAATAGTGCGAATGAAACTTGGTATTACTGGTGGTCGGTTTTTTGGCTTATTGCTTGCCACTTTACTAACAGCCTTTGCCCCTGGTTCGGCAGTAGTTAACCACTGTTTGTCAACTATGGTAAATGTGGTAAGTAAACGGGGAATATAAAATGAAAAAAACTAAATTAAATAAATAGCAATTTATTAATTTTATTTTTTTTTTTAACAGGGTATGTCCTTGAATATTGGACCTGGTGGCTTTGCTCTACCATTTGGCTTAGGTCTAAACAATCAATTCTTACTACCTGTGAGCAATCCAGCAAATACCATAATTTCCGGTTGGGGCAATGTCAGGCCCTTTCAATTTGTAAGTAAAAAATAATTTATGTTATTTGTTTATGTTTTTTTTTCATATTTGTTCATTCACAGTTAATTGGAGGCATTGTGCCCGCCATAGTAACATTTTTGTTACTATTTTTGTGTATTTCATTTTTGGGCGAAACTGCTTTTCCGGATTATTTGGATGGAGCAGGTCAGAAATAAGGCAACATCAAATATATACATAAAAGTAAAGTCTGCAATGCGACTTGCTTCAAATGTATTATGAAGAAGACCAGATACTAAATTTAACTACCAAAATTTTCATAATATATGCGCCAACAGCCGGTAAACAAACATCACATCAATCCAAGACAAAGCCAAGGAAAGACATCAGTAGAGTGAAGCATCTCATTTCGTTTGCATCCAAATTCCTATATAAGAAATTTTAGTTTTTGTTAAAAAAAAGAAAAGATTCCGCAGTGCGCAGAGTATGTCATGTGTCGTGTAAAAAAAAAGTCATAAAACAAAAAAGAAAAAGAACTGACCCAATATAGACCCTAAGATACGAATAGTTGAAGAATGCAGCTAAAAAAAACATGTATATATATATATATATACTATATCCTGTATCTGACACTCCAGCTGTCATTTCACAGGTGTGCATAGTGTATATTTCAAGAAGTTTGTAGTTGTGTGTTTTTTTGTGGCACAAATAAATTGAAACGTTGAAATTTTTGGAATTTAAATGGAAGTCTATTTATTTTTTTTCCTTCTTATTTTATGGAAAATTTGCTATTGCGAAAAGTAGCTGCTATTATTAATAAGCATGAAACTTACATTAAAGTTAAATTAATTTTAATTGAAAATATATAATAATTAAATTAAATGAGTAAAACTATCATGCTTTATTCTGGCTAAGGGTGTAGGATGTTGATTGAAATTCCGATTCAACTTCTTAACAAATTCCAGCCATTCGATTTACCACACATTCTCCTCCTTGCAGTAATATAAAGTGAAGCAACTATTAAAGCTCGACAAGAGATTTCTATTAAGGCAATCAAATCTCATTAAAAGGATCTTTAAAGGCTCTTACAAGCATGAGCATTCTATACATGATACCACTAAGAACCTTATGATCTCCTCTGTTAGATATAATCTCACGTCTTTAACTAAATTAAGCCTCTTGCAAGGATCTTGTTTAAAGCAGTGTGCTCGACAATTTCGTGTGGCAATAATGCAAACGCTTTTAACCAAATTACACAGTTACGCATTTAGTGTAATCCCCGCCTGGTCATTCGCACCTAATTCGCACTGTTGTAAATCCCAAACATTGCCCACGAAAGTGTTCGCACTAAATAATTCATTTGTTAATTTAGACATGCTCATACCCTAAAAAAAAAAAAATAAATAGAAGCAGGAGCTAAGGGTGGTGTTAGCAGACGACCGCCTGAATGTTTTGTATACTTTTGGCTTAGTGGCGCCACTAGACAGGCTAAAATCCAACCTTTAGTTGGCTGTACTGGCCAGAATGTGCTGTCCTGTGAACTGTTGGCCATTTGTGGCCACATTTATATTCAGGCTATTTAATTATTAAATTCGTCGCGCAACACTTCATGAATATTCATGGTACTTACGACATTCAAAAATTTGCCATTTAATTGTTTTGTTTTGCCTGCAATTAATGGTCAACAGGTCAAGCACAAAAAAAAATGTTTTACCAATATTTATTGTATCACTCAGTATAAGTTTTATTTGAATTAAAATTCAATGTAAAATAAAATTTTGAAATAAGAAAATAAATTAGCTAATTGCATATAATTTGTTTATAATAATATCAAGTGTGTTTTGATTGAACGAAACTAAAACAAACTAAAACAAAAAATAAACTAAACAATAAAGTAAACTAATCACTTAAATGGACTAGAAAACAATAAATAAATCAACAAATTAAATATAAAAAAAATTATTACTTGTTAATATTGTTGATTATATTGTTGATTAATTTGTTCATAAAAGGAAAATTTATTATATCATCAATTTTATTATAATTTTTTAATATATCGGAATATTTAGAAAGGAATTTTATTATAAAATAGCTATGTTATTTTAAGTAAATCAGATTTATAAAATATTTATTTCTTTATTCAAAAACTGATTATTTAATTTTAGAAGATATTATATTCAAGTTAAATATTATGTTATTATTCAATTGCATTTGTTGAAATGTATAACAATTTAAAATTATATAAATTCATAAAAAAAAAATCTGCAGCTTAGCTTTATTACGAATTTAAATTAATATTGTAATCATAATAATCTTAAGTATTTTTCATAATATTTTAAATGAAGCTGCTTAAGCTGTGACATTTTTTATCAACGCTTTAGCGCTTTAAAATGTAAAATCTCTCCTTTAATTCTTTTTTGTGCCCAACGAATTGTCAATTTCATTCTATATTGCCCTACAGTCATTCAGATATATATACATACATATGTATATACATATATAAGTATATTCAAATGCCATGCACGCCCTAAGCTGATTTTCAACGCTGGCAAAAAAAAAAAGCCGAACCTAGAGGCGGCTTTCTGGCGGCTTCACTACCGAGTTTGGGCTGGCAATCTGCCCAAGCTTCAAGCTCATTATCCCTTTTGACATCTGCGCAGATTTTGGCTTGATGTTGAAATTGACAAAATTGTACAGGAATTTCACTTTGACAAAATGCGCACACAGGTGTGTCAGGCATGAAATTTAATTTGTGGCATCCCATTAAATGGGCAAGGCTTTATAGACGGGTCTAGCTTAGATATATATATAACTTGACTAACTCTCTTTACCACTTTATACTCTCCTGGGCTTGCAAAATCATTTGCAAACAATTAATTCAGCTTTTGTACAACGAAATGCACTTGCGCGCTTCATGTGCCCCAGTTGGTCTGAGCGGTGCGAACATATATAAAATATATAGTACACTTGTACATACATAAAAGGCTCCATTCAAATAGACACATGTTGTTGCCATGGCTCCACAGCATGTCAGCTCTATTAAATATACTAATGACTGACAGACAGAGTCAAAGACTATGTTGTGGGAGTTATGAAAGGAATTTTGTTAGCAACTATTTATGGCTGAGAAAAGTCTCAGGGTAAGTCAACTTAACGGATTGTGTGAGAAATTCATTTTATACACGCTTAAAATGAAATAAAGAAGAGCACGGTAGAAAGGCAGTCGTATTAAAAAATCATTTTTAATGCCCTGAGAGCAAGGCTTACTTAGTCAACGTTTGTATAATTATAAAAAATAAACGCTTGTGGCATTTTATTGATGAAATAATAAAAGAATAGAAGTGCTATGTTAGCAGTGGAAAAGATAAACACATATAAGTTTTTCCATTTAATAACTTTATTGTTTAATCGATCGTTTCATGACAGCTACATGATATTGTAATCCGATTATGATAAGATTTAATAAACTGGTATGAGAGCATAAACAAAGTGGGAAATGATAACAATATTAAATTTATTGCTCATATTTCGATTTTAATTAAATTCAGCTAACTTAACTAACGCACAACAAGACTTTCTTTAAATATTAAAAAAAAGGGGTTAAGTAAAATCTTCTTATAGCAGAACTCTATATATTTCCATATGGTATAATTTTTATAGTACGAAAATTGTAATTAAATCTTGCCTGATAGTATATGTAGATCATAATAAAATTTCGAATTGATTAGTTTGATTTGGGCATCATCAAAAACCGGAGTTTCTTTAACAAAAACTGCCTTTAATAATCATTTAAAAGCCTGAAATTTATGTTTGTATTTTTAAGAACGCTCAGTTTATTAAATTTCAATTTAAACAATAAAAATAAAACACCAATCTACCAAATGCCTTTCTTTCGCATACCTTATAAGGTACACATTTTGTTAATAACTTCCAGAATTTTAAATTTTATTCAAAAGTGTATAAAAAGTATTTTTATTGCTGTCCATCTCTGTATAAGCAATATTACGTATACGATATGACGCTGTGCGCTTCATTTATCAATGCGTAATATGTTAATGTTATTTTTTTTTTAAATTTCACATACACAGCATGGTTTGTCTGGCATTTAAAGCTGCTTGGATGTATGCGCAATTTGTGCTAAGCTTAATGCATAATGCTCGTTAAACCATTTAGCCCAAGCTAATTGATTTGTTTTGCCTGGAACTACAGCAGCAATTGTAGACTGCTGTGACTGATTACATGCCTGCTGACAGCTGCAAAATCAACATTTAACAGACACATTGAGGTCTTACCGGAAACTGGAACAGCTCACAATAAACCGCAGCTCTCCACAGGGTATACACACAATGCAAAATGCATTGGCAGCCAGACAGGCAGTTAGACAGCCGCCTGACAGTCGCAGCAACTTTTTGCAATATACACTCAAAATGTCAGCAGTGTGTATACAGTGTGAGGAATAAGTATACAGGCTGTCAAAATATTCACGCCGACAAAACTAAGCTAAATGACTGTCCATTGTCTGTTACTCCTGCTGGCCCTCTTAAATTTGAACGAGCATGAATACTTGCCTAAGTATGACAAATCTCCTGTATTGTGCCGCTTTTTAGTCATTTTTTTGTCTTCACTTGCATTGTTTGGCTTGGACTGCCCTGAAGGACTTGGGAAGATAACAAAAATGTCTTCGGCTGCAATAACAAAAGCCAGCAACAGCAGCAGCAGGAAGACAGGAAGACATATCCAGAAAGACTGACATGTGAGAAAATATGCTGGCCAAGTAGAGTAAAGCCGGCACATTTACAAATAGTTTATTGTTGTTGTTGTAGTCAATAAACTTAGGTATGCTTAGCTGCATACCCTGTAAATATAAAAAGGTTTCAAGGCAGTATTAAGGCAATAAGCGAAATAGTCGGAATAAAAAACATTTTTGTCTTTATTTTTTTTAACTAAAATCTTCATAACAATTTTATAATACACATGAATGATTTTAGGACTTTTGGCTCTGGAACTTTTATATTTAAGTGTGAAAATATTAAAATGGAAGAGCCCCAAAATTCTCATAAATATAAAAATAAGACAGTTCACGTTGTTTGCTAAATAATGTATTAAATTAAAGTACAGGATATTTTTTAGTTCAGCAACTCTCGTTGCTAACATTCTTACATTGTCTTTTCTATAAATAGAAGTCCTTTGTGCACAGCTTCTTCGGTAGTTGCAGTCCAGAAATATCTTGCCCAGACATAGCTTAAAGTAAGCTACATTAGCTTAAAGTTTAATCAAAAAATTCCACACAAAGTTAGTATAAAAATTAAATGGTATTTTTTAAATAATCAGTATTACATGAAATCAATTTGCAACAATCGCATAATAGTCTGCATTAATTCCAATTCATCAATTCATAGTAATAACAATAACAATGCTGATAATGTCAAATGTCTGATGACATTTGTCAGCATTTAATAACAGCAAAAATATGCAAATGCGTGAGAATAATTTCAATATAAACAACGCACAAAAGCCAAAACGGAAATGTAAAATATAATAATAATAATAATAAAAATAAACTAATAAAATTAATGCGATTATACCCGTCCCCGAAGTGCACACAATTATAACAAATTTATAGAATTTTATTTTATCAAATACGATATAAAATTACAATGATACTTATTGCTCTTTTTCTTTTTGGAGAGCAAGCAGATGGTATATTAATTTTATTTATAAGTATGTAACACTATTAAGGAAATATTCCTATTCGCAGACAATCAAAATTATAGCTAAAGTTAAGTTGACTCATAAGTTGAGTTGATAATTTAAAAATTAATTACTTGACCACATTCAACATGTTTAACTCTTTGATAACATTTTATGATTGCTTTTATTTTTTTTTTCTAATGAACGTACGATACTTTATCTGGGTACCAAAATTTTTCATGTGAATCATAATATATAACCGTGTCTCATTGAGCTGGTATTCCACTTTGATACCAATTGTTGTTATCATAAAGATTGTTTATGACAATTGATTACTAAGGGGTATGCAATTAAAATGGACAATAAACATTTTCATTCATATATGCTTGGTGCTATTTTATGTGATTAAAAACAATTTTTTTTTCTGACTATGCTAAGGGGTAAACAATGATTAAATGATTGTAGGACAATTAAAAAATGCGACGGTTTGATTTTCCTAAGATAAAGCGTTTACCAGATAGTTGAATATAATATTTGGTGATCAGTATTAAATAATTGCTTTCTATTATTTCTTTAGGCATGATTAAATTTCATCAAAAGCGAACCACAAGCGAAATACAGGGATCGCAAATAAGAGCCAAGAGCTAAACAAATTTTGATATTTATTATAATAAAAATCATAAAATAACTTTTATTTTTATCTTTTAATAAGAGCTGGCAAATAATTTTAATTTTTGATTTTTCTTATAAAAGTTTAAAAATAAGAGTATCTTAAAGGTTTTAACATAAAAATGTAAATTTAATTACTATGACAAATTTTGAATTATTGGTTAAAAAAAATAATTATTGTCAATTTTAATGAAAAAAGTCCATAAGTAATTAATAAGAGTTGCGATTGCTGATTAAATACAATAAAAATCTATTGATTAAAAAAAAACTTTTCGCTTTTAGGATAACTATTTGATAATCTTGTTGTTTGACAAATTATGTAAATAAATCATGTCAATTAAAAATAACTTATAGCCAAAATAAAAACTGCCATAGTATTAATTTTCATAGGGTATTACAAATATCCTACATGCTAAATATATATCATGTCCCTTTCTACTTATTGTTATTTTTAATTTGCCAACCAAAATGAAATGCGACCCGAATCAAATGGCAAATTCATTTGCCATTTACAGTTTGAATAAAGCACAGCCGGAAATCAGGCGTCCATGACGCCATCTTTCAAAATGGCCGCTTGTGTTATTTTTTTTTTCTGTAGGCTGTCCTTTATTTTTTTTTTTTGTTGCTGTATATTTACCCTTAGGCAATTTTGCTGTCTGCCTCTGGTGATTAGCTGTCACGAATTGTGGCGAAAAACAAAAATGAATTATTACCGCGCTGAGTTCAAAATGTTGACATAGATTCAAATTATTTGTAACAAAATCAACGAACTGTGCCCAGCGATTCCCTTCCTCTGCAATTCTCTGCAAAAGGCGTTGCTGATTTGATTAGCTTGAATGTTGATGTGATGTGCAAGAGAGGGAAAGAGACTGAGAAAGAGATAGAGATAGTTGAGACGGCGAAAAGAGTTTCTCATCTTAAATTGCCAATTGAGTTGTTGTTTGGTCACGTTCTTTAGTATTTCGCATTTGGAGAACAACAAACAACTGTGCAAATAATTTGTGCAATTAATAAACTTTTGTGCTGGCAACTACTATTACTTGTAGCTCATTTGTTCTGAAGGCCACTTGAAATGCTCTTGGCTAAAATAAATAGGGAAACCTTACTTAGAGTGCCCACTCTTGATCAAGGCCAATGTTGTTGTCATCATCATTTCAAATGCACAGCCTTAGCAACATAATTAGGCCTTTATCGAGCAATAGTATGTTATTTTTTTTATTTTCTCATTTCTTAGCATATTGTCCTGGGGCCACGAATATAATGGACAATCCAGGACCAGGTCCAAGGCTTTATGGCCTTATGATGTTTGTTTCCGATGCTTTTGTGCCATTTGTGCCTGGTGTTTATATAAGGTTCGATTGTTGTTTGGCTCGTGATTTCTGTTGTTTGTTATTGTACGACATTGTACAACGGCATTGACTCATAATCGAGAAATGCCTTCAGTTCAAGCTACATTCTGGGTGTTAGAGCCTTGTTTCCATGCCATTGCACAATGCTGTTGCTGTTGTTGTTTAGTGGGGGCTTGGACCTTGTTTATAACCTTGCATAGACTTTAATTCAAGTAATTTTTGTTAATTTTGCGGTCCACAACTTTGCTCGTTAAACAAAAGGCAACAAAAAACAGGTAGCTCAAATGACGACAGATGGCAAACAAAATACACAACAAAAAAATGAAAAGGTAATGTCAAGTAAACCCCATCAAGTTGTGCTTCATCTATACTGTTTTTCATTTTTTTTTTTCTTTTTTTTTTTGTCCTGTCTTCACCACTTGTGGCATTAATTTTTGCTGTGTAAGCAGATAAATTGCAAAATGTTTCAAAGTTTCTGACAGTCATTGGCATTAAAATGTATACAACGTCGTTTGCTGAACTTAACTTTGAAGTCAATGCGGCGGTAGGTGTCCATCAAAACAAAATTTAAACACATCATAAATTGTAAAACTCAAACAGCTTTTATAAATTAAGAATATATAAAGAAAAATGTAGAACTATATATTTGATAGCCTACATTTAAAATATTTACAAAAAATATATATATTTTTTATCATAATTTAAAATTATAATTAATTTAATATAACAATATATATTTTTATTGTGACTAACTTAAAAAATTAGAAAGAACTTCCATGTTCTCTATAAATGGCTATTCACGGTTTTTTAACTGTACTAACTTTATATGTTAGCAAAAGGACAAGAAAAAATTCAAAAACTAACATTAAGCTCAGGAGAAATATGCAAGCTTAAAAGGATAAAATCTTGGCAAAAAAAAACAGTTTTTACAAAGTTATGACATTTAAAAATCTAGCATGAGTCTGACTAATTGTCATACTTTACATTCATTTACTGACTATCAAAACATTGAAATGTATTGAATTTCCTTCAAATACCTTCATAGTAATTTAACAGGAATTTTAACCCCTTCTATTTTTCTTAAACCTCAGCTCAAATCGCTGCACCAGCGGCTATCAAAATGCCATCAAATAATTATAATTATAGCTGGCAGCATTTATTGGCCCACGGTGCGTATTAGTAACATTAACTACGTTGACAAAAGAGAGAGAGAAGGAGAGGGAGAGAGTCAACAGTCAACTGTCAACATTCAGCTAATTATGTCTAATTGTTGCAAGTGCCGCCAGCCAACACATTAACTAATTGGTAAGGGCTTCTCCTCAGTTTCTCACCTTTTGAAATACTCGTAAGCAAGCGTTGAAATTCGAGTCTCAAATTGGTTACAAAATTCCAAGTTGTGTGTTTTGTGTGCATGTGAGGTTTTAAAGGATATAATTGCCGATCTATGTTTGTCGCTTTGCCAGATGTATCGTCCGGTTGTGGTTTCTGGCTCCTCACATCCGATATTTGCCACAATTGTGGCAGAACGTTTGGGCATTGGATTGATCAATGTGTTGCGTGGCAAGTTTGCCAATGGTGAGACAATGTTCGAGTTACGCGAATCTGTACGCGGTGCAGATGTTTATATTGTGCAAACTAATTGCCAACCAATCAATGATATGCTTATGGAATTAATGATAATGATACAAACATGTCGTTATGCCGCTGCACATAGTATTATAGCTGTCTTACCATTCTTTCCATATGCCCGGCAGGACAAGATGAAATCATGGCTGCAACCCATAACGGCCAAACTAGTTGCAAGCATGTTAACAATGGCTGGTGTCAATCATGTGATCACCATGAATTTACATGCAGCCCAATTGCAGGGCTTCTTCGATATACCCTGTGATAATTTAAGCTCACAGGTTACCCTGGTCTTGTGGATACAACGGCATTTGCCCAATTGGCGTGAGGCAATTATTGTGGCGCCGGATAATGGAGCTGTAAGGATGGCCGTCTCGATAAGTGGCCAATTGGGAGTACAAATGGCTATCTTTCATAAGCAGCGACGTCGTGCGAATACGGTAAATGATATGATCCTTGTCGGTAATGTTCGCGATAAAGTGGCAATTATTGTGGATGATATGGCCGATACGTCCGAGACAATGTGCACTGCAGCACAACAATTACATGAGGCAGGGGCAAGTAAGATCTATGCTTGCATCACACACGGCATCTTCTCCGATCAGGCGGTGGAGAAGATTATGCAATCCCGTATTGAAATTGTAGTCTGCACAAATACATTGCCAATGCCAGCGAGTGTACTCAATAATCCTGAAAAGTTTCGTATACTCGATGTCACGCCCATATTTGCCAAATATATAAAGAGCATGCACGAACAAAGAAACTATCGGAGAATGTTTAAACTGACCACATCTGAGATGTTCGACGCTGATCCAGATCAGGGGGAACAAGAGCAATCCACTTCACGACAGGAAGAAACACAGACATCAGGCAAAGATCGTTTTAGTCTGAGATAATAGTGTAATATTATGCTAAATAAATAATACCCATCATGCACACAAGAATATTTTTATTGACTACTATATTATAAATTAAAAATTAAAAAAATAATATTGTTTTTACATCAGCCTTCATCTTTGCTTACCTATTAATGGAAAGTCGAATGTTAATGAAGGAAATATCTAAAAAATCAATTGCAAGAGAAAGCTAAAGAAAAGCATAAAAATAAATTTAAAAAATAATAAACTGAAACATAATTTAAAAATGTATAGTATAGTGTATGTCATAAGTAACAATTAAAATTAAAAATTACAGACAATTAAAAAACTCCTTATATATAAATCACACTTTTTGCACTAGGCTGAGAGCTAATTACTTAAATAAAATAATCCTTAGAGAAATCGGTTTAGTTCTATGATTGAAATTGGTGTTCTAGATAGAACATGTTCACAAAGAAAGAAAGTTTCAATAGTTAATAAAAAAGTTAGTGCCAAAATACAAAAGAAAAGCTGATTCAAATATTTTTAAAAGCATGCCTTGCATTTAAAATTTTATTTTAAATTCAATTTTTAATTTTAATATTAAAACAATTAACTTTTTATTTTTTTAATGTCTATTAACATAAACAGGAATGGCTGCTTTGGATTTTATTGCCAACGACTCTAAGTTGGCCTGCATATACTCGAACAGATATATACTTTATGTTAGACCGGAATGATCTAACAGTTTCTGTAGAATTAATAGGTGCAAAGCTTTGCATTTTGGGTAGTTTCATTTTACTCTCAGAGTAACATTTAAAACACATCATTCAAGCGAAATGCTGCCAAAAATGTTTTTCGGATTAAGACATAAAAGTCATCAAGCGCTACGGAGCTAAAATGGCCATTTGCCTTTCTTGGATTTTTTTCTTTTTTGTTTAAGTTTTTTTTTTATAAAATTTACATATATTTTTGGGAGAATAAGCACAGTAACTGAATAAATTCTTTGGAAGGACTGTTTGTAATACCCCGTTCCTATTACAAGTGAGTAAAATAAATTTCTTCAATTGTAAAAATCAAAATATTATCGAGATTAATTTTGAAAGCGTAATTTTGTAAGTTTTTTTATTTGAAAATGTTGAAATGGCCAGATTTTCTCTCTGAAACTTTCCTACCGATTCTTTTTCTATTGACCATAATTTTTTAAAATATATTTAAAAGCTTTAATACTCAAAACTTTTTTATTTTAGTAAAAACATAATAAGAACTGAATAGTAAACACCGTAAAGCAATTCAAACTTTTGTCCAAAGTATCTACCCGTTGAGCAATCTCTCAACTAGAGCATCGCATCCACAACTTGTTTTTATATGTTTTCTATCTCTCAATCTATTTCGCTTTTTATGCCCAGCACCTGGTTCATGATGGCACAACTCAAAGGTCCTTTGATTCGGCGCCTGTTTCTTCATTTTGTTTTTCCGTCGTGTTTTTCCCGTTTTCCTTTCTTTTTTTTTGCGTCAATTATTGAAAAGTCTCGAGCTGTAGCACTTGGCGCTTAAGCGGATTTATCTTACACACGCCACACCCAACTGAAGTTCTTGCTGCTTGTGCTTAAAAGGACATGGCTAAGAGAGAAGAAGCAACAACAGTCAGGCAGGCAGGCAATGCTGCGGCATGTTGCATGCAACAGAACATGAGGCGTAAGCCAGAAAGCGGCAACAGCAGCAGCAGCAGCAAGGCAAGTGGGCAAGTTAAAAGGGCAACAGGATCCGTTAATGAGTTTTGGGCACAGGCGGAGGCATTGGGCATGCATTTAACAACCGCAGCAACAGCAAAAAGGACAACAACCAAGGATCCAGTGACCTTCGCTCTTGACTTAAAACCCATTTGCATAAGCGCGTTTGTCGCAAGGATGTGCTCTCATCCTGCTGCTGCTGGTAGCAGTACCTGACTGCTTGCATTCGTTTATCCTTCCAACGTGGCCTGTAAGCTTGTCTGCAATGCGTTTCGTTGCCTTAATTAAAAATCGCCAACAATTTATTGATCAAGCGTAAAAGCAATTGACAGCGTGATAAACAAATAAGCAACGAAATAAATAAAAAATACAAACAATAAAAAATCACAAAGTAAGAAAATCAAAAACAGTGCAACGGCAAATGAGCAAATGAGAAAATAAAAACAACTTTTAAAGTGTTCTCATATGATTGTGGAATGCACTGTTAAGTTTTTGGTTTTTTTATAAGTCTGATCTCATTTAAAAATCCGAATCGGTCAGAATAGTATTAAGCAAATATATTCAATTTAGTGAAATTAAAATGTATTTACTTTATTTTAATTTAATTTTTTTCCTTCTGAAATTATATTTAGATGTTATAATAATGATTTTATTTAAATAATTTTATTTAAAAATATTTTATACATTATTTTTAATCTTAAGCAGCAAAGAGCATTAAATAAAATGTTTCTAATGAAATTGATTTTGAAAATGAAGTTGTTGGGAAAAAACGATTTATATTACTTTATTTTATTTATTTTATTCAAAAATTAAAAATAATTTTTAAATGTATATCATTGTCGTTTTAAGAAATGCGCGAAAGGTAAAATAGATCTTAGATATGAGCAAAGTGTTCATTTATACAATTTAATAAAGTATTTTATTTTTGCGTAAGCTTTTAAATCATTAATTTACTTTTCCCCAGATTTTGTGTTACATTTTCTAGTTCGTTTTTTTCTCAGATTAATCTTGTGCTGATGTGTCCATTTTAAGCTCGTATCATTGTCAATTTTGGCAACATTATTAAAAGAATCTGCAACTAAGCTGCCCTAAAATTCATTTCATTCCTTAGGGAGGATGAGCCCTTGTGCCCTGAGCATGCCACAAACAGCTTAAGAAGTGCGACCCCTTTGCGCATTATACACAAGAAAAAAGGAAAACTTGTCATAAAAGTGCAGCCATGTAATTTTCTAAATTAAAGCAGGCGAGCAGCCAAAAAAAAAAAATATGGCAAATGTATTAAAATGCAGGCACAACAAAAAACAACAAAGACAGCAATAACAAAAAACAACAGAGTAAAAAAAAAATTCTAAGCAGAACGCAATTTTAGCAAGTTGTATTAAAAAATCGTAAAAGGGAAAAATAACAAAAAAAAAATGAAAAAAAATTTGGAAAAATAAAGAAAATCAGAACAACAAAAAATAAAATAAAATAAAACAACATGACAAACCGTTTGCTCAACAAGAGAAATATGCAAATGCAAATCTCAGTCGGCAGCTGGTAAACAGTAAAGAGGCGGTTTACAGGGTCGAAGAAAAGGGCGTGCCACATGGCGTATGAGCAACATATATGTATATGTATAATATAAATATATGCATACTATTTATATATGTCTATGTAAATGTGTTTAATTAAAATGGTGCAACAAATGCATGTGTCGAGTGAGTGTGTGTATGTGTATTTAATTGTTAGTGCACACTACTCCACAGAAACATTTGCATTTGCATAAGTAAAGCAAAATAAATACTTTGCCATAGAATTGTGCAAGTGCAAGACAATGCACTAAACCACTAAACCCCAAACCCACAACTCACAAAAAAAAAAAAAACAAAATTTTAAGGACATTCCACAAGGTATCACCTTGAGGTAAACTGTGGTATACTCTGTTGTTCGAAAATATACTCTTGATTTTTGGAGAAGATTTGCAGTATTTCCAATAACAAATTTGGCGACTCTAACTATAAAAATGGGTGAGAAAGTCTAAAAGGGAATTTATCTTAATATACATAAACCTAATTTAATTGCTCTAACTTCAAATTTTATCTTAGAAATTGTCGAGACATTCAAGCACTACCAGAAACCCAATATACCCCATTTAAAAAATAGCAAACTAAAAAACGACCTCACAATTTGTGGGTTCTTAAATCAATTCCCCGGTGAAGCATTCAAATCTATTTACCTGCTGATGCTGCATTTTAATATTAATCAAATAGTCGTAAAGTTCGACAGTGTATAATTAATTTTGGTAGAGCATGTAAAAACACAAAAAGCCACAAGCATGCAAATTGAGAACTGACAAAACTTTGTCAAAACATTAAGTTTTTAGCAAACTGTTGAGTGCAACATTATTTGCCTTGTGTTCCCAAAAGATTTGTTTTTTCAATTCTTGTCAAATTTTCCGATCTTTATTTTATGCCTTATTGGAAGGTACACTTGGAAATTATAAATAAAAAAAATTTATTAAAATTGTAAATCAGTCAGAAAATTATTAGAAGATTTTTTTGATTTCTGAAATAAATTTTATATTTGAGATTTCTTGAAACCACTGAGGAAGTTGACTTTGGAATGCTTTTATTTTCTTAGTAAAACACTGCTAAGCTAGTAATAATCCTAATTTTCTAAGATAAATTGTTATAAGTATATTTAATCAAATATTTTAAATCTTTTGGAATTATCTTTCCTTCCTTCATAACTCAATAAATTTTTCTGACTGTAGCAAACCTTAAGTACTCAGAATTTTGTTTTTTCCCAAAGGATGTATCTTTTAAGAACTTGCAAATTGAATTGTAAGTACAAAATTGCAATTTAAATAATGTAAGGCCAATAAATACTCTGTCTAACTTTCAATAATATTAAGTGTTTTGCTTGGCAATAAAAAGCTTGATTAAACTTCAATTATTTCTTCTATATAGATTACTATTTCTGCATGTAACGTTGGTTTAAAATTAACACTTTATATAGGCGTTTTCATTTTAAGGAACTTGAATCCTTTCAACGTTTTTAATGTAATCCATGTGGCTGTGTTTTTTGCTTGCAAGTAGCTTTAACTTTAACAAGTTTTGACTTAAGCATTTAAATTCAACTTCAAGGCTAAAACACACGTACGAAATGAAATGAAATTCATTTGGGAGCAGCATCAGCGACACAGCGCGTCGTATTACGTAAAAGCGCTTTTACGGCTACATTTGCAGCATTCCCACACCCACACACACACACACATACATAGAGAGGGACACACACACTCACGTACATACCACTCATTGCGGCACTTGGGTTCCAAAAATGTAGACAACACTTGGGCCAAGTTAACAGGTTGGAATACATAACCAGAGATTTCTTTTTTTGAAAGCGCGTGCAAATGGTAAAGACAATAAAGCTTAGTCTAAGAGACTACGCTACTCTCCCGTTTATTGCTCAAAATATATATGATATTATTTTTATTTTTATTTATATTTTATTTTTTCCGTTTTTCTTTTTTTGTTGTTGTATTTTCCAATAAACTCAAATGCCAGCTTACTTTTGCGGCTTGACAGTAAATGGCTTTTCAGCCTTGGAATATTTTCTTTTAGAATTTCGGTTTTGGCTTTTTTATTTTTTTTATTTAAAATGCATGCGAAAATCGTATTACAAAGTCATTTTCTACATTTCACCATTCAATAATAATGCCAGTTTGTTGGGTTATTAAAATGTCATATAAGCATTTCACGCTGACTTTGAATTCTGTAGAGCGTTGTCTATATATATACGCACATGCTTTATATTTTTCTTGTTTTTTTTTTTTGTTTCTGTGCTTATTTTTTTATTTTTTTGGTTATCACGATTTTCTCTGGCTCTGAATATGTTTTTGTAGACGCCAAAAAATGTCAGCGCCACGTTTTCCTACAGCGGCAATTTATCATAAATATGCACAGAAATATTTGTAGAATATATATGTTTGTGTTAAAAGCAGAGTTGTCTGATTTAAGTTCAATTGAATAAGTTCAGATGTTTTTTGGTTAAAGAAATAATTGCTCATTAATGTGATACGTTTGGTAGTTAAATAAGTTTCATGTATTTTTTTTTTTTTTTGTTTGTGACGCATTTGTTAAGCTTTTGTTCTTATGAGCCACCTTTTAGTTTGCTTAGTTTAATTTTAACACTCTTTAGTTGTTTTAAGGTATGCAATGAATTAACTTAATTATTTTTATATTGTAAACTTGAAGTTAAAACTATAATATATTAGATAGAACCAACCGCAGTCATGGTCCTTAAGATATATGTACTTATATTAAAGATTAAATAATATTCAAAAGATTAAATAATATTAAATAATTCAAACAATCAAAACAAGATGAATGCTAATTATTGACGTTCATTTAGCTCCTACGATCGTTTACTAATTATATGGGATCAACTCTAATTAAATAACGTATATTATATTTAAAAATTTACTTTCAAAAAAAAATGGTTTTCTAGCTACTAAAATGTATTAAAGAGAGACCAGGGACTTTTAATATAGGAAACTAGATTAATCTAGTAACTTTCTTTAGATTACCGCCGATTCGGTTCGAACTTATTGTTATCGATACAAATTGTAATCGAGCTTAAATAAACGACAACCAAGGGCATGTATAATTTTCTTTTTAAAATAACTATTTAATGGTAATCTTACAGTTTTTTGCAGTAAACAGAGATCTTCACTTGAAGTTCGACTTAATGCCAACATTTAAAAGCAATTTTAAATCTTGAATCGTATTCATATCAATTAAATATATATATGAATAAAATTTACATCGTTTATTATTCATCTAGTTCGCATCCAATTTATCTGAACGATTTGATGCAACTCTGGCATAACACAAGTACACTTACACACACACACACACACTCACATATGTGGCATAAAAATACAACGTTTGTTTTCGCGCTTGCCTCGCCTCCTGTCGACCTTAGTAAGCGCCACAGTGCGCGTCGTCATTCGGCGGCCAACTTTTGTTTATGCCGCTGTCAGCGTTCGTTTAATTCAACATTAGCGCCTTGCGGCAGGTCCGAGTTGCCAACCAGCCTGCAGGCGTTAGTGTATTGCGTCTACTATATATATGTTTGTGTGGGTGCGAGTATTAGTGTATGTGTGTGTGTGTGCAAATGCGACTGTTGCCCGTCATCACCAACGTACGTTCTTTTGTATGCTCCATGGCCATTTTCATTTTCACACGCGTTTATTTCACTCGCATATTTTGCTCGTTTTTAAATTGTCAAACTGTCAAATAAATAACATAAAAAAGAGAGCTAGAATGTACATTTATCTTGGAAATGCTAAAGATTAAATACACTTACTACCTAAAGTGCAACATTGTATTTATATATATTTTTTATTATTAATATTTTTTATTAAAAAAAATATTTTATATAAAATTTATTTATTATCATTTTTTGTATTATTATAATTTATGCGCATGTAAACTGAGAAATGTAAATTTATTTATATTTATTTTACTTTTTGTTATTATATACAATATATAATATTATGCCTAATATAATTTAGAAGCTGTTATGGCCTTCGGCACTTTATAAGATAAAATCAGATATTATAATAAAAATAGATAAACTTGTAAAAAAATGTTAAATAAAATTTTTTTTTTTGACAATTTGTCTTTAATAAATTAAAATTCAAGTTAACAGGAATAAAAAGTTTCCTCTGAAAACTTTCTATTATATTAATTAGAACAATTAACTAGAAAAAATCTCAGATATATCGCCCTTAAATCTGTACCAATTTCTAATATTACTTATGCAGTCTGCAGCTTTCCCGCATAAAAAATTTCTAATATCCTCCGACTCTCTATAGAGTATACATATAATATATAAAATATTTGCGTCAATCGCTTTTGTTGGGTTTCCTTTTAACCTTTTGTATTGCAAACACACACACACATAATATAGACATATATACATATCGAATACAATATAATAAAATATAATATGATATATTATAATTTGCCTAGTCTTTTGTTGCCTGTTTTGATTGTTGCGGCATTTTGAAATTAACAATTTACAGGTTTGGGCGTTACTGAAAGCTGTCAAATACAATTTTGCTTTATAATTGGCATTACTTTTAAGACAGCAAAACAGTTCAGTAGTCAAAACAAATTAGCAAAAATTGCTTTTCAAACTGCAGAGTTTTATTGCCGACATTTTAACCAAGTCTTTAATATTTTATGGGATTCTTTAATATAAACACACACATGTAGCAAAAGGCAACAATAGAGTCTTGGCCAAAAAGTCAAGCGGATTTTCGACATGCCGAAGTTGCTCTATGCCAAAAGCCGCTTAGCCTAGTTAAATAAAAGTGGTACAAGAGCTCACTTCACTTCACTTTACAAGCGTTACATATGTATATTTAACATGTGTGTTTAAGATGGTCTTAAAGTCAAATGTTTAAACTACACATTTTCATTTTAAATATTTAAGTAGAACCGAATATTGTATGCCAAACTGGCATACTGTAGAATATATGGCAAAATCCATTCAAGACCATTTAAAAAAAGAAAAACAGCTTTCAGTTGTCAATTAAGTGTAAATAGCAACTTGTCGATTTAATGTTTCCAACTTATAGACAATGTCATTGCCACAATTGCAGACAATTTTAAAATTTTAATGACACAATGATTCACCAGCGAAATTCAAGTTAACTACGTGACACATTAATATTCATTTTTCTATATATATATTCTTAAAACAATATTTAATACATTACAACAATAAGTGGAATAAATCAGAATTGTGACAACAAGGAAAACAACAAAGAATAAAAGATTTTCTATAACAAAAAACCCTTATCGACATTAAGAATAATTATATATAATAAAGTAGAGTAAACCGATTAAATTCAAATTCAATTTTTAAAGAGCTTAAATTCAGTTAGAATTGTTGAGCTTAGTTGAATAATTTCTAAAAATAAAAATGCTCATGACTCTCAAGAATTCTCTAAATAAGTGTTTGTGTCGAAGGACAATGTCAAGGTTTTGATTTTAAATCATATGAAATACATATGAGTACCTTCGAGGTGCCATCATATCATCAAAAAATCACTAAGAAACAGTCCAGACAATGGCAGACAAAAACTTTTCCAGGCCACCCTATTCTCAGAATTTTTCGATACCCAGAAAATTCATTTTGATATTCATAGGATGGAGGCGTTTTTTTTAAGCTTGATTCAGCTGAACTAACATAAGCAATATGATGAGCATGTAAAAAACATTCCGTAGGATAACTTTAAGCGGCTTTTGTATTTACTTGCACAACCCAAAAATCCACGCAAAGTGGCAACCAAACCACAGTTTATACAGTTAGGCAGTTTTCAGTTTTGAACACGATCCCCAAAAGGAATCGCCATTGGCGTCTGAATGTTTATTTATGGCATCTGCGTCTTGCAAGCAACATTTGTTGCCTTGTGTTTTGTGCTTTTGTTTTCACAAGGCATTTAAATATTTAAAATGGCCTCCAAAACCTATGCGGCGCCCAGCTATAAATATGCAATGAAGTTTGAGTTTTTTATGTGGCCAGCGCGCTGCTGACAGGCTGCCCCTGGTCCTTTACACACACACACACACACAATCCACCAAAATTCCAAAACAGAGGCCACGCAACATTTTTCAATCAGTGAATTTTGATGACTTTTTAACTAATGCCCCGAAAGATGAAAAAAAAAATAAAAAAAAGAAGCAAAACCTAACGCGTTCGGGGCTAAATGTGCAGGTTAATTAGCAGCAGCTGTTGCAAGTCCCTAACTGGGAATTTCATTAGATTTTGATATAATTTAAAAACTGGACGAACTCTCTACTGACTGCTGACACAATTTTGTATATAAGTAGAACTTCTTGTATACACATAGAGCTGGTAGAAACAAGTTCGAAGAAATGAGTTACCAAACCTAATAAGCGAACTACAATATTTATTGAATTGCGAGAATTTGTAAGCAAAAAATACTATTAGATTTGTTGAATTCACAATTTGAACTGGCTTTCTTAAAATGCTAAATATATGTTTCTGAGAAAAAAAAGGTAAGTCGCTTGCCATTTCATTTCAAATTGAAAATCTAAATTGAAATGAATGATTACTCAAATTCTGGCTAAATAGAAATAAGCTTAATTGTTTCATTCTTTTAACTCTAATTAACAAAAAAAATTGTGCTTTTAAGGCACAAACTGGTTCATTTGATTCCAAGAATTGCAAATAAACCCTCAATGTGCAGCTCTAATGTTCTAATGTTTGAATATGGCCAAGTATAATGCTTGAATGAAATTCTCATCTATGAAAGTCGTAAAAAGTTTAACGTGTTCTTAAAGCTTTCAGAAAAAAAAAAAGAATTTTTTTTTTTTTTTTTTTTTGCTATGACTCTCACATCTCGATAAAAGTTTTAAAATTGTTACACGGCAAATGACACGCGCTGTTGTCATCTCTTTTACTTCTGCATTGTATGCTTTCTATCTGACATCTCTTTTTCTTCATGCTGTTGTGTTAATCTGTTGAAATTTGCGTTTTAATAGAAATGTGTGTGGGATTTTTTTTTCGTTTTTTTTTTTTGAGATATTTTTGGGCAACTTTTGTCAACAGGCCGCCAGGCTACGCGTGGCTGTATAAAAATGCTTATTGCTTTTAAGTACGTGATTTTCCTGTTGAATTTTTATACGCATTTTTCTCTTTACTTTTTGGTAGTATTTCTGTGTGTGTGTGTGTTGAGTTTTGCGGCAGATGCATTAAGCGTATTGGTTTTTACGATTCACAAGCCATATTGGGCCGAAACGTGAAGATAATTTAATTAATGTAATGGACATGAACTTTGTTGCCTCCGGGGAGGCAATAGTTACAAATAATAAAAACTACACACAAAAGCCAAAATATGTTTATATTTTTTTTTTTTTGTGATTTATTAAACATTTTAATATTAAAGCACACAAAGGAATTCAAAGTAGAAATTACTATAATAATAACAAAATATGACATGCAGCATTAAACTTAGTAAAGAGTAGTGTGCTAGTCGAGTGGCTTAACATAGAGTTACCCTACACACAAGTCTGCAAATTATGTCAAAAAATAATTGATGGATTTTTCACAAATTCGTCATTGTTCTCTGAAACCCGGAATTTAAGTTATTCAATAACGACCCCTTATACACATTAAAGTCATATAAAAAAAAAAAAAAAATATTGCTTATATGGATTCTATTCTATAAAGAAATTTATTCCAAAAATGAACAAAAAATTTAACTGTGTTTGATTTAAATGAATTTACATACCTACTTTGCTATCTTTAGCTTTTCTACTCTCTAAGATTAGTTCATTTATACAGATCGACTCGTTTATTAATTAAAATTATATTTTTAACTTTATTACACACTTTTAACTCATCTTTAAATGTGTAATAAAAAATGTTGTTCAGTTTATGAATATTAAAAGTTGTTATACTAAAATGCACTCTTAAAGCTGTCTGTATATGCAAATATTTTATGTTCAATATTTGGTTTGTGGTTGTAGCCACTTTTTTGTATGTATTAGTTTGCCAAATCATTCATTAGATCCTGCACAAGTTTCATTTCCTCAAGCCAAATGCAAATTTACTCCAAAACAAAAATCTATTTGCCCATTGACTAGTCAGTTAGTAAAGAGCCAAAAGCAATAGTAAAATCAGCATCTATTTGATGTGTATACCCTTTCTAAGAGTAGATATACTATTCTAAAAAAAACATTAAAAATCAATTGAGACAGTTTTTCATTTTTAGTTGTAAGTTGTATTATTTTTTTCTTAATTTAAAAAAATTGACTTAACATTTCAATATGTAAGTTTTCTTTCCTGATTTTAAATTAGTTGCATAGGAAGCAATTTAATCAACATTTTTGCAAGTGTATTAAATATTCGAAATCCCCAAAGATATTGCTTCCTTCCTACAATATTTTTTCTTTTTTTATTTTGTAATTTTTTTGTATGCTATTATTGTGGCGAAATTGAGCGCAGCCAAGTTGACACAGCAGCTGGCAAATGAACGCAGACAGAAGAGTAAAGAAACTGAACAAAAATGAACTGAACAGAAGAGAAAATAGAATAGAATAGAATAGAAGAGACAGTGTTGAAAAAGAAAATTTGCATGCAGTCAGGTCTAATGGGCAAATAAGCTTGAAGGAATCACTCAATTGTGAAAATGGAAATTTTTGAGATTTGTGATAAATACAAAAACCTGACAGAAAAAATGCCACAAAACAACAACAGAAGCAAACAAACAAACAAACAAACAAACAAACTGCATATTCAATTTACTACCCTTATAAGCATGAATACTCATATTTAGACAGATTTGCAGTGGAATTTTCAAATCAGGAAGTTTGGGATTGAGGTTGGGCAGGTATTAAAGATAAAAGCAACATAAAAGAAATTTAAATTTCATTTACTGATAATGCGCCTCCACTCAAAATTCATTTCACAACTTTGTCAGAAGTTTGGCAAAATGTTACAACATTACAACACACAGATACACACGCACACACACACACATGGCAAACATTCAAATGACAAATATTGAAGCATACCTTATGGCTTCAGAAGATGTGAGCCTGCAAAGCTGATTTGCAGCACTCGTAACTGCCAAGTAAAAGGAACAAAAATGAGAAATAAGCAGACAAATATGTATGCATATGCATGTCTATCAAAGTATCTCTATATATACATATATGCATACATATGTGTATATCGAAGAGCATGTTCTGGCATATAACTCATCATCAAGCGCAATTTGTGTTTAACAATCGTTGGTAATCTTTATTGGATGTCGAGCTCATGCCTCTTCACTCTATACACAGTTAAGATGCATGTGTATGTGTGTGTGTGTGTGTGTATCTGTGTGTATAAACTGAAGTATGTGCACCTAAGACATCCGTAGCACTCGCTCTCCAAAGTTATCTACGTCAAGTGTCAGTACGACACACACAAACATAAAATACAAGCGCATTCAACACTGTGGATAAAAAATGTACAACTTTATGTGGCAGCTAACATACGCCTTATTTGAATTTAAAATAAAGTATATTAGTTTTGAAAACATTAGAAATATTCCTAGTTATTTATATATTACCAAAAATAACATTAAATATTTAAAACATTAGATGTTGCGACACTATGTGCCTTAAACTCTAAAAAAAAAATGTTTGGCAGAAATTTTTAATACAACAGATTTTTTAATTAACTAGGATCTTGCCATTTGCCTATTTGGAATTGAAATTGTTAGATATTTTAATTTTCTGAATATATAAAAACTACTTACCATAACATAACAAAACGACAGCACCAACTGGCAACTGAATGAAAAGTGTGCGGAAATTGGAACCTGTCAAATATCACTTTCGGTTTCTTTTCCTTATATGGTTAGTCATCCTATTATAGTCGTGAGATATCCACTCTATGCTTCTCTTAAGCACTACACATTGTACGTATTAAAATATAATATATTAATAAAATTATACAATATTTTTAAAAATAATATCATTAAATTTAACGAGTGTTTATTTTGATGAAACGCATATTTATTTAATTAAAATAATTAATTTAACAATTTTGACGCATATTTAAAGTTGAAGCTTTCATATTTTGTCTTAAATTGATGCCATACACTTATTTATTTAATTAAAATTTAAAATAAGTAAATTAAACCATTTTAATGCATATTGTAAGCTCTAGCTTTAAAATCTTGTTACAAATTTATGCCATACGCCTTTTTATTTAGCTATAACTAATAATTCTTTAATTAAACAATTTTTGTTTTTTTTAGCAGCATTTTTTAAACTTCTCACATTTATATATTGTCACAAAAATGAACGAATTTTTCCATAGTACACACACACACACACTAACTGACATATGCAAAGCTAGTGCTTGCCCTCTGCTTGCAGCTGTGCGACTCGTTCAAGATTTTTTAGTGACAACGAAAGTGTAATTGAGTGCCACACAACAGACAATTCGAATACTTGCCACACACGCACACACACACACACACACACGGTCACACACATATATTCAGACAAGTGGACAACAACAATAACAACAAAAACAATCATAAAAACTGTTTCAAGAAAATTGCCATAGTCTGAGCACATAAGCCTGGGTGCCTGCTTCCGTTCCATTCCATTCTGTAACAATTCGTTTCATTCTATACGTTTCCTTTACTTTGCCTGGCTGCCATTATGAGTTGTTCTATTTGATTTTTCATTTCCGCTCACACTCGTTGCCAATGCAGAGCAGCACGAAGACGAGGACGAAAACGAAGGACGAGGAACAGGCGGCTGTAGTAGCAACATGTGCATTGTGTTGGATTTGTAGCCTTTAGGCTGTAGGACAACGACGAAGGAGCAGCAGCAGCAGCAGCAGCTACAGAAGGACTTTGCTATAGTTGGACAGGTTGCACATGACAAGCGCAAAAGTTTTTCAAGTGCTGCATCAGATGAGCATAAAGGGCCGGCTGGCAGGATGCATGCAGGAGGGGTAACCGAGGCTGGGGGTAATCGAGCACGACAGCATTTGCCATTAAGTTGAGTTAAAGCGCTTGGGTGTAACGCCATTTGTTTTTTTTTTTTTTTTTTGTATTTTCGGAAGCGGTGACGACGGGGCTAGCCGAGAGTTAAAACGGGTTTTAATTAAAATGCCAGGCATATTTTAAGGCGCGTTACTCTGTGTTTTTCATGCACGAGCCTCAGCGTTCCGAGATCCGAATTACCAGTTCCGAGTTTCCGGCTACCAACCGGCGGAAGGCAATCGACCTCAAAGAAACAAGCAGACTGGGAGCCTTAACAGGCGTAAAAACAACTTTTATATATTGATTAACAGTTTGTATTACAAAAGAGTTTCAATGAGTTTTACTACTACTACTTATAAAGGAACGTTCAATTTTAATATGTATGCTTTTAAGCTGTTCTGCATGTTTGCAAAAACACACAAGGCAGCCATGAAAAGTTTGATTAAAAAGTTTGTTTTGTTTGCATATTATTAAATTACTAATTGAATGCACACAAAAACGCTTGGCTCTTCTATAATTTGGTTTAATAATTCCTTATAATAAGAGAGTTTTATTATTGCATAAATATTAATGTGGTGGTATAAAAGTTATAATAGTTTTTTAAAAGATTATAGTATTTAAACTGCATAGTCTCATTGTCATTATTATTTGAAACTTTTTTAATTTCTTAAGAATTTTTCTAAAAGAACTAAGAAAATTATTATAACGTTTTGATCAATAGAACAGCATTGGCTGTCATCCATATAAATAAATAAAGAAAAACTTTACCAAAATAAAAATTTTTTTTGTATATTGAAGAAGAAATTTCCTGGGATATAAAATAATTAATTTGCTTCCCTGTTTTAGTATAAAAACTCAAATTTTAACTAATCGCCCACAACTGAAAGCTATATTATAGAGAAATTTGATTTACTTAAATTCTAACTTAAAAAAATAACTAAAATAATCTTTGTATTTAATTAATTCATAACGAAAATAACGAAACCCAAAATTGGTAAGATTTGTCAAGAATCTTGATGAATATAGGAGTCTTTCATACAAGAATTCAACTCTCGATAATTTTCTGTTAATTTTTACATCTGTTAATTTTTACATATGTAGCAGAAAGAAACATCTGTGAGAATAATAATTAAAACGAATTCAAAACTTAGAGTTAATTTTGTATAAAATCAAATAGAAAGATTGCGATTCATTGATTCAATCAAGAATAATAAAAATATAAGAAAAAATCAAATTCAATAAGCAAAATTAATCTCATATCTGCGTATTTATCATATTAGTTGTATATACAGGATTGTCATATATAATCATGTAACGTTCTATTTAATGTTGACAGTTTAAATAACTCACAGTAATATCAGTTTACTAGACACACACACATAGCTAATAGACTAATTGATTTCTGGTATTTGCGGCCGTACATATTCGCATACTCATATTTTAACTGTTCCCAATGTGATGACCATGATTTAGATTTGATTCGGATGTCAAATATAATGAGAGAATGGAAACAGCAGGAGCAAACTCTGACAAATTTGATACGTTTTATTAATTTATATATTTAAGAGCATTTCTCATTTTACACAATGTCGTAACACAAATTCAAATGCGTTTGCGGTAAACTATACAGTTTTTAATGCTAAAACAAACCACAATAACAGCAGCAGCAATTACAAAAAAAATATCAAATATAACAGCAATTTTTTTAGGGGCAGCAAATATTAAATACCCTTCATGAAATCTAAAAGAAGATATGATATAAACTTTGAAGAAAAAATATTTATACCTTTTTATTTCAATAAATCACATTTTTATAATTTTTTTCCATTAAAACCCAGTGGAAACTAAAGACCTATAGGTAATTTTAAAAAAGGAACTTATAAAAATCTTTAAACAATTAACAAATACAAAATATGTTATATTTTAATACATAATGAATACAAAAATAATTTATTAAATTAACCTACTTAGTAGAGAATACTACAAGGATTAATATGTAAAGTAAAGTTTATATCGATTACAGTATAATATAGATCAATACTTTAGCAGGCTTAATCTCAAATTATATTTAAAGTTTCCTACTTTTCACCATATTTTAATGAGAGTTGAAAAATATCTAAATTTTTGTGTTTAATGACAAAATTATAATACCCCATGGAAAGAATAGTAACCAGTACTAGTCAAAAGCAAACGACAACTATAACTTAGTTCAAGCTAAAAGCTTGTGCAAACGCTAATTGAGTTTTCTATGCTCATGTCGGATGATGGTTGCCCACGATTTGTAATTTAATTGAAGCGCCTAAGCTGCACGAAACCCGGGCAATGCACTTTAGACTTGAACGGACAGTTTGTTTTTTACAAAAAGTACCAAAAAAAAAAAAAAATATATGAAAAAATGCAAAACTGTTGACGAATTTGTCACGCGCAATCAACGAGCGTGGTAAGTGCTCTTACCGGGCATCCTTGTGTCTCCTCTTAAAAACCAGCATAGCCACATCTATGAATTATAGAGCATTCAAATTTTTCAACTCAGACTGCATATATCAAGGTTATTTCAACTTGTCATTCACATTGAAATTATCATATTTCTGGTTTAGTAGATTAGTTGACAGCTGTCAAAAATATTGCTGGAAATTTGTCACTAATTTTCTAATTCTTTGGCTTTCTCTCTTAATCTCTGTGGACATAGACTAGTTGAAGATTAAAGTATATAAATGAATAGCAGTATCGATTATTATATATTTGGATGTCAGCTATGAATAAAATAAAAACTAGTAAGTTAAGTACGGAATGAAGTACTTTAATGTTAAGACAATTTTTCAAGGTCTCTTACTTGTCACAAGTTGCAAGTTATTTTGGGATTAGTTGAAAATAGATAACAGCTGCCAAAGGCTGTCTTTCTATCTCTCTGAAGCCAAGCAAATTCTAGAATACAACACACAGATAATTGTATTGATTGTCATATATATTACCGGCAATATTTTGTAAACCCCATTAAATGTTTTTCCCTCTACCCAAATACTATCTAATCAGCATAGTAAAGAACCAAAGCTAGCGCAAAGTTAAAGTAATTTTAAACGTAAAATAAAAAAATACACATTTAAACTGAAATTTAAAAAAAAAAAATTCATTAATTCACCACACAAATACAAATCCAATCAAATTGGAATTTTCAACAAATAAAAGCGTTCACCGATAAATATTTTAATTAACATTAAACAGTGTTAATCAAATTCACGCAGTTAACCGCAAAATGACAGCACCTGTTTTTCAGGCTCAAATGTTCTTTCATTTGTCTAGCTAAAAATTAAATTTAATTAATAACATTCTTTTTTTTACCAGACAACAAAACAATTTGTACAAGTAATTAATAGAACAAGCCACAAATTCGTAACCGTTTATAATTGATTTACCACAACAAAAAAAAGAGGCAAATACATTAAATCAACATATTCTATAGAAATATCCAAAACAGGATCACGTCAATGACAACAGTTGCAAAGTTTTTATATTTTTAGAAATTCGAGTCTCCAATTACACAGTAAAACGTTGTACTAGCAATATGAGAGCGCAAAATATTGAATAATGCTTTATTGAAGACTGCTCAACGAATAGTTACCCTTTTCACTAATTTTAATGGTGACTTACTTCCGAATTTATTATCTATACCTACGATTTTTTATATAATACAAGTGTAAAAGTTCTGTTTTAAGTATATGTATTGCAAGTTTTGTTTTGATAAATGTTCTTAATGGGAGATATTATGCATTAACAATTCTACAATATCTCTATAGGATTCCAAACTTTTGTTTTCTTGGTAGATTCTCAGACACAATGAAGCTCAGCTTTTAATTCTGATCCACAATGTTCTACGAGTATACAATAAGATAACAAATATACACTTCAACGCCATAAATACAGGGTAAAATTACTAATAATGATAGCGTTGCGAAAGTTTCAATAAAAAAAACCATTTTGTAACCCATGCAAAAATATCAAATTGCATTGCACAAGTTTTCTATTTGTGCGTACTTTAATATTGTCAATCATATTGATGTGAGGGTAGACCAATCGTCGATAGTTTTTGCTATATTGAAATTTCAAATTGGACAGAAGCAGCAGCATATTTGTCACAGAATTTGTTTAGCTATATATTTCCATATACGCAATATGCATTTCTGTCGTTCTCTGTATATTTAGCCAATTTTCAACAATTTTACAAGAGTTTTGTGTATTGAAAATGTGTCAGCTTGCCCCGTACACATGCAAAATGTATGTTTGCTATTTGAATTCGAATTAATCTGTCTATATATTGTAATGCGCTTTAAATTGAATTTACATACAATTCAAAAATATATGTGCCAGCAGGTAAAGCGACAAAATCGATTTAAGTGGGTTTTAAATTCATACGTATACATATGTGGGCAACTGTATGTTGATGTTTTACTTAAATGCCCTATTAAATGTTTTTGCCAATTGAACTGTGAACATTTTGTGGGCTAATCCGTGCAACATGTGGCAACAACGATATGTGAAAAGCTGTGCTCATCATATTAGTAGCATATAAACAAAGAAAATTTAGTACAAAGTTTAGTTGGAATTTGAATATGCGAGTTGTAAATCATATATGTTTATATTTTAATTTCATTTACATTGAAAGTACATAAATTTCAGATTTAGTAGCATATATTAATAAAAGTTTGCAATTTGAATTATACTTTCATACAATAATGAAATAAAATTAAACTTATATTGCCTGAGCAACAAAAGGTAAGCTGAATCAATTTATTATAAACTGTAGCATAAATTTGTAGAGCAGAGTGCTTCAAAAACTAGATAGTTGAATTAAAAATATAATTATCATGTAAAAATCGGTGTGGCATTAAAAAATTCGTAACTTCAGTAAAATATTTGCTTACCCTGGTTTTTATTTAAACATTTCTCAAAGTCTCCCATTTTATTGTTAAATGGTTTTTATTTTCCAAATTTTCTATAAAAAAAAATGTTCCATAAGCCGATCTTACATTTATTTATTAATTTATCATAAAAAAATAATATAAATAAATTAACTAAATTAAATTAAATGCTTTCGGTTTCCTAACGGGTTTATTAAAATGCAACACATTAAAATAACTTTTTTTGACTTATTAAATTTTTTGTAATAACATTGATGTCTTGCGTGTAATTTATAAACATTGTGTTGTGCTTGAAATAAAGAGTATCTTTTAATAAATTAAATTCCAAATAAACCTAAATTATTAAACGTATTTTGAATTGAGAAATTATATTTACTCAGAAAGTATTGATAGGTAAAACACATGTTTAAATAAATCTCAATAAAGTCATAACCACTCCATAAGCTTATGTTACCCAATGCTGCGCTATCTACAATAGTTACACTTTCACTTTCCACAGAAAATTGCAATTAAAACTTGTTTTCCACTCAGCTAAGCTAACGACTTTATTGTGTGAGTAAATAGAACGCATTGTAGTCTTATTTAAGCATTATATCCATGCTAGTTTTTATAATAATGATGTGCAATTTGCTGGGGTCTTAACTTTCATGAGTACAAATAAAGCGTGGGCTGCTCCGTGGTGTAGGATATTAAAACTACGCAGCACTCATACGCCATGTGGAAACAAGGGGCAGGCGGATAGGTAAACGAGAATCAAGAGTGGCACGTGTGTACATTTTTAATTATGCGAACACACACGTACACACACGCACATACACACGCTGAACACACTAACCGTGAATTTTAAACGGCTGCAACTAACTTATTAAAATCAACTCGACTACTATGCAAATATTTGGCGAACAAAGCTAAATTAAAGCCATGAAAAAGCGAGGTCAACAATGGTTGACCTAATCTCTGGCTGACCATCTTTTGATGGTCGAGTTACTCAGCCAAATTGCCAGGCGATTTGCATGACGATAGGCAGCCAGGACAGGACAGAACAGGACAGAACGCTCAGGCACGGAAACACAAAGATGCACAAGGATCTACGGCGCCCCCGCGGCGACTGATGCTTTAGACGAGAATCGTATTAAAAAAAAAAAATAGAAAAATAATTTACAGTTGCAAGTTCTCCGAGTGGAATATACTCTGTTCTAAGTTTACTTTCTTTTGTCCGCATATAGAATAAATGATTTTTATTTTTTTTTTAATAGTAAATTTAATGAAGCTATAAAAATTGGGATGCTAGAGGCATCTACTGAATTTTATAATTTATTTGAAACGTATCAAACGCAGACTTCACACACCGGGATTCGACAAGCTCAATATACTCTTCAGTGATTTTATCAAAATAGTGTATTTAAAATAATAATGAAATAAAGGAATACAAGTTGTAATGCCTTGTAAAGAGCCACAAATCCTTTTTGTAATCCAGCTTTGTGCCATGGTGATGATAACCTAAAAGTGTGCAAAGCCGATGAAGCTAAAAAAAAAAAAAATGGTTTGTAAACTACAACTACATAAAATGTTGGGAGCGAACAGGACCAACTTTCATCAGATGTTAGAAAATTGCTTAATTTTCACAGCCAGAACGATAGAAATATAAACCTGAGTATATATATATATATATATATATATATATAAATCGCAATAGCACTGAGACCCATCCCCAGGAAAAATCATTATATGGCTCATTTGTTTGCGCCTCTTGAAGAGCTGCTTATTATATTCTGATTATTTTTGGCACGCGTGTTTCTCTGACATCAGAAAGAACAATGCAAAACAAGAAATTAAATTACCCACGTTCCATGACTATTGAATACCCTATATATATAGGCTTAAAGTGGAAAACATCGCGCTATATTTTATTTTTGTTTGCATTTAAAAGCAGGACAATCGATGCAATCAGTAGATTGTTTTGTATTAAAAAGTATAACTTCCTATTAATAATTTATAACTTCAATCAAATTGAGAACGCAGTGAAGAAGATACAAAAAATATTTTGCTGTTCATATTTAACCAATACAAAAAGCTATCGATAATTAACAATTTCGATTAATTTTATTGTTAATTATGTGTATGAAGAGACAAATATTGAACATTTTAAATACTTTATTATTTAATTCTATTAAGTATTATAATATTTATTACTGAATGGTTTTGTGAGGCTGTTAAATAGTTTTGTAGGGTTTTGTAGTTTACAGTCGTGTTACATACTCTCAACCAAAACCCTATAGGGTATTAAAAACAAATAAAAAAAAAAATTAAAAACAGAAAGTACAATACATTTTCAACAGACTTTGCTGCCACAGTTGTCCATTGGCTCGTTGTAAACAAATTCATAAATATATGTATATACGGCAAGAGTATATACAAAGGACTAGGCCTAAAGAATGGCCTCTGCCTTCTTTTCGCATAATTTTTTCATTTCTTTTCCTGTGTGTGTGTATGTGTTTGTTGGAGTGCAAATGTGTGTATCTGTGTGTGTGCATCGTGGCACTGGTCGTTTGGCCTGCTTTGTCCATAATGAGATATCTCTATTTCTCTTTTGTTTCATTTCATCATTATGTTTTTTTTTCTTATATTTTTGGGTTTTTTTTTTTATTTTGGTGCTCTTCTTATTATTGTGTGTGTGTGTTGTTTTTGCATTGGACAAATGCCGTTGGGAAATTCATGCAATGAAAAATAAGAGAAAAAAAAACTGAGGGCTCAAATAGCAATGATGCCGTCGACGTGGCCTTATTAATTAGAACACGCGCCTTCACTTTTTTGCCCAACACCAACCAGGATCTTTTGCTTTGCATCTTCCCCTGTCTCACTCTCAGAGAACTCCCTCTCTCGCTCTCCCTTTGTTTCTTCTGCAAGGACACACATTTTTAGGCAATTTAAATTCATTGCAATTTTCGGACGGTTCAAGTGTTATTTGCATATGAATGACAAAAGTCCACGAAAAAAAAACAAAAATGAAAAATACACAACTGAGTGAAAAGTCAAGGCAACTGCCATGACCGTCATATTTAATAATATAGCATTAGCAATCTACTTTAGTTAGCAGCTAAAATAACGGCATATATAGTGAAACTTCCTAGTAAAGCACTGCATTTTCACTAAATGCATCGATTAAATTAAATGAAAGTAAAAAAAAGTTAATTCAAAATATTGACAGACTTTATAAAGGTTTTACCCGCTTTCTAATTTTTACCTCTTGCTGCATAAAAAATTGATTAGAATTTCGAATAAATTGAAATTTGAACCGAATTAAAAAAGACAAAATTCATCTATTTTTATTTAAATAAAACTATAGACTGTTTTGTTTTTTCGTTTGTGGATCAGGTAGCCCTTTCGTTCTAGTTGACATTATGTCAATTTTGTAATCTTTGAAATATTTGCCTTATTACACATCCAAGCGCACATCAAAATTACTTAGATATTTATATATAATTTCAATAATTTGCGTAGGAAACGTTGGACAAGCTGTTTTCCTGCCATGTCCATCCAGTACCGTCTTTTTGCTCGTTTAATTAAACCTGGCGTGATACTAAGCCAAGAAACTAATATGCAAATCTTTAACTATGAAACGCTAAGTCGTGAGAAAACCGAGCTGGAAACGGAAATATGTCAACTACGCAAAGAACAGGATAATATTGAAGATAATCTAGCCGAAGCATTGGCCGTAAATGAATTTCAACATTGCATTTGTGGTCATAGTGCAGATCTAATGCCAACTGAGGAGGAGCAATATGCTGTATTTAAGCAACATCTCGGCCGTATCATTGACAAGCTGGCCAATAAATATTCGCGCCAAATATATCTGGAAATTGACATGCGAAAGGCAAAGCAAACAATTGAAAAGGGTATTATGGCGGCCAATGAACTGAATGCCGCAGCAGAAGCTCAAATGGACTAAAATTATAAAAGGACGAGTTTTTATTACCCTTAATTGTTATAGGCAAGTTTCAAACTATACAAATTCTGTTATATTAATTTATCGAATTACCTGCAGGACTTAATTCCAGTGCGGGTCAAAACTTGGTTCTCTAGTTTAATTTGGATTTATTGAATTAATTGTGTTTTAGTTACAATCAAACTTGTTATACAAATTTGCATATGTTCTCGAATGATGCCTCCATGCTGCGTATGCGCGTTAAATTTCGCAATCAATGTATGTGTAAAAATAAATTAAATAAAACAAAAAATTATTGTCAATTTTAGTGGACAAATTATTATATAATTTCCTTATAGTTTCTGTGCAAAAAAAAATTTATTGCAATTTTTTAAGTAATTTTAATTAAGATGTAACTGAGTTTAATATGATTTTAAATCTAATAGGAAGTTGGTCCATTGGCTGTTGCTTTTGAAATTCAATTTATAGCATTAGGTACTAAAATCAATAATATAGAATTATGTATTTATATATTGCATACTACTGTATAATTTCAATTGATATTACGTATAATATTTCCAAATAAACTTCGGTTTAAGTCTTCATTAATGGTTCGCACTGTTGAAATGAAATTAAAGCCGCAGCAATCTCATTTCCGTTTTTATTTTTCATGCACAAAAAAAATACAAACAAAGAGCGAGGTAGAATTAACAATGAGGAAGAGAGAGAGGGATGAGTTGCAAATTAAATTGCGTATACGCACAGTTGCCGCTGCGGTAACTGTGGCCACGTTGTCGCTGTTCGTGTATGTGTGTGTTGACTCTATCGTTAAGTGCATAAATTGAATAATGCGTACCATCTGCAGTGTCAACTGTGCTCAGCGATAGAGTTGCCAGATCACTCGTATATATACACACATTTGCGCTTTTAAATTTATTGAATTTCCTTTTGCGGACGCTGCCAAACGCAGGAAAACGAGCCACATAAACCATTATTTTATTACTTTATCCAACAGCTGAAAAATCGCCACAATTTTACCAAAAATTTCATCAGATTCGCAGTTGTAACAAACAACGAGTGCAAGAGGAAAATATGCTTTACTTTGAGATATTCTGTAATTTAATTTAAAAGTTTCTAAATTGCACTCAAATACCAGACAAAACTGAGAAAACTGTTTGCAATTGTTGTTAAAACAAATGTTCTTAAATTGGAAAAAAATGCTATTGAAAAAATCTTTATTAAATTTTCACAGTCGGCTGCAGTCGAATAAAATAAATATAAAAATGATGCATGCCCAATAAATAAATCATTAAAATTGGGACTTCTACTAAATTTTTAAAATTTTGAAATAATTAATAATAATGTTACTAATATTTACCCAAAATTAAGTGACTTTAAGTCATTGATATTGACGCATTCTGAACAACAAATATAATTTATAAACTAACAAATACCCCCTGCTGTCTGCACAACATTATTATACCCATTAAAACCGATAAGAGAGTATAATAAACTGCCATTTTGTTATAGTTTATAATAAATATAAAGATTTTTTGGCAATGCAATATGCGATCATCTGTATGTCTTCGGGTTTTGTATTTATTTATTTTTTTTTTTTTTAAACATATTGCACATTCAATCAGAGTTATTTGAATGCAGTCAAGCAAAATGCAAATGAATACATTTAACAAGTTGAAGCAACTAGCTGCTGTTGCAGCTCAGCACACAACTTAATTTACATTTATACCACAGAGCCTGGACTAAAAGCAAAACCCATATAAACGCAAAACTAAAAGTTTTTATTGACATTGCCGAAAACCACAGACAAATGCATATATTTAGTATATGTACTTGGTATATATATATTCGTATTTGTTGTTACTTGGCATTTGGGTTAGCATTAATGCCCAACGATTTCTTCATAAGATGAGGCTACACTTGCATTTTACATGCTGTATAAACAAAGACATTGGCTTTACTTTAATTAATTAAATTGTATTGGCACAAAACTCCCTCAAGCGAGACTCTGGCTAGTCTTTGACTGTCTGATTAACTGTGTGGGAGTATTTACAAATTGACCAACCAGTCTGTAGATTGTTCCAATTGGCAGTATTCACAGCACAGCACAGAAACAATTGCAAATGCAAATTATGTTGCCAGTATTGACAGACAGACAGACAGACAGAGTTACTTCCTCATATACTTTATACATAGAAGCAACCTACAGCAAAATATAACCACTCAACTGAAAGTCACGCACTTATCTATCTATATCCATTAGCTGCGATTTCTTTTCACATTTTTTTCAACTTCAGCTTGATTGTAAATCAATGAACAATTTAAATCACAGAGCCAATCAAAATCACAATTCATATTGCAAGCATATTATTGTAATCTTTAAAATAAAGTCAATACTAAAGCAACAAAGCTATAAAAATTCATGGCAAAAGTTATGCCTTCAGCAACTTTGTAGCAACTTTTTGACAAATCAAAGCAAAATATTGTGATAAATAAATTAAAAACACTTTAGTGTTTTCTTTTTGTCGGTGAAATGAAAAAACAAACAAGATTTAATGCAGCTAAAAGAAAAGATTGCAGGTAGTTGTGATATAAACATTAGCAAAAATACAATAATAAATAAAGATATAAAATATAAGTTAATTTATAAAAAAAAACTATATATTTAACTGTGTTGTTTATCAACGTAAGAGAAATAAATAAACAATTGGCTAAAGTATTTTGTATTTAATTTGTAAGGAAATATATATCAAACAAATAAGTTTTTACGAAAAAAAATAAAACTTTTAATTAGTTAGGGTTATAATTTTGTTATTTAGTGTTTAATTTATATCCCTAAAATAATGTTGTAGTTTTTATACATATTATTCTGACACTTTGAAGCTATGACATATATTCAAACTTTGAATAACCATTTTATTTAAATGTCAGATTAATTTTTATTAAATGCATTACATATAATGACTGTCAATTTTGTGCAATTGTTAAAATTGAATTTTGAGCTTGTTTGGCCTGACATTGAGTGAAGAACAACTGACAGTGCACTCATTCAATTATATTAAAATAACCAATAAAACCACTTAAAGATATTCAATGCGAGCTCATCAATAACAATTGCATGCCATAATTTCAACTAATTTGCAAAACGAGCAGCCACTCAAAATTATGAAGATTTTTCTTCAAGGTCCCCAATGTTGAGTTGCATCCACATATTCAGCGAAAACCCCCCATTGATTATGATAAATTATCGCTGCCTAGCATAAGCATATTTCACAATGTGCTGGCAAAATAGAATGAAGCGATAATGAGGTGTTATTAATATCAACTTGTGACTTATTTAGTGACAAACAATGGGACGACCAAACAAAATTATGCAAAAATGTGCGCGACATTGATGACGGCAGTCGCTCGGTGTACCGAAAGAAGTATCTATAACAGAGCCTCAGAGTATTAACCCGTTTGGGGGTCTTTAGAAATAACAACATCGAAGAATATTGCAATTTTAAGAGCTCTTCCCGACTGTGTTATGCTGTGTTTACATATTTATTGCTTTTGTTGAAAGTTTTGAAAGAGAGTTGGACTAACAATTAATTTGTTAAGGTATTTTATGTGGATTCCTAAGAAGTATCCATATTTTTTTCATTGATTCGATTCTATGCAAATAAAGGATAAATAGATTTTTACCTAATTAATCAGGACGGGTTATTCGGGAAGTGAAAATCTTGAGACTTTAATTGTTAAGTGGATATAAATACACATCGAATAATTGTTTATTATCAGTAATAAAATAGTAAATAATTATAATAATTATTAACATATCTCTACATAATAAGTACGCGATCGAATTCAGTAATCTTTAAATACAATATTATTTTCCCAATTTTATAAGCATTTTTTTTTTGTCACAATTTATTTGAATAATTATTTCAGGAATGTTACAAGTTATCGCACATCACAGCAATTTATTTACAAATAATTTGAATGTTAATGAATACTTTGAAAATTTTACAAGTAATCTAGGATATATATTGATAATTTATGAGATGTTAGCTTTAATGAAACTATATAAAAATTAATTTTTTTTTGACAAATGGTTCAATCAAATATATATCAATTGAGTTTTTTCAAAAATCGCTTTTAATTATTAAATACTTAATTTCACTGTCTCGTATTTATAAAGTAAACGAATATACTGCCTTTTTAGCATTTCTGTACAGAGTATAATAAGCCGGCACTAGGCGCTCTTCAAAGTGTCAAGAAAACAAATGACGGTCAATTTCTTTTACTCCTTTCAGTTCTTTTTTTTGTAGTCCTTTCTCTCATTTTTTTTTTTTTTTTTTTGAGCCCAAGAGTGTCTGTTTGCCATACATTGAGTATACTTGCCCAGTAAGTTGGTGGCAAGTGTTAAACTTTTCTTATACGCAACGTTGCCTCTGCCACTTGACAGGCCTCAAGGACGCAGCGAAGCTTAAGGCAAAAAAGTATCCTTCTAGGACAGGTTGGTAACTTGAGAACATAAAAGGGATTTGTTGCGTATAAAAGAATAAAATGAAGCTTATTAAAACGAAAGGCAAGTATTAGATTTAAATGCCCCTAATGCGTATAAAACCCATCATAAAAAAGTATCAAAATATATATAAATCTATTATAAATTCAAATATTCCAAATTATGTGTGTTTTCTATTTTTTATAATTTTGCTTGCAGGTTACACTAAAAATCAATAGATACATATATAACACAGCCTTCTGGCCTGCCACGTTTTATATAATTTTGAGTTGTTTTTATTTTTTTTATCTGTGTAATCTGCTTAGTGTTCATTTAATTGCCCGAACTTTAATTAGCTAATCAAGAATTTATGCATCATTAATTGTGTTTAGAGGTTTTTCGTTTCTCTTTATTTTTGTGGTTTTCGGAGACAACTCAAAAATGTGTGAAATTATATTTTTACAGGCTAATTATATGCGCGTGGACGCATAATTTTCTATTTATTTATAATGGCGATTTTCTTAATTAAACAAAATAAATTTTCAATTTGGTCTACGTTAATTTGTATACCATTAACAATATAGTCATTTGAAAGTAAAGAAATATTTATAGATTAATTTATTATATAATTTATTTTAATAAACATAACTTTAAAATGTATGTATTATTAATGTATTAAGCATGCATTTGTAATTGAAACATTTATTCAAAACACTTAATAAATTATTAAATCACTTCATGTTCACTTTACTAATACGTTAGGGATATTATTTTTATTAAAAATAACAAAGTGCTATAACAGCAATTTATTTATAGATAATCACACGTTGCTGACACAGACAAACAGTAGACAAAATAGAAACAAATCTCAAGTGAATATATATTTATAAATAAATATATTGCAAAAATAATTAAATTAATGTCAATTCGGGTCATGGGCCGAATTTCTGTTGCAAAAAATATAATATTTTTACTGGGCCTTTTCAATTTGCCTGCCAAGCAAAAATGGCAACCTGGCCGAGACGCTCAGAGAGTTGGCCAAGCTGAGCTGGCAAAAGCAAACAAAACTGGCAATAAAATATGGTCAGTGTGATAAGGCCGATAAGTAAACTATGCCAGTGCCCGATTCTAGCTGAATATATAACAATAGACAGCAAAAAAAAACACACAACACAACAACAACCGTCTCATAAATCAAAACAAATTGCAAAGAAATGTGCGCAATAAAAAATATATGTTACTCGTTGTAGCAAAAAAATAAAAAAAAATTGTTATTTAAATAGATGCGCTGACAATAAAGGTGGCACAACAATGGACTTCGAAACCAAAAGCAATCTACTCATCAACTCACCAGGCAAAATGGTCAATTCACAACGACGCGACGGTTCAAAGACACGCAGCAAAATGAATCATCAAGGAAGAAGCTGGAGAAGATAGAAGGAGTTGGTCCTCCTAGTTTATACCATAATGTTGCTCAATCATGTAAAACATGGGCAATTAGCAGTCCGAGCAAGAAGCGCAGAAGGCTCCAAAGATAATGCATTGCGCCCAGTGGGAAGTTAATTTCACAGAAAGGGACAAAATACATACAATGGGATAATTAGCTAATTTAGCGGAATACAAATCGAAATTAAAGATTTGAAATAGCATTAAATTGTTTAATTTGTTTAAAATATTATAAAATTAAAGCAAGGAAGAGTATTTTTAAAGCGGCAAAGATATACACCCATATAAAGCGATCCATACAATTCGAAATTCGTTTTAAAATAGCTTGATGCATTCTTAAAATAAAAAAAAATATAAAATATAATATGAGCATGGAGAAGTAGATATTTTTGTGATAGCAAAGAAATGCACATTGTGGCAACTATAAAAATGTATAATAAGGTAATCAATCCAATTTAATGTTAATACTATATAAATTTTCAAACCCTGCTCGTTTAAATTAAACATTTCTTGTCAAAATTGCCATACCCACAACAAGCATATAATGATAATTAATTAATAAACTATCAATAAATTAAAACAATATTTGCTGCTTTGTTTGCACACTTAAAAATCTAGTTTATTTATTTATAAAGCCAAAGTTACCCCTGTGAGAAGTTAAAACGCTTGTAAAAACAAAAAACATTTATGCAAGATAAATATAAAAATGCAACACTTTGAAAAACAAAAAAAAAGGGTAATAAATAAATAAATAGTGAAAGAAAATGTAAAACATTCACATTTCAAACAATAACAAACGTATTCCATGTGCCAACTAAAACAAACAAAGCTTAAGCAAATATTAAAAGGACATCTGAGAGTGTGCTTGACTAGAAGTTATCCTGTAAACTATGAATGCACAAATATAAGCTGAAAAATACATTTGTTTATATAAAATATTAGAAAATTCTTTTTAATTTTTAAACATATACATGTGTTCAAAGATGTCTGCTTTTATTTGTTAGATACATTATAATACTCTTTTATGTAATTTAATAGAATACAGGGTGTAAGTGCTTCAATTTTGGTTGATGTTAGGAAATTTTCATTTATTTATTTACATTTCTTAAATTAATTAAATGACGCCAGTTAGGCAACTTGGCCCACTGTCAAAAGTGTGGTATAGGGAATGGGGTATGACAGTTGCCTCTCTGCCATTTTCATTTAGCTTTACCAGACATATTGAATTTCACTTTGGTAATTTACGTAATTGCGCAACAGAAATATGTCGCAGTATGCGGCATGATGAGGGGGGTTACGGACGAAGAAGATGCCACATACATAATTGCAATTATTATTAGTTGTTCTTGTTGCTGTTGTTGTTGCTGTCGTTGCCGTTGTTGGCGTGTGAACGCTCTGAATCCTTCCAAGTTGTTAGCTGTGTGTGCTAATTTAGTGAAAGGCAGTTCGAGAAAGCGATGTCAGATACATACATATACGATATATACTTGTATATATATATTTGTGGCATGTGTTGCATTGCAGACAATTATGTTGGCAGATAGTTGGTCAGACAGGCAGCTAGACATGCAGTCGTTGGGATATATATAAAATAGCCAAAAGATTGGCTTTAAAAGATACGTAAGGCAACAAAAATAATACAAAATGAAATAGAAAACTCCTGACGTGGACGTGTATAAAGGCGTTCAACTCCCTACATCACATATTTTCATAAAAAACAGACAATTTGAAAATATTTTTAGGTTGATTATTAAGTTTATAACAATCTCTTTAAGTGAACATATTATCTACATGTTGCTAAATTATTCTGACATTTTTATGATATATAAATATGAACGATATATATTCGAATTGCATACAGGAACCTTAGTTGGTATGACATAAATTTTTTAATACAATTAAATTTGGTATTTGAAAAAATATTTCCTTAATTAAATAAAACTTTTTCTTCAATTATATACTCCATTGATATCCTTAGCTCTACAATTTCATATTTAATAAATATTTGATAAATACATATTTTAAAAAATAAACACATATATTCTGAATATCGTTATATGAATATTTTCTTTGCATACTTTAGCATATTTTAGTATTTTTTTCATTGCACACTTATTTGCTATTGGCATTTTTAGCATATTTTTTTATTGCTATGCAAAATCACAAATGCAACTTGAAGAGAACTGCAAAAACAGAAAATAAAATATATTTATTTAACATATGCACATATGCATTAAATCGGTAACACATAAATTACTGCAGTCTTTAATAGAATGATAGATAAAGGGTATTACAGATCAGCGATTCACAAAGTTCTCAGAGTTGAAAAACCTAGAAAAATCATTATCCTTGCAAATAAAAAATTTCCATGACAAATTCCCATTCTAGACTTCAAACTCGTCAAAAATGTCTTTCTGGTCATAAATTTTTCACTTTATTAAGTGGACATCTTATATTTGAAAATCTGTTTTTTTGGGCAGTAAAATAAAGCAGAATACAACAAAAATTGAGTTTTTTAAATTTTAAGTAATATATAAGACAAATTAATCTAAATAAAACCCAAAAATCAAAACAACCAAGAAATCGCTAGAGTTCTCGCAAATTTATAATTTTTTTAAGTAATTTAATAAGAACATTTTCTATGGATTAATGTTTATGTACTTTAAAACATGCTTCAAGTTATCACAGCTTTAAGTAGCCCCGTTACCAACTTCACTGCTTATAGCGTATGTTCTCGCCCAACCCAACATTGTCAACAAGAAAACAAATCGCTGCCATCAGTTTTGAGCACAATGTTTAAAGAACATTTTAAAATTCAACAACGCAAACGCAAAACGTTATTGTTTTTGTTCTTGTTGTTGTTGTTGTTGTCTTTGTAATTGTTGTTATCGTTGCTTTTGTTGTTGTTGGATGGCATGTCTGTATATTATTTCATACGCACGTTGCTTAAGCATGGCAATAAATTTTGCGAATATTTTCATATGCGTCGTCAACAAATGCGCCAACAGCAAACGCAAAGCGCACGCAGACTTTGAGGTTGCTACAGTGCCCCTATACACACCTCCACCTCCATCTCTACCATCTACCACCCAGAGCGCCCACATCACGCGCTACTGCGGTTACACAGGCAATGAAGCATACTTCGAGGCGGGGGAACCCCAAACAACCGAACAACCAACCAACGAACCGAAATGTAGCTGACATAAGACCTTAACCCCACCCCATGTCCCTACTCACCGTTCAAGTTTTGCGTGCTCGCTTCTGGTTTCCAATACTCTAACAATGGGTATTATTATTTTGCCTATAAAACCAGCCAAGTGTGTATATTTCTAAGTTTTAATCTATCTTGAAAAAATTGCGTATATTCTTCAAAGTTGGACGATTCGATTTTTTATCAGCCATAGATTGGCTAATAAATAATCTTAGTACGAAAATCTTTTTTGTGTTTCAGGATATCTCAATCCAGCGAAACAGTTTCAATTTTTTTGCGGCTACAAACAATCCGACGAAGTTTTATCCGATCTGATTAAATTTTTATTAAAATCAGATTCAGTTGACTTTCACAAATTAGAATAACTTTTTTTAAGGTAATTTCTGGACGTAATTTATTTCTGTATACAAATAAAAAAACTTGGGTAAATTAACTTCAATAAGCTAAAATGAAACTCTTTTTTAAGTTAATTCTATTAATGAAAAAAATCAATTCAGTTATTAGTTATTTTTGAATTTTAAATATATTTATATATATATTTTAATGATATTTAATCTTAATTCTATTTAGAAATAGCAAGATTAATCAAACTACAAACAATTAATCAAAGGTTTATCCAAATCGTAACAATATATTATATAAAGTTGTTCACAATCTCACAATAATTTTGTATAAACAAACCTTCTCAAGACATTTGTATTAGAATGCCTGTAAGTGTATTTAAGTGTCAACAAGCATCTCAGTTAAGGTTACTTTCTTGTTGTAATATTCAATTTAAGCGCTCAACATGTTGCATGCCACATGAGCCTGGCGTTATGCTACCGTAACCATTTAGTGACAAATTAAGTGCGCTCGTATGCGTGTTAATTTTACTTTTTGCCCCTCCATCCCAATCTGCCACGCAGTAAAGTTTGCACAAATTAAGCATACGGCGCGTTGTGCAACAAGAACGCCCCCTTCAAAAAAAAGCTTAACGCAATTTATTAAGCATTTGGCGCTCACAAATTGTTTATTTTGTTGCGCCAAATTTATGACCAGCCAAGTGGCCCCAAAATACTCAATAAGATTGAGAGAATACTGAACTGAAGCCTCCCTCCAAATTTATGAGTCCAGCAAACGCTGGCCCCTCAGGTTAACTGTCGAATTTTATGCGACAAGAAACAGAAGAAAATCGTTTGTGTGTGCCCTTCATTTCGGACAATGTACGTATTTGGCCATTTTTATGAAGCAACCAAACAATGTGGCAATGAGTTGAGTGAGTGCATTATGACTTAATTTTTAATGCGGCACGTTCATAATTTTTATGCAGTGATAAACACCTTGCAACATATTTGCCTCATTAAATATAACCCGTAATTGGCCACTTTAACTGGTTGAACGACGCCAAACGCTGGTCACGTCGCCACGTCAGTCATTCAGCTCGCATTCCTGCTTGCCACTTGCTACTTTGGTCTTTGCTGTTGCATGCCACTTGCCAGTTGGCGGCTTCATTAGGCAACTGTCACAAGTCACAACTAGTTGGCAGTTTTGTGTCGCTTTCAATATATGTTGCACTATAGTTCTCTCCCTCTCTGATCACAGCTGCTTCTGCCATTAAACTCACCAAACCACAAATTGCATTCCTGTTTCAGAGGTAACACACACACATTTCATTTGTAAGTATTTTGTTGGCCAACAAGCAGACAAATATCAAATACAAAGTAACCATTTACAAGCAAATAAAGCTCTATTTCAATTGTTCTCAAATAGAATTTCAACACAAGTTTCTAGAAGTTAATATTGGGCGAACATTTAATTGATAGAAAGTTATTAAAGTGAGCAAATTAAAGCATTTATTGATTAGGCATTTTTAATAATAAATAAATTAAATCTAATTTAAACTTCAAATCTGTGTAAGCAAATTCTATTTAAATTATGTAAAAAATAAAAAAAAAAAGTTTTTAGTTTAAATAAAGCTCAAATTACAACTCAAGCAAGTTAAGCACTAAAATTTGATCATAAAAATTTTTTAAAATTATTCAACTTATACTAAACTAAAACAAATATTCTTCTCCATACGCAACCAACTTTATATATGCTTTTATATTAAAAGAAAACAGAATTGTATGACAAAAAATAAAAACTTCAACTAAAATAGAAAGCTTATAAATTTTCAAAAATATTTAGATATATTTTTTTTTTGCACAATTTGTAAGGAAACTGTTTTGCGGAACACTTGAATTTTATAAGTGCAAATGAGAAATGCCAACAAACATGAAAATGTACATGTGTAAATGCCAACATACAGAGTGAGAGAGGTTTCCAAAATTTCTTAGCCAAAATGGCCACAAGACATGTTTCACTTTCGCATAGAGATTGTAACATAAATATGCAGGCCAGTACAGAGTATCTACATATAATACACATATATATATGTGTAAGTATATCCGTACTTATGTGTTTTTAGTGAAATCCAAAACTATATATATTATGCTGAACTATCTTTTTCTCGTTCTCTACAACTGAAACATGAAACGTTGCACTTGGCGTTAAGCAAACAACAGACGAGGAGAGAACATTTGAAGGGAATGTGGTTTAGGGGGAAGGAGTTGTGACTGTCGAGCCAGACAAAGGCAGGATCTCACAATCAGGAGGACTCCAAAAGCAACTTGACTGACCAGTTGGACTAAGTCAAGTCACGGACATCAGAGGATGCTCATTGTTTGCAGACGTAAGTAAATGTACATAAAATTTATTTCAGCTCATGTGCTATGTGTTTCTGTTGTTGGGTAGAAAGCCATGGAAATATATGCAGATGTGTCCAGTTTCTTGACTTTGCCTTTTGTTTAAGATTTTCTATGACTTTTACCCAAAAGCAGAAGCAACAACCATAACAAAAAAGTAAAAATATAAAATAACGAACGAAAATGTTCGCATTCTCTCAATCAATGGAAAATCGAAGCAAATGCGTTGCATTTGCCAAACTCAATTTATTTTGAATGAATTTTTTCTTTTTTTAGGTACAGAAAAGCTTTAAAAAGTAAAGCATATTGATGATATAAGTACATAAGCGTAAAGAGGGCAAATATAATCTGAAAAATCCTTAAAGAGCACGGGAATTATATAAATAATATTTGTACTTGATATACTTTGCCATTTGTTTCATAACTACTTATATATGTGCATATATTTGTGTGTTCAACCAGCTTAAAAAGCGAAATAAGTAATATTGTTGGAAAAATGTGCAGAATTATATCTAACACAGGATTAAAGCCAAATGAGATTTTAACTTCGATTGTTGAGATTTCCAATTTTAAAAACGTTTTGCCTAAATGAATTTTATTTAAATATTAAGAAAGCTAGAAACAATTTTAATATATTTAAATGTTTTGTTTCTATTGCTGCAAAATGTACTTATGAATAAATTATATTTGCATAAAAAAAAATTGGAAAATATATTGAAAATTAAATAAAATAAGTATTAATAAATTAATTTTTTTATTATTTATTTGATTTATATAATTCAGATAAAATTCAGTTGTATTAGCCTAGTAAACAAGGTAACTATGCAACCCCTAAATTTTGTACTTTCAACTTCGCACAATTTTTATTAGGATAATTTCAAATTGTTGGCATAAATGTGTTTTTTTTTTTTTGTATTCAAAAACATGAAAATTTATCTGCGTATTGAAAATACAATTACAAATATAAGTTCATTTCGTATACAAGTAAACTATGTACAAGATACAATAACAATTTTCATTCTGCATACATGTCGTATGCGCAATATTACTTAGTAGCTTTCTCAACTTATGCAAATGCTTTTGTGCAAAAAGCAAACAAAAAGCGCAAAAAAACTAAAAGTAATAAAAAATGCTAATTTTATGTTATTGTTACTGATTCCCTTACTTTGACATTGTTGTGATTTTGTTCTTATTGTTGTTGTTTTTTCTGTCTCCTTTTCTTGGGTTTTTTCCGTTTTTATTCATTTTTTTTTTGTGCTTTTAAATTGTCGCCGTCATCATTTGCCGTTGTCTTTGGCGCTCTTTTATCTTTGGCACAAAACAGGAAATGATTTATGCAAAATGGCCGACGCGCAACTAATTTAAACTTGCCACACGCACACTCACACACACAAACACCCATCGACCTATATACACATGAGTAGTTTGCTGACACGCCCCCAAAAAAAAAAAAGTTGCCAAGTTTCTTTGCTCGATTTCTTTATTTTTATTTTTTTGATTTGGACAGTCATTTGAGCTCATATCCTTTGGCTTATTGAAGCTTCCGTAGCCGGATATTGCATGCTTTATTTATGCGTGTAAGGACCTCGAACCTTGACTTCAACTTAAAGAACACTTTTTGGGGCAATTTTACCCCAGGCACACATTAACTAATTGCCTAATTGCAGCACAGCACACAGAGTTTAATAAAATACAAAAAAAAATAAAATCAAAATCGCATTACGCAGAAGAAGAAAAAAATATATTATTCGAGTATATACAAGAGGCAATCAAATTGATTGTATTTGATGGCTAAGCTGTTTGTTGTTGCTACTCCAATTCCCCCCCACCTAAACAAGAAAACCCCCTAGGCATGAGCCATAAATCTTGAGCGCACTTGGCTGCCTTACCACACTCTCCTCGCAATGCCAGTTGCAATCGCCAGAGTGTCCTGCGAGTCCTGCCGAGTGTTTGCCTTGCGCCGGCACAATGCCCAAAATGCATTGCAAATAATAGAAAAGAAAGGAAATTCAAGAAAAGAAATTCTTGTTCTATGTCTGTATAAAAGCAGCGACATATTTATGCTCTATATTCCCAAAACTACACTTTCTGAAAAAGAGTGTGCAGTTTATGTTAAACAACTCTATTTTTGTTTTCGAATTTCTGAATAGTTTTATGTAGCATAAATGTGTTTACATATAGATAATTTTGTAAATATCAAGTAGAATACTGTAATGTATTTGCTTATGATAGATTAAATTGAAGTAAAACTCTTTTGTCTTTAGGATCGAAAATATATTTTTATATACATGTTTACTACAATAAATACTTATTTTTAAATTCACAAAATTCAATTAAAGGCTGTGATATTTTCTCAAAAATCATTATTCAAAAAATATTTATGAAAAAATAAAATTAATAAAATAAAAATATATATATCATAAATATTTTAAAAAAGCGCATATTTCTCATATAAACTTTAAAATAAGCATAACGGTATCAAAGGTAAAAATTGTCTTAACTTTATATCAGAAAATGTATCCAATTTTTAATTAATTTTCCGGAAGTAAGTTTGTACTATAAGAAAATTTTAGGGAGCCTTAACATGAAATATTTAAGTTCTATTCGCTTTTATTTAAATATGTAAAAAAATTTTATTTTCTTAAATATTTTATTACTTATTTGTAAAAAGTATTTCTTCTGATAGCAACTTCATCACTTAAATTTCAAGTTTATTTTTATTTTATCTAACATCAAGCTAATTTCAAAATTATTATACTCTATAATGTCTAAAATGAAAGCAATGTAACTAAGAGTTGGAGAAAGATATTGTAGTTGTCCGTCTTCTAATGCCCTACTGTAGCCAAAAAGCTGGGGCATATTGCATTGTTGGTTTCAGTTTTGTTGGGTGCATTAAAAAATAAACGACTGTGGCCAGTGCTCAATTTGGAATGAAATTGGCGAAAATACCAAAATTTTATACAATGGCAAAATGCAGCAAAGAATAAAAAATGAAAATGGTAAGAAAAAGGAAAAAGCAGCAGAGCACAAATTGAAAAGCCATACAAATCAAATTGTGTGGGCGGTGAGGAGTTTATTTAAGTGTGTATATATGTGTATAGTATGTGTATGTGTATGTCCTTTTTTGTGGGTTATATAATTTATAAGCGGCCATCAGGAGTGCTCATTATGTGGCACAAAAATAAGTAAGTGGCACTCGTTTATACACAAAGTAAACAACGTGCCAAAATGAACCGCTGTCTCCCTGAATGTGTGTGTGTGTGGGAGTGTGTGTGTGTGTGTGGGAAAAATGCATAAAACTGACCAATGCCAAAGGCCATAAATGTGCCTTGAAAGCACACACAATGTCGCATATGGCACTTCAGTTTTGTTGCCATACTTGAATTTATATGGCAACGAACCCAACTCAATCCTTGTTCATTGTCTTTGCCTCGATAATGCAATCAATTTTCCTGTCCCGATTGCTGTCTCAATTTCTAAAACATTTATAGGAAACAGCACAAAAAAAATCCCAATATATCTATGCTGCAGCTCTAACAGTCTTAAAATAGAAAAGCAAAATTATTTGAAGCTTACTCATATGGTTTTGTAAATTTAAGTTACTTTAAATTGAAAGGATTTATTTGTGATCATTTATGTGGGTTAAGACTGAAAAATCGATTCCGATTTCGATTTACAAAGCCCTTAAATTTTTATCTATTTTTAATATAACAAATAAGCTAAAATTAAAGCAATAAATAGAATTAAGTATTATTTAAACTATAAGAGTATTAATTAACAACATCACAAATTATTATAAATTGCAAATAAGGATGAGGACAAACTAATGTTTGATTATATTAAAAATTAGCTTTAAGATCTTATGCATGTAATTAGAAAAATATTTTATTTATTTAAATTAATTACTCAGTGCCATAAATAAAATAAAACTAATAACTAATAAAACTAATAAAACTAATAAATACAAATATATACATAAATACGAATTATTACCAAGCTTTTGACTTTAAGCGAGCTAAATATAAACTATTTACATAATAATAAATTCCTTAAACATATTTCCTTTAAACACCATCAAGCTTAAACCAAATTTCGTTCCACTTCTATAATTAAGCTCATTCGAAAACAAACAAAACTTAATTAAATATATATTGAGTCACTTAGAAATCGATTTACTGTCCTTCGCCCTAAGGAAGCTGCACTCTTCGACAAATACCCAAACCTTTGACTGCATAAATTATTGCCTGTGCTGAGTGCAAGTTAATAGATTTCTCGCTTTTTCCTAATGCAAATCAAAGACAGCACATGAAGGGCAGCAGGAGGTGGACTCGAAATCAAAGAAAGAAATGCAAAGAATTTCGCGCAAAATTTAATTACTGCCTGTGAACTAAAACCCAACGAAAAAAAGGAAATGCAAGCAAAGATGCGCCCGACAGGACCTGCCCAGAAGGACCTGACAGTCTGATAGTCCTGTACAGTACAGTACAGTTACAAAAGTCGAAGCATCAAGAGTTGGAAAGGAGCACAGTATCCGAATACGAGTTCGTCGGAGTGTAGTTCAGCTTTGGTTTGTTTATGCATATTTCAGGAGGCAACGCTGCACATTAACAGTATCCTGCAAAAGTAAGTAAGTAACTAACAGGACAAGCTGTTGGCCATTGTTGTTGCTGCTGCTGCTGCTGATGCTGCAGCAGATGCGCAAACAGCGCCTTAATGACCCTTCGACATGCCACCCACCGCCCTTTGACCTTATGCCACGCTTTTAACAAACTTCAAGAACGCTCCAACACAGCGAATATTTTGCATATTCATTGGTCAGTCTACAAAGCTTCAGGCTCGAGCCCAGACACCCAGCCCCAAGTCCTATTTCAATCCCTTTTCTCATGCCTCCAAATAACATCTTTCACTTGCTTTTGAGCGTAAATATTCCAAGTACTTTAAACAATTCATTAATTTACATTACAAGAGTTTGCTGTAGAATTTTGCAGCTTGAAGCGAATTTGAATTGAGATATAACTAGAGGCAAGTCGTGAAACATAAATTAGAGTGTATATTTATTCGCATAGTCTACGTAAAATTAAATTATGCACTGTGCACATTCAAAAAAAATAAAAGCAATTAACCAAGCACACAATACCTTGTGAAATTTTGGGTTGAAATGCGAAATGTAAGCTGATTATAATTATTTATATTTTAACTGAGAACAGTTTCTTTTTAATTGCGTTAAAAATTATTGAACTAGATTCATAAAAATTTTGTTTTTAATTTTTTTTACAATTCTACTTTTGAGTTAGAATAATTTTTATATTTAAAAAAGGTAATTTTATCTCAATGGTATCTAGCTTCGATCATAGTAAATTTAGGTTTCAGAAAATTTAATAAAATATCATATCAACCAGCCATATACCCATTTAAATTATATTATTCTTTTAAATATTATTTCGTAGTGAAATACAAAATTTGATATCACATCTTGCCCATTTTTATGAAAAAAATTAGATTTTGAACGGCGTTTTTTCTAAACTTGAACTTTATATTTTTAATATTCTTTAGAGCTATAATTTAAGAACTATTTCATAAAAATTGGTGGACAAATACAAAAGTTATTTGCTCTTAAATTAATATTGAGAAAATGTTCTTCTGTCCAAGTTCTGGATTTATTTTTTTTCTTATTTCAATGATAGTTCATCACTGTTGGTAAAAATTTTTGTAGTGCAGCCTGATTTTTAAATTCACTAATTCATATATTCAAATTTGAAAACGTAGAAAGCTTTAAAAAGAAACTATTATTTAACAATAAACAAGTATGTATCAAAAAATTCAATTTTTACCTAAATACAAGATGAATTCTAAATTCTAAGTCCATTTCAAGCAATTATTCATTGATGTGATTCAGAAATTTCTATTCAATAGTGTTTGCAAACACACAAACTCACACTTGGAAAATCCCAGTGAATTTTGCATAAATCAGTGCATACTTTTGGGCGGCAAGCAAAATTTTGCAGCTGTACTGAAAAGTATGCTACAGTTTTGTGATTTATGTAGAGATTGATACCGAGGTGTTTTTAGCACATCAGCACACAAATTAAGCACAAAATGGAAATAACAACAGCAACAAAAACAATTGGGGGTAAAAAGAATAGTGAAAATGAAAACTCATGATGGTCATCATTTTCAAGCTAAATACTTTTGCTCATTGCTGCTGCTCGGTAATTGCCAACAAGAACAATAACAACAAATGCCTTTGCCTGTCCGCTTTGCTGCTGTGCAATTTTCCATTTGCAACGTTTAATGGAAAAATCAAGCCATCAGTTTTTCAGCTAGCCGAGCTAAGCTAGCCACCCATTTGCCACCACCAACTGCTTGCTTGCTTGGTTGCAACATTGCTTGCTGTCTCTGCTAATTGCAACAACAATTGCAATAGACTAACTGAATCTGAAAGCAACAAGAACTAGGCCACAGTCGAAACATGGGCCAGTGCTGGGATCTCCGCTGCCGCTGGGCCAGGGATAACAAGCTGGGGTGCAAATTTTACAAATTATAATCGCCATTTGTCATGATGCCTCCTCTCAGCAAGGACTCTCTGCCAAGTCAGGCCTTCACCCACATCGCATTTTTATTGACACATTGAAATGACAAGGGACAGAAATAGAGACAGCTAAAGCTAAGGGATGATGTTGATGTTGATAATGATTATGGCGACTCTTGGAAAACTGAATTAGCAAATATACTCAAGCTTCAATCTCTTAGGCACGTCGCCTGCAACGTACTCCAAAGATTTCCATGCCAGGACGACATTTTTGTAGCGTATCAAACAGCATGCCTCCAAATGCATCTCGCATGGTCATGCTTAGATCCTTAATATTTCCAATATCACAGTATGCCATCAAGCCATTGTCCATCAAAGGCTCACAGGGCGTATCCTTAATCAAATGTTGATCATATCCTTTGACAGCCAGACACAAACGGAGCTGCTGACGTTGCAGTAGCAATGGAATCATTACATTCCAATTCACATGCGTCAAATCCAAATCATCCTTCACTTCATTCATTTGCTCCAACAGCTCATTATCATTTAATTCTTCAGAGTAGTCCACAAATTCGAGCTGAAAGCCATGCAGACAAATGCAACTGATTAACAGTAGCTTGAAGCATACAAATGCCATGGCTAATGATGGTTTTACAGATTTTTTTTATATTTTCTTTTACTCTCTGTATTAATTAATAGTTTATAAAACTCTTAAGAGCCCGTTCGAACGACTTGAAGCTTCACAGTATACTGTAAACTGTCTCAGACAATTACGTGACTATAGCTTCTGGTGTCTAGTTTATTTTGAAAATTACTTCAATAGTTGATTATACTCGGCTTAGAATGAAAATATGAGCAAGTTAATTTTGTGCAAAGTCTGTTTGTCTAACTGTAGTGAAGTGTTTATTAGAGAGAGATTATGGCCAAAAATATCAAATTTATTTATATGTATTTAACGTAAGTTCGATTAAAATAAATAATTTTAAGCAATTCCCAATTCATCACCGGAAAACAGCAATATCTATATTTCACTCGACTACAAATAAGCTTCTTGAAATATTAAAATAGAATTATATATATGTCTAGTACGTGACTTGGATTGGAAACAGAGGATATAGCAGTCGGGAACTATTTTTTGCACTATTCTAAATTATTTGGTATTGCTGACGTATGGGCAAACACAATGATTGTGAGTAATTCAAACTACGTCAGTATTTTAGAGAGAGCTCATTTGGAAGTGACAATAAACAATTAAATTACAATTATATAAAATATATAAGCTCAGAATTAAAATACATTTCTATATAATTCAAAATGTGAATAGACGATTAGTAATTTATAACCAATTACCTAACTACTACAAAATAAAAGGAGTTTTTGTAATTGACAAATTTTGAATTATTTCAACAGTTCCTTTTAATAAGGAATTGTTTTTCGATACGATTATTAACTATAATGTTAAAGACAAACTAAATAGCTTTTCATATTGAACCCATCATAGAGTACATCATAATTAAGCCACAATTTCAAAAATAAACAATATTATAAATATAGTTTCTCAGTTGAAATTGAATTTCATGTTTTAAACAAATACATATTTCAACAATTTTGTATTCTCAATATGCGTTGCAGCAATTCGAGTAATACTACGATTGTTGAATGTTTAACTTGGTTTTAATTTCTAGCTGGCAGACATGCTACGTGACTTTTGGGAGGTTTCCAATGCAGCACATTGCACGCTGCTGTTGCTGCTGCTGTTGCGGCTTGGCAAACTTTTATTTGTCCAAACGTTGTTGCAAATGACGTCAGTATTTAGATTGGGTAAACGATTCATTATCAAAATTAATAGTTGCAAAATTAAATTAAAAAAATATTATTAAATAAATTCACTTAGCATTAAGTGGTTTAAATAGTACTTAAAAAGCTAAAGCTAATTTAGTAAATATTTGAAATGATTTTCAACTGGAAATACATTTATAAATATGATATTTAATTTAAATTAAATTTCTCCATCTATTTACTAACAATAAATCTATTTACAAGTCTATGTAATCTATTTTAACTAATTCTTTAGCAAGTTCTATGTCACCTGACCACACATAACTTCCTTAAATATAAAAATAAAATATTTATAAACCAAGAAAAAGCTAACAACATACTTTATACATATATATCTATATTTACAAATTAACACTTCAGCAGCTTGCAGACGAAATGTATTTATTAAAAATTGTAGTCAATTATGCATTTAATACTTCATTAACAATTCAAGAACAATTTTCATTGATGCAATTTGAAATAAATGTTAATAATTGAGCAGCAAAAATCATCCATAAAAGCCCAGACATCAAGGCAAAAATAAAATACAAATTCAATTTTTTGTTTTAACAAGCATTTAATTTTTTAAATAATATTTGTTGTACATGTTGAAGCATGAAACATTTTTGCAAATGCCAACAACAGCTGCAATACATGTATATATTTGAATAGATTTTTGTTTTTTGTTTTTTTTATATTTTAACCCATAAATCCTCGGCAAAAAGTCAAACTAATAAATGTGAAAGGGACATGCAGAGACGCATTACACAACTAATTGGAGTTGGAGCTGTAACTGGGATACAGGGTCAGGAACAGGATATGGCCGCAGCTGTTGCCTCTGTTCTGGCCAGAGTCCTGAAGGGCACAAACGTGCAGGACAAATAAAAAACAAAAAAATAAAAAATAAAAATAAAAACAAAGTAGAAGAAAAAACTGTGATATTCAGTTGCCAAAGAGACTTTGTATATACCCTATCAAAAAGGTTGCTTAATTTGATCGGGTTACCTTAAAAAGAAAATGTATTTCATATAACAACTCAAAACATAACCGATCGTTCCTCTGACAACCAAATGATATAATAATCCAATCGATCCTGCTCCAACTGGAATAAGAAAAGGTTAAAACAAAATAACAATATATATGCATACTTTATAAATTCAATACTCTACACATCTCACAACCAATCTAAAATACTTTTAACAAAGGGTATATATAAAAAACAAGAAAATGATATGTAAAACTCAGTCGAACATTTAAATTATAATTTTTTAATAATAAAACGAACAAAGCTGCAAATATTGCGCCGACATAGTGCGGTTAGGTATAGGGTTACTGAAATGGAGTGCGGGGCTATAGGGAGGGATGTCCACAAAATGGCGCAGCGGCCATTTGCCGTTGGCCGGAAACAAATTACAGCAAACAATTTAAAAAATGTTTGCAAACAAACAAAGGCAACAACAAGAACAGGAACAACAACAATAACAATAACAAGAACCAAACTATACAAAAAACCGACAGGCAGACAGACGGAAATGTTATCTAGGCAATGGAAGAGACAGACGGACAGAAAGACATCGGGACGGACAGACGGACGGACATACAATGGAACGCTTGGCCAAACAGCCAGCGCCCAAGATAAAAAGTCCTTTTCAGTGTATCCTGACGCTGTTGCTGTGGCTGTTGCTGTTGCTATTGCTATTGCTGTTACTGTTGGTTCCCAGTTCCTGCTGTTGCTCCTTTGCTGCTTCATGATATCCGTTGCGTTGTTGCGGTGCTGCTTTTAACCTTTTCGTTTCACTTAGTTAAGCAAAAAATGAAATTTTTATTGCTAAAATGCATAAATGAATAGAAAATAGTTACACAAACCAAAAAACAGCATAAAAACTTCCATATAACCAAACTGAGCACTATTCAGCATAGTCCGGAGGCAAGGAGGACAGACAGTCTGGACATAGTAAAAATCCCTGCCTGCACCTGCATTCAGTTTACTCTTTCGACTTTTTTGCTGTCCTCTGCGCTATTTTTTGACTCCTTGTTAGAGCGCCAGTCGAGTCATACCTAAACAAAATGTTAACCTCAGCACTAAATCAGAATTTGCCTAATAACTTTGCCTGCATGTTTGTTTAATATTAGTTTGGAATACCCTAACATGGGTAAGAAGTTTCTAAGCACTTTGTTACATTTCATTGATTTCTTGGCATGGAAAAATTTTAAAACATTTTTATTACAATTTTGATATGAGGTAATCTTTAAAAAACTTTTTTTATAGTCGATAAATAATTTTAAAAAAATATGTTTATTACAAATTTGATATGCGCAAATCTTTGATAAGCATTTAATATAGTCAATTAACAATTTTAAAAATTTTGTATTACTATTTTTAAATGAGCAAATCTTTGAAAAGAATTTACTGTACTCAATACAAAATTTTAAATTATGTTTACTATAATTTTGAAATGCGCAAATCTCTGAAAAGCCATAACTATGATCAATATTTTATTTAAATGTTCAACTGCCATAACTACGCCAAATTACTCATTTTACATGTTTGTTAAGCCAACAGATTAGTTCTGAAAATTTTTTTATTCTATCTTTAAATTTTATTTATTTATTTCCCTCATTTTATTAATTTTCGTATGTCATATTTATCTAATGACCAAAATATTTAATTACGCAGAAAGTCAGGAAATATAATTTCCTTTTGCTATAAAAAGTTGCCATAATAAATAATAATAATGCACATTAACACGAGTTAAATTCGAGTATATTTCACTTAAAATTTAAGCATAGCGATTACTATTGAATTTCGATTTGTTTTTTAATTCTTCAAACCATGAACAAACTCTGCAAAGCTGATTTTACCATCGTTATCGGTATCAATTTCTTTCATCATATCTTGCAATTCCTCATCGGTACATCTTTCGCCCAGATTATACATACAATTTCGCAATTCAACTTGTGATATAAAACCATCCTCATCGCGATCAAATAATTTAAATGCTACCATAAGAGTGTCTTCCTTATAGTAGGCTTCCATTTTCTTGATCATTATTGTTTCAAACTCCATAAATTCCACTTCACCATCCCCATCACGATCAATTTCATTAACCAAATCATATAGTTCCGACTCTGTTAGAAATTGTCCAAACATGGTCATTGCTGTTCCCATTTGCTTACAGGAAATTTTGCCAGTACCATGTGGATCGAACAAGTTAAAAGTATCGCGTATTTCATGTAATAGTTCTTCGTTAACGTCTTTCTTCTCCATGTTTTTTTTTGTGTATATGTTTTTGGTTTATTTTATAATTATTTATTTTTTTATGTGTTGTTTTCTTTTGTTGTGTTTCTTATAGAATAAAAGTTTATATATGATGTTCCATGTATATTAAATGTTATATCAAAGCCAACTAAGTTAAATTAAACAGATTTTTAAATGTAATCTGAAAATTATATTTTTAATCGGTTAAGTATATAAAGAATTAATATAAAATAATTTTTTAAAGCTAATTCATCCCAACAAGCTTAAGATCTTTTGACTTTTTAAGTAAGCGAAATTTTTTTAAATGCTGAAAAGATTTTCCAGAGAAAAGTCTGACTGATCATGATTTCTTCTCTAAAATATCACTTATTTTAGAAAATAAATTTTTACATAAATCTGTAGACAATTTAAAGTGCGCTTTTCTGAAAATATTAAGCAAACTTTTTCCAGCTCTTCCTATTTTTGCTCTGTCAAATTTTCAAAGCCTGTAATAATTTTGACATTAGTCGAAGGAGTTTGGCAAATGAAGCTGCAGCCAGCCTCAATCAGGATACTTGCAAACACTGCCTGCACTTGCAAAATTCCCCTAATACATATGCGTAACTTTTTGTAACATTTCAATTAACAAATAATAAACAAGCTGGCAACAAAAAGCGCCTAAAAACATAAAAATTAAAAAAAAAAAGAGACAAAAGGCAGAAACTTGCATGGCCAAAACAACAAAAAACTTGTTTCCAAAGCAAATCAGAAAGTCATCAGTACTGCCAAAAATAGGCAAACGCTCAGCAGGACATTTGCATTTGGGCCAATGAAGAGTTAGAGAGACCCAAAGGAGAACTCAGTCTGCCACTTTGGTAGCCTGCGCACTTTAAAAGTAATTTGTCTCTTTTTCTTTGTTATATCACTTAGTAAAGGGTATTATCATATTGTCATCTCATGTGTAACGCGGTGAAAGAGGTGGAACGGGTGCATATAAATATCTTTAATATGCAACCTGATTAGTATGACAAACTGATATGATTTAGTCAAACGCATCTGTCGGTCTGTATGATAATTCTGTTTCAATTTGTTGTTAGACTATCTTCAAGTATTTTGGCTACAATTTTTGGCGCTTACTATAGCCAGTTCATATGCCGAAACTGTCTAAATCGAAACTCTATATATTTACGTAGCCATGGGAACAAAACCTCGATTTTTAATATTTTTTAACCAAAGTCAATAAAAGGAATGATCTGGCAATAAATCAGCTTTTGTAAGGACGACAGTAAAGACGACTTTTCTACTTAATAATACTGATTTAGAAAAATAATTAATACCACAAAATAACATTTAAATGGGGAATTGGAGAAAATTATGCAAAATAAACCCATAAAGTGATTTAAAACATTTAAAGTTTTATTATCTTCTACTAAACAAGACGTAAAAATTGGTTTAACAATTAAATACTTTATCATATAGAAACATTCAGCCAGAAATGTAACTTTTATGTTTTTTAAGAAATTATTATTAGACATACAATTTCTAAATATTATTATAATTGTACAGTGCGCTAAATATGAATAAAATGTCAGAAACTTTGTAAATTATCGCTTGAAAATTGAGTGTTTGATTGAAAAGCCTTTTGGTTTCTTATAGTTGTCTTGGAAGTAAGCTTTTTGGCATAACCTTAAGGGTATTTAAGCTTCAACAACTTGAGATACTTTTATTGTTTCTTCTTTATTTTTTTTTTTTTTTTTTTGTAAGTTCGTTTTCAGGACTCAACATGCAATTTGCATACAACTTGCATGTGCCTTAAACCCGTTGGCATAAAATCCACTTTGTTGCCAGCTGCATCAAAATTTAAAATTGCTGTTGTTGTTGTTGTTGTTAATTGCAGCGTGCTGCTTACGGGTAAGTTCCCAATAATGCGGAAAGCATGTAGCCAGAAAAAATTTTTTTCTTTTGTTGCATCAATCTCTAATGACTTTCCTTTGTTCTAAGCCCGGCAAAAATGTGTCAATTTGGGGGGAACTTACTTAGCTAAAGTGGCAGCCAAGTAAGCCTGTAAATATGTTTAACGCTTCACATTGAGGATGAGCTGTACTTAGGCGAAAGTTTTATTGAACCACTAAGTACATATATACATACGAGTATGTATGTATATGTAGCTGGGATAGTGCTAGAAATTGATTACTGAAAAATGAAAGCCAGAGTAGAACAAAGAACTTTTCAACAACTTGACATTATTCAGAGCAGCAGCCACAAGACTTGCTAATTAGGTAAACGGATACGAAGAAATGGCCAAAGGCAAGAATGTTACATTAAAAATACGATTAGTTATAGTAATTACATTATAAAGTTGACATTCTCTTTACTTAATTTCACTTTTCTTTGGTTTATCCAGTTGTACGATCTAATACACATTAATTAACGTTTCAATGCGCACTCAATCAAGGCAAGTTTTAGTTGGCTAAAGCCAATTGCATGGCTGAAAGCAACACTCAAAATGAGAAATATTATTTCAACTTGGGGTATAATGTATATTTAATACTCTTTGTGTATTAAAGTTAGTTGTGGGTTTCCTATAATAAATATAAAAAAAAATAGAGAGCATTGAGTAGGCGAAAAATTAAAAAAAATACACAGCTTTCAATACTGCAATACAATTAAATACAGCTACCACAAATATGTATGTATCTAGATTTAATAAATAATTGTTTTTTCTTTTGATGAAATACTGCATATTAACCAATTTTGTATTTTAATTAAAATTCTCCAAATATTTATTTATTTTGTTGCCAATGCTAATTTAATTTAAACCACACATCTTTTTATAAAGCACACCAAAAAGTTGACCACAATTTGTAGTGTTTATTAATAAAATAAAATTAATAAATTAATATGACAAATTAAAACTGCACAAAAAATAAGGAAATCGAACCAGAATAAATGTTCTGTATTTCGTTTTCACTTGGTGAAACTATTGTAGTTTATGAGTAAATTGTGCTCAAGTTTCAATAAGTAATTATATTAAAATCTTTCTCTTTTTAATAAATAAACTTTTTAATTTAAATGCACTTTTTAGCTAGGTAAATGAACTTTATTTATTTAATATATATTTTATTTTAGTAGTTATTGAATAGGACTTTAAAAATATTTTAAAAATTTATTTATAATTTTTTTTTTGGTAGTCCAAGAGATTTTTTTTAGAATATTTTGCTATTATTTATTTTGAACAAAATTTATTTTTATAATTACTTTTTTTAGTAGTTACTTAAATTTTGGGTTGTTTGTTATATTTAAGCTTTGATTTGAAATAGAATAAAAATTTTATAAAGAATTAAATTCGATTTCGACTGAAACCTTTTTATTTAAATATGTAAAATATAAGTAGCAAAAAAGATTGATTGCTTTTGTTAAAGAGATATTATATTATTGATTATTTCAACTTAGCTCAAAGCGCTTGTAACCAACCCCTCTCATGTGTTACAACAATTTGCATATACCCTTTCGGTTAGAGTATTATACACACAAATTGAACGCACGATTTGCACTTGCAGCTAAAGCTAAATAGCCTCGAAGGATAGACGCATTTGAGTAGTTCCAAGTGTGTGTATGTGAGTACTAAATAAATATGCAGTACATACATAGATTGAAGTTCCTATAGGAACAAACACACACTCACACACACACCCACACACACACACTCGCACACACACTCGTTATTGCACAAGTATTGACATTTGTTTGCGTTGCGCGTGAATAAGCCAATGAGTGATTGGAAAACTGTGAATGATTGAAGGCTTTGTCTGAGTGTAATTTAATTAAACAAATCTAGGCTCAGTGTGTGCGTGTGTCAAGTGAGTGTTTTTCTGTTAATTGAAAATGTGTTCAACGAACGCGAACAATGAGCCAGACATAGCTGAAAGCAATGGGGAGGGCAAGGGGAGTTTCTAGCCTTGTACTTATTCATTTATTGCTTTAAATAATTAACAGGCATTTGCACGCTTCCTATTATTGTTGTTGAATTTGTATATTGTGTATATTGTATTTTGTAATTGTGTGTACTATGTGCGTGTGTGTGTGTAATATGTGCGTGTGTGTGTGTGTTTGTTTGTTGTGCGCCAACGCTTTTGTATTTAATTTATTTGCACATTTGTACAATTTCCTAAATGCCATAAATATTAACATATGGTTGCCTGCTTCTTGACTAAAGCAGTGCAAAAAGCTAAATATATTAAATAGCTATTAAATAAACCAACTTTTTTATACCCTGTATCTAAGCATTTATAAAACTGACTGACTGACCCACGAGCAGGACAAACGGTAGAAGCTAGAAACCTGAAATTTGTGGCAAAAGCTTCCTATTATATCGTAGGATGACATTCTGTAAAAATTATACTAAAAATATATCGAGAAGTAAATTATATATAAATATCAGCTGGAGCATTTTGGCCGGAATGATCTACTATATATTATAAATGGGTAAGATCAATTAGAGTATTTAAAGTCTTGATCAACAAAGACCAGCTATCTGATTTTGTATGAAAATTTTATATTACAATTTTAAAACTCTCCCCAACATACAACCAAAATAATTACCTTAAATTCGAGTCTTATATTTATCTGCGTACAGGGTGTCTTAGCGTCAAGCTCACTCTACTTAAACATACCCGATTGTTCATCTTTTTTGCATTGTTGTTCACTTAGATGTGTTAAGTGGCTTTATGTACGCGTGTATTTATGCAAAAATAAATCATTAAACACGTGACCATTTAATTCCGAAAACGAATGTATATTTAAAATAATTACCATAATTTTTTTAAACGCATTTTAATGTTAACCGATAGAAAATTATGATTTATTTATTTTAATATTCACATTTGGTTTTTTTTGTTTTATATTATTAACACTATTTATAATTTATTTATTGCATAGATAAAGCCAAGTAGTTAAGACTAAATTTATCGTTTGTTTTAATGTTGGCTAATATATACAACTAAATTATATTCATAAGCTAAATTAAGATTTTACTAAAAGAGCAAAAAAAAAGGTAATTTTAAATACAGACTTAAATATTCGATTGGATTGATCAGTGAGGCAAGTTTTATACAGAATATAATTTTTTTAATTATACTAAAATTATCATGCATAGTTTAATATTTCCACAAATAAATTAACAATTCAAATAATGCAAATTAAATAAATTTAGCTTACTCTAGAATATTTTCTTCTTAGAACATGCTGCATTACTGCATTGCAATTTGTAATTATTCGCACTTATCAGAAATACCAACGAATAACCACAGCATTTACATATGCTAAATAAATAACAATAAATATGCAGATTTAAATGGTATTTTAAGCATTGCATAGCCTTCAACCATACCAACTATTTAACCTTAATGGTTACAATTAAAAAATTCATGAAAATGTGTGAGCTAAACAATAAATTTGCTAGCAAACGCAGAAACCACAAAATGTATTTTTATGCAATAATTTTTGCTTATGTTTAGCAACCAAAATTAAAAAAAAAAAACCCTTTTTAAACAAAACTAGTGTGTTAAATATTAAATGCCAAAGCAAAAACAATTTCATTATAATATTTGTGCAAGCTAATGGCCGTCACATTACCAAAAATGGCGCTGCATCCGGAGACAAAATGGCTATTGTAGCGACCTTGTGCACAAATAGGAAAGCAGTAATAAATAGTCCTTCAGTGAGTCTCTCGACCAGCAACACATGCTGTAAGATATATAAGTATTACAAAAAGTAAAATAGAAAAATAACAAGAAATAGAAAACTATCTTCGATTGCCGAACATTAAATATGCTTTCAAAACTATAAGCTATACAGGAATATTGGAATTAGTAGGTTTAGATGTAATATATTGAAAATTAAAAGAGTTTGCATACAGCAGCTGATGTTTCTACACATTAGTCCTATGATAACAATATCAGATACTAATTCAATCCGATTCCGACATATTTGGGAACATGTACCATCCTTGCAGAGTCATAAATCTAAAAGATACTAGCTTGCAGCTAGACAAGGCTAAATCAGATAATATATACATACATTCCAGTGTTAGAAACAGCGCATTACATATTTCTAAACAATCTTGCAATACCCTTTTGCAAGGGTATTGAAAATAATAGTCAGCATATTTCTTGAAACAAAGTGAAAAAATGTGAAATTGGCCAAAATTGACAGCTCAAAGTGCAGTTGGTGGTAAAACGGTAATGTACCATAAGTCTAAAGTAAAAGAGAAATCTGTTATATTTGCCAACAGAAGATGCTTGCCATAAACTTTTCAGTCTCCTGTGACATTCCCATGCTACGCGAAACTTCCCCTATATATTTTTTTCAAAGAAACAAAATCAAAAACTATTTGCGACTTATCGCCAGCAAAAAAATGGGCCATTGAATAAATATCAAAAGCAAATGGCCATAAATATTTCTGATCGGCTTTTCATTTCTATGGTATAAATATTTTTCCATTTTTTTTTTTTTGTTTGCCACCATTTTGTTATTTTATGTTACTTATTTTTTTTGTCGTGCACGGTTTTGCACATGGCGCAGAAAAAATATTTTTAGACAACGCGAGACACGTTAAAATCATTTATGCCGCTTTAAAAGCCACAAATGTCGGTTCCACAGACGGCCACCATCGGGGCCACCAATGCTGACAGCTGAGCAACAAGGATTTTTGTTTTGTGAAAGGGATTTGCACGGCTGTAAAGCGAAAAAGTCTGAAAAGTACGAGCACAACACACACACAATATTTGTACATAACGTACACGCAGCGTATACTTTTACGACGATAGAAAACGCGATGCGCAGCTTTACGATGCCCGCATCATTTGATTTTATTGCAAATGGGCCGAAGAGCAGCTCGAAAGTGTCAGGAAAAAAAGTAACATCGAAAAAAGAAAGTTGCCAAAATAATAAAAGAAAATCAAAAATACAAGTAAAAATGTTGCAGCTGGAAGATCACGACAGTGGTATTCTCTTTATTTAGTAGTCTGTTTATAAACTATTAAGAAAGTTTTCAGTTGTCTAAAATAAACCTGTTGATCTGGATGCAAAACAGCAAAGTCCAAAAATATCAGCATGCTTCTTAAAGAAACGATCCAACGCAACTAACAGCTATACAAATTGTCCAAAAAAAATGGCCTAATTTAATGTATAAATATCATAAATTAAACTGTTTTATTTTAGAGTTGACAAATGCTTGGACCGAACTTAAACCTTCATTCTAAGAATATTTTTAAAATATATTTATGGGATTTCAGACGTCTCCTTTTCGAAACAAAATTATATACCCTTTTGCAAGGGTATAAAAACAAGTTCACAAGACTGTTGTTCACTACAAAACATTAATCTTTTTTGTTTATAGCCAGAGTTCAAAAGGGCATCTTGCAGACAGGCAGACATTGCACAAACCCTTCACAAACACTTTGTCTATTTGCAAAAAGAGTATAAAATGTTTTGCTATCGTCGCGGTGCGGTGCGGTGCGGTGGCGTATGAGCAACGTGGCCCTGTCCTTGAGCCAGTTGCGCCCTTTGTTTGTGATTAATGCGATGATTCCGACAATGCTGAGAATGCAACGAAGCGCAGCACGTCAAATGCAAATAACCGGCGGGTTGAATATAATCAAATCGAAATGGCAACAACATCAAAGTTGACGACAACGGAAACTGCAGCACAGCAAACAAAATATACACAAATACACACAGCTTAAGGGCTGCAAAAGGTCTGAGTGTCTGCATGTTTGTGCCAAGGCCAAAAAAATCAATTAAATTATGAAATTCTCAATGTTCTTGTTGACAATTTGTCTAGGTGTGCATTTGCATTTTCCCAATTGTTCTTCGAGCAATGATGCACATACTAGAAGCTCTAAAGCTTAACAAATATTTCCATGTTTTCCGGTTTTATTGACATTTTCTATTTGCTGGCAAACAGACCAACTGACACTCAGACAGACACACTAGACAAACCCATATTTTGGACAGGTTATTACATGACAATTTTTATTCAAATATTTTTACTTCGAGCGTTGAGTGCATCTATAAATTTGCAAAAATGTTGCATACTTTCGGGTGTCATATTAGCATATGACAAATATTTTGTTTTTCTAAATGGAGCAAATGCATTGGCAGCTTTTAGTATTAGCACAAAATTCATAAGTATTTTCAAACTTCTTGTATGTTTTATAAATTAAAGAATTTTATGAAAAGTCTAAGATTAATTTGTACAGTCGTATCAAGCAGCATTTCTCAACTCATCAAAACATTGGTTTTAAAAAAATTACTCTCAAATTAAGTTCGCTCGAAAAATGATCAAAAAATTATAATAAGAAAACACTTCCCAAATTAGTTATTTCTAAACAAAATCTTAAAATACTTTGCTGAAAAAGAGATGACAAACACACAAAAACATTGCAGTCGAAAGCTCCCAAATTGGCTTTACTATTACTCAGTTGCCGCTTAAAATGAAAGAAATGAAATTATTTAAAAAAAATGTAGTTAGCTTAGAAAATAAATGAGTACAACATTATAACATAACCCTAACAACATAATTGGTCCTGTGGAAAATATCAAGTTTTAAGCGAATAATCCTTAATATCCATATAAACTTGCAGTTCAATTTATATTTCAATCAATTTCATCACTAGCGTGCCATTGACTAACCTCAATAATCAGAATGCTTAAATAATATGTACATTATAAACACGTGATTTAAAAACAAATTAAAATAATAACCTACTACATATATAAATCAGTGTATATTCATATAAGTAAATAATGAGTACTTAAAACTTGAAAAACTTTCTGCCATCAAGTTTCTATTTAAAGTTGCATTAAATTAACGCCAAACAAAATGAAATGTTTTTTAACAGAGTTCTGGACAATTAGTCAGAGGTAGCCAACAATTTAACTTTAGATTAGTGACTAGCAGCGATAAAACATCAAGCTGCTGCAGAACTTTGTTAATTAAAAATGCCACCTGGTCTGGTGCCAGTTAATATACAACTCGCGTGCAATAAACAACATGAACGGAATGAGCGCAAATTCCAAACCAAATCGTCGTAAATATATGGACTTATATACAGAAGTGCAATCCTGGCTTAATGCGCCTAATTTAAGTGCAATGGAAACTCAACAACGTCGCGAGATGTTCCAATTACGTCTGCTCTTGTTGGATAGAATCGATGAGGAATATTATATTAGGCGATATATAAAGTTGCGTACACGTTGAACCATTAAAATATAATAAATATATTTAAAGATAATGTATTTAATTAAATCAGCATTTGAAGCTGTGTTATTTCTTTTAATGATTGCATAAAGTTGCATAATGAATGTGATTCGTTTTGCTTGTTTGTTATCATCATATATAATTATAATAGTACAATAAACATAATAATAATAATAATAATAGTGATAGTGAATTCTCTTTGCTGTCTTCTGCCATGCACAACGCTCAATTTATAAAGTTATACATATTATATATAGAATATTCATATGGTATATATAGTATAAATAGCATTTTTGCTCTTGTTCCTCTCACTTATTTAAAAACTTTGTTTTTGGCGCTAATGCGAACGTTTGCCACGATTTTTCAAATTTTCGTTTTATAGAAATTATAACTAAAATTCACATTAAGGTAACATAAAGAAATTTTTTCAGCTTTGGCAATTATTAAATTAAATGTGTGATGCCGCGCAATTACAAAAATAGAAGCAAAGAATATTAATATGCAAGTTTAAACAAATTTTCAATTTGGTTAACATTTTTTGATTGTTTTGGGGTGGAAACAAAATAGATTTTGTGGGCTTATTATCTTAAAGTGAAAAGAATTTGCTGTTTTTTAGCTGGCGGGCAAAAAACGGTTTTACCGCTGCTGCTGATAGATAGGAATGTTATTTTTGACGGCATCGTTTTGCATATGATAACCAGGCGCTGGCGCTTGCGTTGCTGTTGCTTGCGGCATGCCTCCCAAATGCGCCATAGACATAGCGGCCATTTGCTGATGCAGCTGACTAAATTGATCGTTGTGATTGTGGGGTTGTGGCTGCGGTTGCTGTTGATGCTGCTGCTGCACCTGTGGCGCCATGTAGCTCTGTGTAACTGGAACTGCTCCATTTGGTGCATAAAACTGTGGCGGCTGCGCTGTAGCGCCTGCAGGCATATAAGCCTGCGCCGGCGGCGCCTGCTGCTGATGTGGATGCTGTTGTTGATGCTGTGGCGACATATAGGCATGTGCCAGCGGCTGTTGTTGCTGCTGCTGCTGCTGTTGATGTTGCTGCTGTGGGATTTGTGTTGCTGCAGGTGGCACGGCGCCAAATTGTGGTGGAAGCGTTGAGGGCGGCATCTGCTGAAGCTGTTGTTGTTGCTGCTGTTCAGCAGGCATCGGTATGTGATAATTTGTAGGCGGCTGTTGCTGTTGTTGCTGCTGCTGCTGCTGCTGTGAAGGAGCAACAGTTGTAGGCTGGGTATTATAGATGGGCTGGGGCAGTTGTGAGGGCGCTGTTACAGCATTTACATTTACCGGCGATTGGGTCAGATGAGGCGGCAGCGCTGTAAAGTAATAAAAATTTAATTAACAAGTGTTTTACGAGAATTTAAAACTAAATACAAATTTATTATAATAGCTAACAAAAATTTTAAGAATGTTAGGTACGCAGTGTGACATTTAAAATAGAATTCATTTAGCTCAATTAAATATTATACCACACTAAAAAAATGTATATATCCTTAGTATTTTTTATATATCACCTTTAAGAATAAAGTTTTACTAGCTGAAATATCATCATAAAACAATCCTGTTATAGAAATTTTGAGTTTGGGTTAAAAAATTATTGTTACATGATAATATATCAGGCGATTAAATAAATTGTTCAATATCCGATATTATTGAAAAACTGCTTAACATGTGTCACAACGCTTTCTACAATTTTAATTAAAATTCTCATTATTTAATTGTCACACTTTGTATCCCTATCGTCGTTAAAACTCTTAAATTTTCTACATTAATTAATTATACACTTACAGTTCAATTGCGGCGCATGTCCATTCTGGAATGGCATGGGCACTTGTCCTGGATAACCCGCATTTGTTGCCGTTGCAAGCGTTGTCGCATTGTTGGGCTGTGACGGCACATAGGGCAATGAGTGCATGCCTGGATAATTTTGACCTGGCGGAAAGCCACCAGCGCTGGGATAACCAGGTGCACCATAAAGTGCAGCACCTGGAAAACCGCCAGGCATAAAGCCAGCTGCAGCGCCAAATTGTGCAGCCGCTGCACGATCATCACGCATAAGGGTATGATATAGATTAATGGCATCAACTAGATCACTGGAGAGTTGTGTTAACTGTGCATGCTTGCGATCGACACGCTCCAGTTCGGCATCGATGAGCGGGCCCATTTGATGGACCTGCTGCTCCAGACGCAACATCTCTTCGCTGTCTTGCGAGGGATCCTCGGGATTGGCCTCATGCAACAAATGCAGCAAACGATCAATTTTAGCCTCATCAATATCCACGGGCTGTGCAGCAGCCGCCGCTTCAGTCTTTTGTTGGAGCAACGCCTCCTCAGCCTCAGCAGCAGCTGCTGCCTGCTTCTGGGCATTATTCTTATGCTGCTGATTGATATCCAAGCGTTCGGGATCTACAGACAAATCGGCAGTGACGAAATTAGAGGGAAACAGACCCTCACCGCGCTCATTATAGCCCTTCCACCAATTGGCATCGCTGTCATCCAATACATGTATAATTTCGCCAGCAAAAAATGTCAATTCATTCTCCTCGGCTGCCTCAAAGTCATATAAGGCGCGCACAGTGCGAGATGCTGCAGCGGTGGCAGCATTGCTGCTATTTTCATTCCCATTGTTTTGTGTTGAGGCGCCACCAAACGAAGGATATAGCGAGGGATAGGCACTGCTGGTTGTTGAGGCAGCAGCTGTTGTGCTAGTTTGCTGCTGCTGCTGTTGCAGCTTGGGGCTGGTCTTGTTCTCCTTTAGCGACAGCTCAATTGCCTTGGCTATGTCATCCTCCTCTTGCTGGCTGCTGACCACATTTGGATCCTTGGCCAAACTGGCAGCCGCCGCTTTGGCCGCTGCTGACTTGCCGCTGCTCTTTTCATTCAGATTGCTAAAGTCGTAGCCTTCACTGCGCAGCTTGGCATATAACGATGGTATTAGATTCAGTTCTGGATCATTTTTAAAATCATTCTCCGCCCAGTTCTTCAACACTTGACGCATTTTCTGTAAAACACAAAACGAAAATATAAAAAAAATAAATTTATATATAGATTTCACTTACCAATGAGACTTTGGGCTGTGCTTTGCTCAGCAGACGTCTAAACTCGGTTTCAAAGTCACGCGATGCCACCTCCAGATGAAAGGGCTTGCCACAATTATTGGCACATGCATCCAGTAATGTGATGGCCTGCATAACGACATGGGGATCCGCATGTCCCATGCGTCGCATAACCGCCTTAAGGCAGTCTTTGGCCAAACGTGGATTAGTCGTCACCTTATCACACACATCCAGTATAAAGGACCAGTTATCATTCGTGTTTGTCTCGCTTGTGGCCTTGTCTGTAAATAAATAAAAATTCGAAATTTATTTTCACTGCTTTATTTTTTTTTAAATATTTATTAAGAGTTTTACAATGCTCAGCTAAACTGGAGGATTATGTACAATATGAAAGGAAACTTTAACACCGACTATTCTCTAACCCGTTGCAAAGAAAAATCAAGTCTAAATAGCATTGAATTTAAAAAAGAACTTTAAGAATTCTTTATAACGATTATTTTTTTTTAGTTTTTTATCAGAAAAATTGAAGCAGCTTTGCGGAAAAAATAACTATACCAATTTAATCCCTGCTGGATAATTTTCGCATATCCTTCTTCTAAGAATTTTAATATATAAACAGAAATAATAATTTTCAATATTTTAAATAGTTGTCAAAAAGGAAAACAACATTTCGCACAATTTTTCTTATTTGGAAAATATATTTTTTTGGATTCGTTTTTTTTTTATTTTTTTGGATTCGTTTTTTTTTTTTTTTTTAAGTTATCAATTTTTCTACATTCAGCTATAAAAACAGAAAACAGAAAATAGAACTCAATTAAAACCGATTACTTTTTTTAATACTAAGCAAAAATAATTATTAGTCTTATTTAAAATTTAAAAAAACAAAAATTTAATCGAATTTCATAAGAAAAAAACTCAGAAGAAAATTAATTTATAAAAATAAAACCAACTAGTTAAAGTGCTATGTTTTATAGATTTACTTTCATGGATTATCAACATTAGCAAAGTGAACAAAATATAAATAAAGCCAATGACTTGTTTTGAAGTGTTATCTTGGCTTTATTTGCTTATCAGTGATACGTAAGACATAGAATTCAATATGTACACATTGCTGACTCATAATGTGTGCTATTTGTGTTAAAATGCGATAAGCAATGCAAAAGAATCAAACAAAAATCAATAGAATTTTGCCACAAATTGCATTTAAAAATAAAGCAAAATAATGAATATGCATTATACACTTCAGTTTGTACAAGTTTTTGTAGATTTACTTGACTATATTTGCATAAGTTCAGTTTTTGTATGAGTCAAGCATGAACTTTGAACCTAAGTTCATTTAATTAAAGCAATTATAGGTATCAAATTAAAGCTCGAGAGTATAAGTGAAATTTCTGTGTAGTTATGCAAGGTTTTCTATTATATTCAACAGTTAAATGCTCTTAATATTTATCTAGCTTGTTGAAATTTTAATTTAATTATAATTTATAAGCCAAAGTAAAAGTTCAAATTGTAAAAGACGAGCCAATTAAAAGACTTTCTTTTAAAACTCAAATAATTTGTGAGTCACATTTTAAGCAATGTTTCCCGTAAATAAAACTTGACTCAACGCACATTTTTGAACCTAAATGTTTCTTAAAATAAAATTATTGCGTTTCAATGGGAAAGTTAAAACTGAACGGGATTTCCAGCAGCAATTATATATATTTATTTTAAATGAGAAATATAGTATATATAATCTTTTTGAGAAATCATGGAATTTTTAAATGTGATTTTTGAATTCCTCGAGTTTTAGGAGCGCTAAATTATTTAAAAATTGTCAGCTAGTGTGAAAAAGCAGAGCTGAGAAAATTAAATATATGATCTAATCTGCATTAATAAAAAATATATACAGCTCAAAAAAGGGTTTTTAAATACAAAAGCAAGCAGTGGGAGGGGTGGGTGGCTGAAGGCGCTGACTTCAAGGTCAGCGACAGGAGAAAACAAAACTTCAAAGAAGTTCAATGAACAGACGCAGAAGCAGAGCAGCAGCAGCGCAGCATCCCCAACAAAGCGACGCATGTGACTTGAAGTTGATTTCTGTTTCTTTGTGTCTGTTCTGTGCTGCACGGGTGGTTAAGGGGGGCGGCTAGCAAAAAGATTAGATAAAGAGAGCCAATAATTAAATAGCGTACAGTGTTTCTATGACCAATTGGATTTGTTATTGTTCTGCCGCATAGAGAGAGTGTGATAGATAGAGAAAGAGAAGTGAAGAGGAGAGGAGAAAACTTACCCACATCGGCGTCAAATGGCGACGATTGCCCAAAAATGCCCATCTCTTTGACCAAACGTACACTCAGCTGCCTATTAATTATTTGTGTAATTGTTGTAATTCTGTTAAATTACGTTCTTTCTTTGCTTCGCTCGTCGTTGTTATTGTGTTTGCGCAGCACTTGCACTTTTGTGTAGTGTTTTCGTCTGCTGCTGCTGCTACGCAATCGATTTTCGTGCGTCACAAATAAGACATTAAAATACGTATTGGGCTTGTTGTTCCGTTAATTAGGCAGCTGCCAAGGCACTGCAATTGATTTGAAGCAACTGGAAATTTGTGTAATTTGCATTAATAATATCGAAATAATGCAATAAATTTGCTGAATAATCCACTTGCAGCGATTTTTGCTTAGCTTTTGTGTAAAAAATGACTAATGAAGATATCGATGTTTTGCACACCAATCGATATTCATGTATTTGCGTATATCGAGCGACCACCACACAGTCAATCATCTGCAAGTCTGCTATCATGCGGAGTATACACTGTACGATATGATGCAGTTCGTGATGAACTACAGACGACTTATTGTGTGTATAGAAAATTTATTTACTTCTAATTTAAATTTGTACTAATAATTTGCTTTTGAGCTTAGTATTTATTATTTGGTTGCATAACAATTACAAATTTTTATTTTAATGTGGTCTTTAAGTACAACTTCAGCCCTTCTAAGTCGTAGCGTGTGTGGGCCACGCAAGCAACTCGAGTTTGTTGATTAATTGTATAGTGTGTGACCATCATACATATTTCAGGGTGAAAAATTTGTAATCGAAAAATAGCAACAAATAAATGAATGAAACTATCAAACGCATTAAAATGAATTACTAAAGAATATTTTGCGTTATAACGCCAATTTATAATATTATTAACAAAGTGTCAAGTTTGTGAACGTTGCTGCCAGCAGCAGCAAAGCTGCAGTGCAGTAGCAACAATTGTATTTTACTCGGCTCGCTCAATGGAAAGGGGAGGGCGCAAAGGCAAAAGCAGAGACAGCTTCGATTTGTAATTCAATTACGACGAGAATAAACAAACGCAAAGCAAAAAACCCGATATTATCATGGTATTCATACGCGATCCCTGTGGCATTGCCTGCCTGATTCTGACATACGGTGCTGTCATCTATGCGGATTATGTGGTCATGCGCTGGATCATACTAACAACAATGCCAGTGAGGTCAGTATGCTGTTTTAAAAATTGTCTATAATTTATTTACATTTGTCTGGTTACAGCATTTGGGCGCCCTTTCATGTTGTGCTGTTCAATACGGTTGTCTTTCTACTGGGCATGTCACATTTGAAGGCAGTATTCTCGGATCCGGGTATAGTGCCGCTGCCCGCCAATCGTTTAGACTTCTCCGACCTGCATACAACAAACAATACCACAAAGCATAATCCTGGCAATGGCCACGGCAGCGAATGGACAGTGTGCACACGCTGTGAGACCTACAGGCCGCCACGTGCTCATCATTGTCGCATTTGCAAGCGTTGCATACGCCGCATGGATCATCATTGTCCATGGATTAACAATTGTGTGGGCGAACGCAATCAAAAGTATTTTCTGCAATTTCTTGTCTATGTGGGCATATTGTCACTATATTCCGTGGCGCTAATACTCGGCACATGGGTATCGCCCTGCACGGAATGTAGTCAAAATGTGGTTGAATCGCAGCTGCGCATGTAAGTTCAAAATCGATATTTTTAAGCTACAAAAGAATCAGTAAAAAATTCTTAATTTTTCACTGAAATATAAATAATTATCGTTACGTTCCCAGCTTTAAAGGCCACACAAATGTTTGCAATTAATCTACTATTGTTATATAAGTACATTATTAATCAGCTCTATGTTTTTTAGGATACACTCAGTCATTTTGCTGCTAGAGTCGGCGCTATTTGGACTATTTGTGACGGCAATTATGGTTGATCAGCTGCATGCCATACTGTACGATGAGACGGCCGTTGAGGCGATACAGCAAAAGGGCGCCTATAGACCCAATCGACGTAAATATCAATTGCTTGCCGATGTATTTGGACGTGGCCATCCTGGTCTTTGGCTTCTGCCCTGCACCAGTCTCAATCATGCCTCACGCTATCACGATACGCCGCTGCTAAGTCATGATGTTTAAAGAAGGCGCGTGTATGTGTGATATATGCACTCTTAATTTTCCTTTTTTTTTGTGTGTATTTATGTTTATATTCTAGCATATATGTGTGTATATGTATATATACCATAATTTCTTATTATTTTTTATTAGTTTTTATTTATGGGTTTTTGTTGTAATTATTTTACTTATCTACAAAAACACAGGAACTTCCACCCAGCCAGCTATCCTCAGAAACGTTTTGTTTATTGTAGTTTATTTATATGCAAAAAAAAAAAGAAATTCCAATTATTAATTAGCACTTAAGTTCATAATTATTGCACGATGCGAGCCGAGAGACATACTACATACTCAACAGAAACTTGATATTTTTTTAAAAGAAATTATATTTTTTTCATACACATACGTAGTAGTCCAGATATTTAGCTATATAAATGTGTAACAAAAAAGCAAGATACCATTCAAGCATTTAACAAAAAAAAAAAGAAAAAACCAATTCATATACCAAAAAAAAAAGTAGTAAACAAAAGTAAATATTAAATGCCAGACAATTTGTGTGTGCGTATTAATAGCTCGTATTATTTATAGTCCGTATTTACTTTTGATTGTAAACACAAGCAAACAAATATTGTTTATATTATTATTGTAATTTTTGTTTGTTTATTTACCTAGTTTTTATATTATAATGGGTCAAGTTCAAATTTATTTGAATTGCAATTCGATTCATGCTGGAATGACACTTGCAATTTTTTTTGCTGTTTAAATGAGGAAAAATCAATTTTAATTATTAAACAACTGCGGAAAAAACTATAAACTTTGCTTGTAAAAAAAATAAAACTAAACTGCAATATGTAAATTTATAGTTTCAAGAGAGTAAGATATTAATTTTAAACCAAAAATTCAAAACTAAATTGCAATATGTTAATTTATAGATTCAAGAAAGAGAATATTCAAAATTAATAGATCTTAAACTTATAAAACTAAATTGCAATATGTAAATGATAGTTTCAAGTGAAATATATTAAAATTTCATAGATTTTAAACAACAAACATTTTAAATTTTATTTCAATACCGCAAAATGCAATGCTATAGAGAATCAGTTGCCGAGCAACACAATTGTAACTTGAATAGAAATTCAAACTGTATTTTATTTTAAACAAATAATTGCAGCAGAAAAATTGTAAGTGTTATTCGAACTGAAACTGTCACAAAGAACGCCTTAATATGCACTTATGTAAAACAAAAAAAAAAAAAAACCAAGCAAAAAGAAAAACAAACCTCAATCCACTTAAGCGCATTGTCTCTATTGAACAGGCAATACACTCGATTGTCTCAAGAAGTCACTAAACCAATACATATTCAACTATTATATATGTATTGTTTCCAAAAATAAAACTAACAATATACATATGAATAAGTACAAATTTGCATTGTGTATTATTTTTTAATCCAGTTCAGTGCCCAAGCCCTCAACACTCATGGTGAGCTGTTGGAGCGCCTGTTTGGCCACACCGCACAGAATGCCCTCCTGTGAGCATTTATCCTCATGTTGCAGTATCTCCACGCACTCCTTGAGCAAATCAATAGCCTCAACGAGACGTGCACGCAGCTCACCGCCACTTAGCTGGCTGGCAATGAAGCCACTCTTGGCCAGCAGCACCAGCGGCACATGCAGCTCATAAAGATTCATGGCACGCGCACGACTTAGGCCCGGCTCAAAGATGTTCAGCACACGCAACAGTTCGCGGCATAGCTGCACTTTGCGTTCCAGCAGCTGATCCGTTAACTGAACCATTTCATAGCCCTGCACACGACCGTACATCTCGATGAGCAACTGCCGCAGCCCGGTGGCAATATAATGTGATGGATGTAATATCGATTTGTATTTACGCAACAAACGCTCTGATTCCTCCAGTCGCTTTGGACCCATTTCTAGAGCTTGTACAGCATTTACCTCGGCCTGCAGTGCGGCTACAATTTGTTGCACATCCTCACTGCAGGTGCTGTAATCACAGGCACGACAGTTCCAGCTGCTGTTTGCATCTGCAGATGTGGAAAAAGTTAGGATTACTTTTAAAAATTATAATTAATGAGCCTGCAAAGCTTGATTTCAACGAAAATACTTGCATTATATGCAATTAAAGTTGCTGAAAGCTTTAAGCAGCTTACAAAGCTCATCAACTCTTGAATTTAAATTACCCGTTGGTTCCTTGGGCAGCAGCCAGCCTTCTGTGCACTGACCACACTTCAGACTGGAGAAGTGCGTCTGCAATTCGCTGGCATCCAAACAGCGCTCACAGCTACATTCAAAATATTTGCCCACACGCAGATGCATCTGCCTCTGAGCAGTACCATCCAAGGTGTAAGTATAGCTATGCTGCAGTTGCTGACCCGCTTCCAGATCAACCATGGCACGCAATCGGATTCTGTAATACAGGAAAAGTTTAAGTAGCTGTTGATGTATTTGAATTTTACTCACTTGTAGCCTTCACTAGGGTGAATACTTCTCGCCGTGTTGGGCACACAATTGTGTGCCAGGATGCCCGTGTAGGGATACAGACAGCGCAGCGGATAACCCTTGCTGGTGCGTGCCTCAAAAGCATTTACTTCCAGCACGCCCACAACCTGCATTATGAGCTCCTCGCTGAAACGTTCAGCTAGCTTGCAGGGACCACGTAAATATTGTGCTATATTCACCCGATCCGCATGCCATATGTCTGCATTCTCACGGCGTGCCTGCTCATGGTGCTCCATGGGTGCCACTTCGTTGAGCCAACGCTCTGGCTCTGCTTCCCTTGCCAGCAGCACTCTATGCGAAAGAAATAAGGGATATGGCTTAGATATTTTAGATAAGATAATCTGATATATAACATTCAAATTACAGTATGTTAATTATAACTGTTATTTGGATAAATAGAGTCATAACAGCGCGCTAAACTCTTATTATAACATGTAATTAAGCTGGTAACTATCAAATTATAAAAAAAGCAAATAGTTTGAAAACTTTGTTAATGTTTATAAAGCAAAATTATAGTTTAATCTGCATTAGAAAAAACATTAACAGCGTCAAATACACATTGTGCTGCATGAGTTTGCATGTCAAAAAGCTGGCACAATTCTTGATGAATTTTTGTGTCTATTTTTATACAATTCTGTAGCACCTCAGCGTCATGATGCAGTCCAGCTGAGGCCAATATCGACAGCCTGCAGGCATTTCATAGAAATGCACCTTAGACGACTGCAGCACAGAGCATTCAAGCTGAAAATGCAGATTCTGTGCATCCTCATTGCATACATGACACAAAGGCCAGCCACAGCTAGAACAGCGCTCCTGGACATCTGGTTCGTAGCAGGCAAGGCACAGCACTGGACCATTGCACTTGGGACCAATGGCAAAGGGCAGCTCCTGTATTAAGAGCTCACCGCTCTGCACTGTCTCACTGGCAACCAGATAGCGTCCATAGATGCGGCTAAATTCAACTGCCGTGCGATTTATTTGCACTGCGGGCGTCGCTGTCATCGCGTTGACTGTCATGGACGTGGCTGAAGACGATGCCCAGCCAGCTCGTCATTATTCGGAATATTTTTGGCAAGTTATCAAAAGATGAGCAGACGCTGAAATGGATAGGATTAGTTGACCAGCTACTATAAGCAGAGAGAAAGAGAGAGCGAGTTGACTGAGAGCAAAAAATTTTAACACCCTGTAAATCTTTCAACAATTTCCAAATCAATGTGTCATTATTTTGATCGTACTAATGTGATAACAATCGGATTATAAACATCGAAATTATTCAAAAAAAAAAAAAAAAATACTCAAATCTTCATTAGCCAGCTTAATTTAAATCTGTATGCATATGTGAGTTTGTATTTAAGATTTTTGATCACGCACTGAGTACAGGGTGTCGTCGAGTCGAGCATACTCGAACATACTATAACACTTGTTGCAATTTTGTGACTTTTCAACATTTCTGAAAGTCTCAGTGGTATCCCCGCTGCCGCATTTACCCCCTTGTCATCCACAAACTAACCTCAATGGTGTTATGCAATCCAATTGCGGACAAATCCCATCGTCGCTAACATTGCCGGCAAATGTGACACGTGCCGACGCAAAAATTTCGCATTCGCCCGCATGATCACCGGCCTCTTCGTTGGCACATTTCCCACAAATTGGCCAGTCGCACAGCTCACAGCGATCCAGCGAGTCTCCGTCTTCACCAAATTGCAAATAGCGATAGCAGCCTAGGCACACAATGCCGCTGTCACGCTTTGGGCCATAGGCAAAAGGCAGCTCCTCCACAACTAGCTCGCCACGCTCCACTGCCTCCGATGTGACCAGGTAACGGTTATAGATTACGTCCTGTTCCAGACGCGCTTTCAACATGACGTGCCGCCACAACTACCGCTGCTGTTACTCCCAAAATGTGAGAATTTAAATTGAATGCAGCTGAGAAACATTTCCTGTTTACAGAGAATTACAGAGAACGTGGGAGAGTTTGGGGCGAGACTAAAAATAGCTCGGATACTAATTAATGCAGTTATGGCAAATTGCCTGCACATTACATTAAATTTTAACTATTTTACACATTTTCAATAAATAATTTCTATTTCAAATGCATTTTTCGCAAAAATTTATGCATGAAAAGCCGTTACAAAATGTTGGTAAATAAATTCGGTTTGGCGCTGCATGCAAGATGCCAGAAAAGTATCGATACTTTGTTGATGAATGATATGCTGATCACAGAAAATATCAGTTCCGAAGATTATTGCTCACAATAAAAGAAAATCCATTCGCTTAAAAACTTTTTGAAGCTATGGCAAATCTGAGAATGAAACAATTTTTAAATTAGTCAGCTTGGTAGTTTATTGATTTCATAAATAGACCAATTGAGATGCGTACTCAGCCTAAGAGTGGTATTTTTGCATAAAGATATCGCGCTTTTGCCGTTCTTTGCGCTGGTCACACCGACATTCGGTTGCAAATCAATTTTGTGGTGTACGTTGTGTGGTCGTGGTCGTCTTGTTCCTGCGTTTCGCATACTTTAAAAACCCAACTCAACTTTGTTAAAAGTAAGTAAAACTTACCCAACACACCATCAAAGTGTAACTCGGCTAAATACTCATTAAATGCGCATGTTATTTTTAATATGTCCAACAGTTTTTCGTTACAAGTGATTTCATAACCTCTAAATGAAAATTTGCAAGACACGAAGCCCTCGCACACATACACACACACAAGCACGCACAAAGGGTTTGCCAGCGTGTTTATGCTGTTGTGCTAAATGTTTTAAATATCAATTAATTGATAAATGTATTGCGGCTCAATCAATTTAATAAGCCAGCCGGCTGGCAGGCACACATACTGATAAATACAACAATGCGAACATAAAACTACAGTTCGATTCGCCGGCACAACGGCATATATTTTCCTCTTACGTAACAAGTCGTCTGTGCTAAAATTTGTTTTGATTAAAACGGAATTTACCTTTTGATTTTTTACTTTATCACATGCATCTGTGATTGAGCATTTTTTATCAATTTTAGCTTGTTAAGGTTATTTGCTTTTATTATTGTTTTGTTTGTTCTCTTTTTTTCAATTTTGTTGGCCGCTGGTCATGTGAGCAGAAACTTTGTATTCGATTTTCATTTGTGTTTAGAGGGGTGAGTGGGTGGTGGACTGACGTCATGGAAAATCGATAATTCGTTTTAATTTCGTGACACCTTTTTATTGTCGCAGTTAGCTTATGCCCCCGTACATAAATGAAATTTTCTTTTTACTGGATAGTGTGTTGCGTAACAACACAGATGAAAACTCAACCAAGGCACGCATACCCAATTCATATGTATGTATGTAGGTATATACATAATACATACAAATGTGTATATATCGCTTGCACATTGTGTCAAGGTCAATTTGATGTGCTGCAATTATTTGGAAGGCTTATGAAATATGTCTTTTACCTGCTTTGCAAAATTTTATTCTACCTGTGCTACTTCTGGCCTGTTACATCATATGGTGGCATAAATACAATTTATGCCGTGCTAAAAATTTTCATAGTTCCTTATGGTCGTCTTCTTTTAGCCGGGAATGAGCAAACTCATCTTTTGTTGTTGGTCATTTCCGCACCGTTTGGCGGCTGTCCAATGTCTACTCTGTAGGCTTTCATAATTTGCCGCTACTTTTCTTTTATTTTTTAGTTTTTGCTCAGCAGCTATATCATTATTAATGCCACGACTGTGACTAGTTTGTATATATTTATCTGTATGTGTGGATTTAAGTAGCGCAGAGAACCAAGCAGCAATGTAATGTGCAGTTATAGTAATGTACATACATATATGTATATACATACATATGTTCATACGCCTCAAGTGGTCAATGAACGCTATGCTATTAGTAGGTAATTAACACATCAAGAAAAGGTAAATAGAGACACATAAATATGCTGCACAGTAGGCTGGCTGCCGTGATTCCATATTACAAACAATTTTATTATTGTATACATATATAAAATTAGTACAAAAAATTAATTAATTTTAATAATGGCTAGTAAAGGTCAGAAATATTGGGACTACAATGTTTTAAAAATGAAACTCAGGCGCAAAGAGGTAGGAAAATGAGTGTTGAAATTACTTCTTATCTGTTGAAATATTTTGAATTCTTTTTTAATTCATAGTTGCACACTGTGCGTCATCGATTGCACGATCACACGCATGTGTTGGCTCTCTCGTGCTCTCAGACTCTCACTTCCTCGGCGTCACGAGCATTGACCCCTACTGCACACACACACATACAGAGAGATTGTGAGATCGAGAGCATTTTCTTTTGCCAAATCTGGGCACACTTTTTGCACTGTGCTACCTTGAAAAGCAATTTCAATTGATTTGTGCACAGGAAAAATTGACATTTAGCCAAAGTGTAAATAACTGCAGAGTTCTTTCACTTTTTCAATTTATTTTTAAAAGCACAAAATTCACAAACAATGTCTGGGCGTGATCCAAACAGTTTCTTTGCTCAATCAATGTTTCACGCCAAACAAGCGCAATAAATTGTTTTTAAATTCAATGTATATCTTTGTGTTTATATATACATTAAATTTATCTGTTTTTCTTTCGTATCACATTCGTAAACCATTATAGATATCAAATGATGTTGCTTACTACCCTAATATTTAGTTTAATAATGTTTATTCCACCGAAGTAGCGCAGATAAGATAAGAACTGTGAATCTTATCTAAAGTTTAGCGCAATATCTGGCTAAATAAATGAAATTTTTTAATATTTAATATGTGCACACACACCTTGTTTAATTATATTCATTTGTGTTATTTAACTCTTAACAGATGGCACCTCCATCATACAGCGATTTGGGCAAACAGGCTCGGGATATCTTCAGCAAAGGCTACAATTTTGGCCTGTGGAAGTTGGATCTGAAGACCAAGACGCCAACAGGCATTGAATTCAACACAGCTGGACATTCGAATCAGGAGTCGGGCAAGGTGTTTGGTTCATTGGAGACCAAATACAAGGTCAAGGATTATGGCCTAACCCTGACGGAGAAATGGAATACAGATAATACGCTCTTCACCGAAGTCGCTGTGCAGGATCAGCTGCTCGAGGGCCTGAAATTGTCGCTGGAGGGCAACTTTGCGCCACAGTCGGGCAACAAGAGTGGCAAATTTAAGGTTGCGTACGGTCATGAGAATGTCAAGGCCGATACGGATGTCAATATTGATCTGAAGGGCCCCTTGATCAATGCCTCTGCTGTGCTGGGCTATCAGGGCTGGTTGGCCGGTTATCAGACCGCCTTCGATACACAACAATCCAAGTTGACCACCAACAACTTTGCCCTCGGCTACACCAACAAGGACTTTGTCCTGCACACAGCCGTGTACGTACAAAATGCATACATTATATAAGAATCCAAATATTTATTGAATTTCTTTTGAATTTGTAGTAACGATGGCCAGGAGTTCAGCGGCTCAATCTTCCAACGTACATCCGACAAACTGGATGTGGGCGTTCAGCTGTCTTGGGCCAGCGGCACCAGCAACACCAAATTCGCCATTGGCTCCAAATATCAATTGAGCGATGAGGCCAGCGTTCGCGCCAAGGTGAACAATGCCAGCCAGGTTGGCATGGGCTACCAACAGAAGTTGCGCGATGGCGTCACCTTGACGCTCTCCATGCTCATCGATGGCAAGAACTTCAATGGCGGCAGCCACAAGGTTGGCGTTGGCCTCGAATTGGAAGCCTAAATTAGTTAAACAATTTAAAGCTGCATGCGCTGCCAGCGAAATGCACACAGTAATAAAATACAAAGAAATAACGCCAGCATCAAACAACTAATAACAGACAAGATAAAAGTGTAACAGCAATAAAAACACAAAACAATATAAAACACAACACAAAAGAATCTTCATGTTTAGCAAAGCATTTGCCAACAAGCAACCAAGCCAAGGCACCCGGGATCGGACGTAGTCTTGTTTAGTATATAGCTAAAAGAAAAACAACTGATACATACTATACAATTATTTATTGTTGGCAAACAGTGAAAAATACATAAAATTTACCTATTAAAACATAAAAACAAAAGTGTTGAACAAGCTCTGCGTTATTTTTGAGTAAAGGCACCAAGACAGAAAGAAGGCAAAACTATTTCAAAATACATACAAGAAAATAAATTAACTAAAGAGAGCGTTGTGCATTTAAAAATAAATACAAAAAATAAATAACATTTTGTTAAGCGTTTTCTGCAGCGACTTTGCGCGCCCATCAAGTTAATGTTTTCGAATCTTAAAGAGAATCGGTTAAATAGGAAAAAGAATAACTAGGCTTTAATATTTTTGCAAAGAGTTTTATTATTTGCTACTGAAAGATACTTTTTCGGGGTTCATATGTATATGTTTTCTTTGAACAGAATTGAACTATCGATTTATTCTAAATTGACTCAGAAGACATCTCGATTAAACTTGGTTCAAAAGCTGCAATCTAGATTGATGAATCACTGCTATAGCTGCCATTGCAATCATGAAACATGGATTGAAATTGAGTATGTTTGTGACAAAAAAAAAATACGCTAAGTTTTAGCTAAAGTGGAAAAGAAATCACATCCACAATTCTATGGGCTAGTTCATGGACCAGCCGGTGCAGTAATGTCCCATAGCCTAGACCACACTGTCGGAATCTGTGCATCAGCCAATGCATCAGCTTATCCGAATCTTAAGCAAAACAAACGGAAATTTGATAAACGTGTGGCATTGCATCAGCCTTGAGAGCTAAGCATGTCCTTTGCGATGTATTTCTTTTTAAATAGCATAACTGGCATCTGCATAGATTTATTTATTAAAGGTTTTGTTTTTAGGCTCTTTGTTTAACAATTATATTGTAAGGTAAGTGCTTGTGCTTTCAAATTCGATGACATTTAAAAACCTTGGTAAAAAAAAACAGTTTTAATGTCAGCAAAGCAGACATTGGAACAATTTTCATTAGTTTATAGACGACGCAGAGTAACAAACTGAGCTATATTATTATATTTCAGATTCTCAGAAATTCCGGTGATACAACACAACTGTAAAATTTTTAAAAATTCCGAAACAATATAATCCAACCGCAGTCTATAAGCTATTCATTTCGCCAAAAATGTCACCGCCAATTTATTGTGATTTGGGTAAATTGGCCCGCGATTTATTTACGGTCGGTTATCATCCCGGTCTATGGCAGCTGGACTGTAAGACAATGACCAACTCTGGCATTGAGTTTTTTACAAGTGGATTTGCCAGTCAGGATGCTAGCAAGGTTTCGGGCTCTCTTCAAAGCAAATATAAGGTCGAGGATTATGGTCTTACACTAACCGAACGCTGGAACACTGAGAATTGGATCTTTGGCTCCATTGAGCAAAAAGATAAATTAGCTGAAGGTCTTCTGTTGTTAGCTCAGGGACGTTTTCAGCCGTCATCGGGGTGAGCGAACTATTATAATCATTTGGTATATAAGTACTATCTGTGTACATACGCTGATACACAGGGACAAGGATGGAAAACTTCTGTTAAATTACGCCCAGGAGGCTTATAATTTTATTGGTAAACTTACACTGAAACCAGATCCCTTTGTGGGTCTTTCGTTGGTATTGGGTCACAACGAGTTCTTGGGTGGGATTTCTGCAGAACAAGATATTCAGAACAATAATCTGACCTGGAAAGTTGCCTTGGGCTGGACCGATGAAAGCACCACAGTTCACGCTGAATTGTAAGTGCATTTCAAATATCTTTCTCCCAAACAAATGCAAAAACTAATTCGAGTTTCTAATAGAATTAATGCCGAGGATTGGCTACTCTCAATCTTCCATAAAGCTAATGATCAACTTGATGTTGGCTTTGAAATCGGCAAGGTTGCTCCGGAAGGCGAAGGTGACGCAGAAAGCGCCATGAATATAGGTCTAGGCATAATCTATCATCTGGAAGGTGATGCTTTAATACGCGCCAAGGTAAACAACAACGTGGACATTGGCCTGGGCTATCAGCAGAAACTGCGAGAGGGTATCACCATGTCCATTTCAACAATTCTTGAGGGAAAAAATTTAAGCGAAGGAAATCACAAATTTGGTGTTGGCCTCGCTTTGCAGTGTTAAATGCAGTTGTTGCACTATCGCCACAAAATTGTATTATATAGTTACATTTTTCCTTAGTTTGTTACTATCAAATTACAATTTTGTCTGTTAAAATGATATGAAACAATATGAGTATTAAAAGAAATTCTGTTTAAATTGATTTATTTATTTATTTTCGCAAATTTAAGAAATCTTTAAAGGCTTTACATAAATGGAATACACTTTGTAAAGAAAATTCAGTTTTTAATAGGAATTAAGTGTATCATATTTAGATAATTAGAATTTTCGTGAATATTGAATGTATTATGGATTTGTTTTATGACTGTACCTGTAAATGGTTATATTGAGTTTATTATGTAGCAAACATTGATTTAATTTTCAAATTGCAAAATTTTAAAATGTATCGTAAAATTTAAAATTTTTTTTAAAATTGCAAATTTATTTTAATTATACCAAAATGTCCGTATTCAATATACAAACATTAATTTTTAAAAGGAGGAAGCCTAAACCCCGTGCGCATGACTCCCGTGCGCCTGACTCCCGTGCGCCTGACTCCCGTGCGCCTGACTCCAAAGATGCAGGAGACAAAGCAAACTATGTTTCGCAAGAAGAAAAATCAAAATCACCTCATCAACAATCAACTGCGGAAGAGATAATTCCATCACCCACGTTGGAGGATGAAATGCCATCATATTTTCACGTCGGTGGCTGGGCAAAGAAATGTTTGATAAGTGGCTATAATATTGGAGCTTGGCATGTCGATTGTACCACTAAAACTGCCGATAATCTAACTTTATATAGCTACGGCCAGGCAAAACCGACTTATAAGAATGTGTCAGGTGGTGTAGGTATTCGCGAAAGATTTGGCATCTTTGATTTGAGTCAGGCCTGGCAAACAGATGGAATATTGGGTACGATTGGTGTCGACTTAGAGGCAATCGGAGGTCAATTGTATTCGCTGCTGAAAGGCACCTATACACCAAGTGGAGAGTAAGTAGTTATATTATACCGAATACATGAAAACTATTGAACGTTTTATGCCTTGTACCCAAACAAAAGAAGTAGAAAAATATATATGTTTCTAACAGAATTGAGCTTAAATCCTATAAATTATATTGTTAAGTCGAATCGTCTGTCAATCGTACAAGAATTTTAAGACATTGCTCGCAATGCGGCAAATATAGAAATTAGAGCTGTCAGTTCTTCTGACCTGGCTACAGGGCATCTACTAGTCGAGCACCCTCGACTAGATCATTTTTTTTTGATAACTCTTCTCACACAGAGCTGGTATTAAGCTTGAAGTTCATTCAGGCTACGAACGTGCTCCCATCAAGTGCGAACTGATTGTTCCCATTTTGAAGGCACCAAAGTTTATGGGCTATATGGTTCTAAAGCCGGCAGAGAACTATCTGTTGGGCTACCGCACAGTTTTTGACATTGAAAACATGGAATTTGACAAGCATGCACTTTGTGTTGGCTACAACGATGGCAACACCGAACTGGGTCTTAAATTGTAAGTTTTCTGCTTGTTTATATATTAATGATATCTTACCTTGTCTAATATATTTATTTAATTTTACAGAGAAAATTTTAAGGATGTGCGCGGCTCATTTTTCCAGCGCCTATTTGGGCGCTGGGCCATTGCCGTGAAAGGGAATCTTTATGGAGAAGACGCACAACAAGTTGCCATTGGCTGTCAATATCAGTACGATGATAATAATTTGATCAAAGTAAAGCTGCGTGAAACTGCGGAATTGAGTTTTGCCTATCAGCTGAAATTCAGTGATAGTATTGACATAATATACCATTTTAGTTTTGAAGCCAAATCACCTATAAAAGGTGCTCACAAAATTGGTGTCTCCTGGAGTTTAAAAGGTTAAATCAATTAAGTTTTTACCATTATATAATACATTAATAAGGTGCGTGAAACTGCATAAATGGTGCGCATAATCTCTCCTGAAGTCTGAAGGATTAAATCAAGATCAATTTTCCTATTTTTTTAAATCATTAACAATATAAAATTTTTATTAAAAATACATACAATATAAAATCAGTTAATTAGATTAATTCTTTGCCAAATTTTCCTTGCCACGCTCCATGTTACGCTGCTGAAGATGTGCAGCACGCTTGGCCATACCATCCTTAACCCATGGATGCGTCATCACATCCACCAGACTGATGCGACCTTGGTTTTGTCGACGCAATAACTGTTTTAAAGCAGAAACAAACACAATGTAAGCATATTAAATAAAAATAATAATAATTATATATATTTGCTGATCTGATAAGTGCAGCTTGCTACTTACTCCCGATATTAGTTCCTTGGCGCCCGGTGTCATATAGGATGGATAGTGGATATCTAGGCGTTTAATTTTACTATACGTATTTTCATTCGAGTTGGATTCAAAGGGCGGATTGCCCACTAAAAACTCATAGCATAATATGCCCAAACACCACTGATCGACACTGTCATCATAGGTGATTCCCTCCACCATCTCTGGCGGCAGATAGTCCAAGGTACCGCATAGTGTTTTACGCTTATTGTTGGGGGTGTGCGCCGACCAGCCAAAGTCAGCTAGCTTTAAATCGTCAGTGCTTGTTAGCAGTATATTCTCAGGCTTTAAATCTCGATGAATGACATTATTGAGATGACAATAGTTGAGTGCATTGGCAACCTGATACGTATATTTAGCTGAGCGTGGCTCATCAAAGCGATGATTTGGGGCAGTCCGCAAATGCTTAAACAGTTCGCCTTCAGAGGCAATTTCCAAGGCCAAATAGATGCGCGATTCGTCATGGAACCAAGTGAGCAAACGCAATATATGTGGATGCTTTAAACGCGATTGTATCTCAATTTCTCTTAGCACCTGACGCTGTACATTGCCCTTGCGTAGCTCCTCCTTGAACATTACCTTCATTGCCACCATATATTGCGAATGACGCTCGCGGGCTAAATAAACGCGTCCGAATTTGCCGCGTCCCAATGGAGCGCCCATATCAAAATCGCGCGAGGTCCATTCATAGCTATCGTGTGGCGTTGTTCCAATTAACAATATATATACATACGAACTTTTAAATTTCAACTTACGGTTTTCCATAGGCATCATGGGACATCATTTTTAGGCACATTTGCTTGATGGGTTCGTGGTGCTCCTCGGGCACATTACTCATCAAGTGTGGCAAGTGATTTCGTGTTGCGTGCTTGGTGCGTAGATGCGTCATTGTTTTAAGCTGATTTACAACTTTAACTTGTACAAAATTACTTAAATATACAAATTTTGTTTGCTTTTTTAAAGTAGCGTCTTAAGTTATTTGCGCGTTTTTTTCGAATGGTGAATAGCTTGTACAAAAGTACTCATTTGATGTCAAATTGTACTCGATAACTTAGTAAAAGCAGCCCTCTCAACTATCGATGAACATACGATACAACAAACGATAGCTAAATTCTTAATTGCAGTAGTAAATGAAATCGATATTATATAATCGAATCTTTGACATCTCTGTCATAAGAAAAATAGCTCGCAGAGGTGTAGACGTGTTTTTAGAAAATCAATTTTTTGTGCTTTAAAAGCAAAGAACAATAATTATTATTATTATTACTAATGTGTAGCAAGCCTAAAATCTGTGCGCGTTAGTTTATGTATATAATCAAGCCAACTGCTTTTTAAAGGTCTATATTGTGAGATTGCAATTATATAGGCCACATTCTTGGGTAAGCAACAGAAAGAAAACAAAATGGCGTACACTCGCAACCACAAACACACACACATGCATGCATAGACAGCGCATGTTCATATGCGTGTACAATTGTTTCATCACTGAGATTTTCACATTCTTTTGTATTTGATTTTCTTTTCTTGCAACGCAAAAGGCGGCGCAGATACGCAATTTGCGAGAATACAATACAAAAGAAAAGGTAAGTTCCAATAAAAGGTAAAAGGTGCTCAAAGACACACATACGTACAATCGAACGGTTAACAAAATAAAATGTCCGATGCCATGAGCGCCCCACCGCCATTAATACCCCAGCTGCAGGAGATGCAGCAACAACAACCAAATTCACAACAACAACAGCAACATCAATCGGCAGCAAACTCAGCCGCCGCACAACAATGGAGCAATTATGCCTGGTGGCATCAACATGGTGGCAGCAATGCCGCCTATCAACAGCAATATCAACAATATTATCAATATTATATGCGCTATCAGCAACAACAACAGCAGCAGCAGGTAACATCAACGATCAGCTCATCAAATGCGCCGCCTGGTTTTAGCAATGCGCTGGCAGCACCGCCACCGCTGCCTACCGCGCCGCCACCGCCGCCGCCGCCACCAACATCAGCAGGACAGCCAGGTAATAAAAATCAACAGCAGCTGCAGCAGCAAAAGAATTTCGGTGGCATACGCTTCAACTTGAATTTGAATCAAAAACGTTTGGCAAATGCGCCAAATCCGTTGCAACAACAACAACAGCAGCAGCAACAACAAAACATGCAGCAGCAGCACCAACAACAAAACATGCAGCAGCTTAATATGTATAATAACAACATGAACAACAACAACAACAGCAATAGCAACAAAAAGAAGCGCAAGCGCAATAACAAAAACAACAATAATAATAATAACAATAACAACAACAACAGCATGAACAAGCAGCAACAGCAGCAGCAGCAGCAATCAGCTGCCTATGAAGCAAATGTTGGTGTCAATTATGCCAACATGGCTATAAATCCTTTTGCTACAATGCCGCCAACGCCCGATCTAAGCAAACCACCACCCCCCTTGCCAACAATGCCAACAGCAGCAGTTGCAGCAGCAGCAACAGTTGGCATTGCAGCACCCGTTACAACATTGCAGCCAGTAGCAACAACATTAGCAGCTGCTGCACTAGAATCACAATCCAAAATGCAACAACAACAGCAACAACAACAACAGCTACAACAAGAGCAACAACAACAGCAACAACAACAGCAGCAATCAAGCCCATTTAAACGTCCCAATAGCTGCTTTCAAATGGCCACAAATGATTCATGGCCCGACGCGTTAAATCAATACGTTGCACGTTGTTATTCAAAATGCACCACAGATTTGGATAAGGATCAAATTGATATATGTCTCAAGGGTAAAATAATTGCCGCTGCCAATCGTAATGAACTCTGGACACGTGACTGGGATAATGAGCCCATGCCAACGGTGCATAGTGAACGCGATGGCATCGATGTGGTCTTGAGTAATGCTACGCCACCGCAGCAACAGCGCAGCAATTACTTTAATAAGAAGCAACAGCAGCAGCAGCAACAACAACAACAGCAGCCGCAACAACTACAACAACAGCAAATTATACAAAAGTCCAATCAAAAGACGCCAAATGTTAATCAATTTAAGCAAAAGATCAACGCTTTTAATAATAATAATAATAAATTTTCCAATGGCAACAATTATGGACAACATCAACAGCAACAATCAACATCACGCTATTCTAGGAGTCGTTCGCGGTAAGTTAATATAAATTAAAATATAAAATATACATATATTTATTAGGAATAAATGGGATTGAGTTTCTATAGTCTTTATGTGTTTAATTTCAAGAATGATGATTTTGCTAATGAAACACAATCTTTTAAATTAAACACATGTAAAATAGCCATAAAATGTCAACAAAAAATTATCGAATTGCTTTTAAATGAGACGAATATGTAATTAAAATATAAATCAAATAAAATAATGCATAAGTACACAATTTAAATTTTAAAAATTAATCTTCTTTCTATAAAACAGTTTAAAACAGTTTCTGATTTGCAAATGCCAAAAAAAAACTTAAAACTTTCAACTCCAATAAATTGATCAAAACTCAAATAAATAAGAATTAAGTTTGTATAGATATTAGGCTTGCTATAATAAATAAATAAAAATTTATTAATATTTATTCTCATATATTAAACAAATTTCTATTTACAGTTCGCCCACTTCGACAAGTTCTGCATCGAAATATAACAACAGCAGTAGCAGGAAGCGTTATTCACGTTCCCGCTCACCACGCTCCCGTTCCCATTCGCGTTCGCGTTCGTCGCGCAGCCACAGCGCTAGCAGTCCCCCAGCGCGTAAGGTGATGCGTAAGGCGAGCTCGAATGATTCGCTGGGCAGCGATTTTATACCGATAAATGCGAATCTGAGCAGGAAACAGCAAAAGTTGCTGATGAAGAGAAATAAACGAGCGGCTGCTGTGGCTGCCGCTGCTGCAGCAGCTGCCGGTGGTGGAGGAGGAGCAGGTAGTGGGGGCAAAAAGAAGACGCCACATTTTTATGCCCAACATTCGTCGTCAGTGGGCGGTGTCGTTGATGATGACACAGCGCGCTTGCAACAGCGTGCGGCACGTTTCTCACAGTCGAGCGGCGGCTCGTCTAAGAAATCTGTCGTCGCAATTGCAAGCTCACCGTTTGGTCTCACCACGGCCAAGCATAAGAAAAAATTACAGGCCGCAGCGGCATCACGTTCTAATTCAAATTCATCAATGTTCTACGAGGATTATGCTAGTGCGGTTGCAGCAGGCTTAGATTTACTCAATTTGCATATTGTAGGCACATGTAGGGATTTAGAGAAATCATTTTTGCGCCTAACCAAAGCGCCATCCGCAACAGAAGTGCGACCCGTTGAAGTGTTAACCCATTCTCTGGACAATGTTAAGGCCAAATGGCGCATTAATCATGATTATCATTATGCGTGTGATCAGTTGAAGTCTATACGCCAGGATTTGACTGTAAGTGGCAACAATATGGCTCCCAATTTGCATACTCTAATTACAGATTTCTTTTTCGTTTTTACAGGTCCAAGGTATACGCGATAAGTTCACCGTTGAGGTATATGAGACGCATGCACGCATTGCCATGGAGAAGGGCGATCACGAAGAGTTTAATCAGTGCCAGACGCAGCTTAAGATGCTTTATTTGGAATTGGGCAACAGCAGCAATTCGCTTGAGTTTACCGCCTATCGCATTATCTATTACATCTTTACTCAAAATACCTTGGGTGCGTTTATTATTATTTTTAATATTATTTATTTAAAGTTTTGAAAGTTTTTAGTAGCGATTTGTGTATTTTAAATGAGATTTTAATGATAGATAGAGTTGACGAGTCAGATTAACATGTGGCCGATTTGTTAGTCAGGGTTTTTATTTTCTTAAATATTAGTTTTATTGAATATTGAATTTGTTTTTCATAATAATTTAAAATTTGTTTTAAGGGTATGACCATTAACTGAAGACTTATCAAAAAAGTTTAATTTATGCCTTTCTAATCAGATCTATTGCTGTTTAAACAAGATTATTATAATTCTTATAAATAACTAATATATATTTTTGTTTATTAACATTTGCTGCAGACATCACAACCGTGCTGCGTTCAATAACAACTGATCAGCGCGAGAATCCTGCCATTGAGCACGCTCTACAATTTCGATCCGCTTGGTCGCTGGGCAATTATTGCAAATTATTTGATTTATATAAAACGGCGCCGCTTATGTCGGGTCACATGATTGAATGGTTCCTGGAGCGTGAGCGTAAAACAGCATTGCGTATTATTATTAAATGGTAAGTAGTGCTAACATTATTGCATACTCTTTAAACTAAAAATTTGATTTCTTTGCTTACAGTTATCGTCCCAACATTAGCGTTGATTATGTCGCAAATGTTTTGGCATTTGAAAGCACTGAGAAGTGCAAAGAATGGCTAAACACGTTCAGTTTACCCTATACCGCAGATGGCGCTCAAATTGATTGCAAAAATGCTGCTGCCATTGCCATTTGAAGCCAAATTTGAAAATGTTTTGGGCATTTTATTTGAACTGCAACAAACTAATGTGGATTGTTGGCTTGAGCCAACGAGCACGCGTTGCCCTCACAAAAGACAATACAAACAAACAACCACCAACAAAAAGAAAGACCTAAATTCGACTTCCGTTTTGAAAGTGCGTGTGTTCAGCTCCAATGGAGCATTACACAAGAATCTTGCGGAATCGATGCGGTTTATTGTCCCACTCTCTCCATCTCTCTTCTCTCTTTTAGCCTATCATTTGTGTACATATTTAATTTATTAGTGCGCGTGTCCCTGCGCATAGTTAGTGTATTTATATAATGGCCCCACACATATATGAATTAGTTCATTGAAATGAAACTTTGCCCATTTGCTGAAGTGTAGCTGTCAGTTCGGTTCTGCCCCTTAATCAACTCAATTCTTAAATCACAATATTTCTGCACAAATATCAAACACTCAACAATAATCGCGTCGTCTCACGGTTCACATTCTCGAAGGATTATTATATTTCATCTAAACATCAATTCTACATGGATTAACTAATCATTATGGAGCTTCGCAACGATTTCATATATAGCGCTAGAGGATATATAGGTCAATACAAAACTATCAACACTGGATATGCTTAAAGTCATCAAGGACTCGGCAAGATTCGACTAAGAGGATTACAGCAGCTGTTTCCAAGACGACCGCAGCATTCACAACAGGATCAAGGCATTGGATGCTATAATAAATTTGTTAAAAATATCATTAGATGTCATAAATCATCGACTAAGCGGTTTGGACTATCCATCAGCAGCGAAACATAAAAGATTTTATCTGGGATTCAACTTTGTCATTTCTGGAACATGAGACAGGATTGGATTTTATATTAATCTTCTGTTCGGACTGAGCAGCTGTAGGTGGGAGTTTATCGATCATCAATTCGGAAAACTCAAGGATAAAACAGAATTGAGTTACATTTTACTCTTCTGTTCAAACTGAGCTGCTCTAGGTGCCGGATTCATCGTATCACATCCTTCAATGAACTCAAGGATATGCACTGAACATCGTTTTGACGTTGCTCTTCATATGTTTTAGGTTGCAGGATGAATTGACTAAAAATGAATTCTAAACCAACAAAATCCATTATATCATCAATCCAAAAGTTCATTATAAATTTAAAAAGAAAAACTATGCAAGTGCAACTGCAAGGTGTAAAGTTTATAATCTCTGAACTGAACTTTTGAGCTTGAAAACCAGAATGAATGTGTATACCCGAAAATAATCCAACAAGCCTGTATGATACACAAACAAAGAATTTAATTAACAAAAACAAAAAAAAAACATTAACAAATAACAAATTAACACACAAACAACAACAAGCAGGGGCTGCAATGGAAAAAAGTCCTGGGTTGACATTTGTTTTTGTTTGCTTTTCCCAATTTTATTTAACGATTTTTTTTTTTTTTTTAAATATTTTAAATGTACTCTTAAGCTTTAGCTTTAATGTATGTTATTTGTTTAAATTATTTATAAAGGTTTATACTAATGTCTTGTCTCTCTATTGTATACCTGTATATATACAACAACAACAACAACATCATGATCATCAACAACAACAAGAACAACAACTACAATGTGGAAAAACAACGCAAGCAAATGAATTATCATCTGGCGGAGTCAAAACTGTAACTACACCAGCAACAACAACAACAACGGCAGTAATAACAACAAACTCTTTGGGACCTTTGTAAGCTCTTCCAATTTTAATCTGTGGCAAAACAAAAACAACAAAAAAATTTGTATATTTCAAGAATTTATTGAATTATTTTATATAGAAATAACAAATTTATAAACAGCAGTTAATTGGCTATGTTAATTAATTTGTTTGTCTGTAGGGCATGTAGGGTATATTATATATATTAATTAATTTCTATCATACTATTATATAAATTAGGTTAATTTTAAGCACAACATTTTTTTGTTGTTCACCTTAAGTTAAGTCTAATAATTGTTGTAGTTCTTTTATTTTGATGAATGTTGGAAAAAATCAAGCTATTTGAAATCGATTGAGAATTTCAACGCATTTTTCAGCAATACAAACAAAATATGCGTCCTTGGCACGCAAAAAGTGAAATACTAAGCGCGCTTTAAAAAATAAAAATATATAAAAAAAATGACTTAAGTTTTATTTAAACGAAGGAGATGGGGGTTTCCCTACATTTAGCCACGTGTTGAATCAAAACACACAACAACAACAACAAAGAAGCGTTCGAACACTTGTTGCTGCCCGTCACAACAAACCTTCCAGTGTGAAGCTTTAGCCAAGTCACAAACCATTGTTGAAATTTTACTTCACAATTTGTGTGTGGGTTGGAAGCTTTTACACCAATGGTGAGCAAACGGATGCTGGTTGTTGGCTTTGAAGACGACCGTGTGTGGGTGTATGTGTGTGTGTGTGTAGGTCCTGCGGGGAAGAGGAGACAGCGACTACTATTTAAGGATGCTGCGTTGCTGCCTTAGGTTCAGTTAACGCGCGGCGCTTGAGTTCGTTGGATCGAGCTAAAAAAATAAAAAAACCTGGGAATACTGAACTGAATTAAATGTTGTGGACCAACATGATAATCAAAAGATAAACTAAAATAAAAATTAATGTGCAGTGAATAATTAATTAAAAAAAAAAAACGGAAATAAAAAATCTAAAATAAATAAAAACAATATTTGAAACATAAAAATCATATAAATAATTATAAAAGTAAATTATATAAATTGTGAAAAGTTATTGAAGTTAAGGTCAAAATAGATTTGGTTGATTTTTAAAAGTGCTGTAAAAATTATAACGACAAATTAGTTGAATAAAAAGCATTTGAAGTACTTTAGATATAAATCAAAAGGTAAATTAAAGTGAGAATTTAATAACGAAATTATCAAAAAATTTCTAAATTTCATTGACAGTCATCAAAAGCTATTAAAAAAAATGTAGAGCAATTATAAAATGAAAATAAAATATAAATCAATTTAGGTTTTTGTTGTTGCAAACAAAAAAAAGGAACTTAAATTTTACCGTATTTTTTTTTTTTTTTTAAATTTTAGATTTTTCCATGTTTTATCCATTTTAATGCATATTATATTCTCAGTTATATTACAAGCCAGAAAAACTTTGAATGCAGATAAAATATAAAATAAAAAAAAATATGTAATTAAATTAATTTATCAACTGTCGTAGATGCAAATTTTACAAGCCAGAAAAAGGGAATAATTTTTTTTTAATATTTCAATGATGTGAAATATGAGCATAAATGAAAAATGCAAATTTCAGACTAAAAAAGTGAATAGAATATATTAAATAAATATAGATATAATTTTTTTATGGTCAGTAAACCATTTTTTATTATTTCTCAAATTGCTTGTTTAATTAAATTACACATAAAGCAAATCATTTTTTTTTTGTATTAAAATTATAATTTAATAATATAAAATAATTGAAACTAATAAAAAATAGTTTGTACTTTCTGTTTTACCTCAAATTTAACTACATTATTTCTTAGAGTTCTATCTTTTGAGGTTGCATGAGTTTCTCAATTGATTAAGTGCACATCCGGTTAGACCACTTTATATTGCGCAGTTTGCCAAACCAAACAATGCACAAGATCTTTGTCTGCTTCCAAATTAACCACAATTTGTGATATACTCAAAATATAATTGCATAATTATTGTTTAATTGCTGAGCCACAATAATCACTCTCAACGTGCTCACGTCTAAATGCAAAAGGCAAATTGATTAATGTTGCCACTTGCCAAAATCAACATTAAATTTGCAATTAAATAAATTACCAAATAAATTGGACTGTGAAAAGGTTCGAGTGTCCATCAAATCAAATGCTGCCGAATTGTTTTTTCCAAATAAAGTCAATTAATTACGTGCAAAATAAATCATCTATATAATGTCAAGTGCTCGTCCTACTATTCAGCAAGCACTTAACTGTGCCCACAATTAGCCTTTTGTAAATTTGTATAGCCATAAAAAAACACACCCAGTATCCTTTTGGGTCCTGAAACATTAATTAAAACAATAATTAACTTTGAAGCAACTAAAGGAAGTGTACATAACTCGATTTGCCTGGGACATTCAATAAATTGAGAAACAATTAACTGTAGACATTGCCAGAGTTCAGCTTTTTACACACATTAATTTTTTAAACAACTCAGCAAAGTTTGTTCTACTTTTTTAGTAACAGCATCTGTCCTCCATTTTGCATACTTCCTGTTGGGTTCTTTTTGGTCCTTTTACTTTATCACAATTTGCGTGCTAGTGTGTGTGTGTGTGTGTGTCTCTACCTATCTCTGTTGCCTATTATTACATACCTAAAATTAAAAATGCTTTCTTGCAATGTTTGACTGCCATTTGTATATTAAAATTTAAATGAAATAGTTTTTGCTTTAAAGTTCTGCAAGTGGCAAACTGAGAAATTCTTTTGTGTTCAAGAAACTTCAAATAGTTGTCTTGACTGGCACATTTTTTGAAGCTTATTAAGACAAGTTCACATTCATTGTTGTTCGGCACAAAGCGTGTAAAATTGTTTTAAATATTTAAATATAATTTCTTACCAAAATGTTCATTTAAGTATTTATGTCTATCTAGCTTGTCGTCGACTTGTGACTTAAATTGAATTTAATATTCAAAAGTTAAATATTCACAATCATTTGTAATAGAAAATACATGACAAGCATTTTAATTGACTGTTTGTATTTAATTTGTTTTAAAAATTTGTTAAACAAGTGCGCGTCTTGCATGAAAAATATTTACAAGAATTTTTGGGATATCTGTATATTTTAAAGGTGCATTTTTATAGTAGTTAAATTAAAAAGTTTATTTTTCTGTGCAAATTGCACAAGGGATATTAAACGCTGGATAAGATTAAATTAGGAAAACATTGAATATAAGCAATTTGTAGAGAAGACAAAGTAATTTAAAATTTTAATTATAAGTAAATTGTATTCTTTAATTCACTTTACTTTTCTTTTTCAATGTATTTAAATTAAACTCACAAGCAATTAAATGAGTGTACAATATTTCAGAGTTTTCATTTTATGCAAATCAAACAAACATTTATCAAAATCTTTACTAACTTCATAGTTAAAAAAACATTTGTAATTTTTAAAATTTATTTCACTTTAAGATAGGTTTTTTTTTCTGTAAGTTATCTAGGTGCTTATTTTTGTAATATTTTCATATCTCTTCACTCAAAACAAGTCAAATACGCCCTTTTATGGTATTTTTTCGTGTAAAAAAATATAATGAATGTTTTCAGATAGCTTTTACATATCAATTCCAAATAACAATATATAAATATTGACAAGGGAAACAGCCGACGCAGCTGTTACTGACATGATCCAAGAATGCATAGCATCATATATGGCTTTATTTATGTTATGCCAAACAAAGTGCGAATATTTTTATATGGTATAACTTTTTTTTTTTTTTTTTTTGCCGTGGCATCAAGTATGCGTACTTGATGCTGTTGGTAAATAACAAACATGGTAGGGTTTGTCTTCAAAGGCTAAACCTTTTAGCGCCATCCTTTCATATGTTAATCCGGCTTTTGGGTTACTCAGTTAGACGGCCAGCTTTTTTTTTTATTTTATTTATTTCGAAAAAAAAGGCTAACCGCAGGTCATCATATGATAGCCAAGTTTTTTTTTGTAACCTGTGCTGTCTATATTCTGCCTAACGTCTTACAATTTTTTATATTATTTATATTTGACATTGAGCACACTTCATCTGTGCACATATTTTCTTAGCTGCTTTTTCAATTTGTATATTTGCATAAGAAATTTATGAACTCTGAAAGCGATCTTAGACTAAGTTATATATGACAGCCATGCTTTTTTTTTTTCTTTTTCATATGTGAAGCCGCCATTTTGCACCTGCCCACAAAAGCGGGCAACACTTTTGGGCTTGGTATACTTTACATCCGCCCGCAAAAGTATGCAAGGGTTTTTTTCATTCCACTTGTTTGACTATGGCCCCGAAAAACATTTAAATGGGTTTTCTTAACAGATTTGCTATTCTTTTTTTTTTTTTTTTTGCCTTGTTCACTGCTTTTGTGCATTCTCTTTTTTGATGCCCTTACAGAGGATATTTATATTTTGTCAACAATAGTGTTACGCAGTGAAAAAGGCGTCCGCAAATACTGAGGACAACAAATTGAAGTGGTTTTTCTGACTAAAATGAAACTTTGTCTCTCAGTTATGGAGTTATTTTAAAAAAATTTGATTTTAGTGCTGTTTTTTTGCTATTCACAGTATTTATGTTGAAAATAGCTAGATCAACTCATCATAACATGTAGAAATATCGGTCAATCGGAAAATGGAATTTTTGGGTTTTTTTTTTAGATATTGTGATCAAATTCCTAAAACTAAAATTTTTTGTAAGCTCTAAATAAATATCTCTTTATTGTTTCGTAAATTGAACTTATCTTACAGCCACCATAGACATGATCGTTTATAAAATTCAGTTTTCGAATGAAAAACTTATCTGCAAGTCTATATAACTTCGGTATTCCAAAGAGCGCTTATTTTCTCCTTTCTTTTTTCGTATAGTTGTCATGGTTAACATTTTATTAGCAACTCTTCAGGGGCATTTATTCTACAGTACCCAAAAATATCTGTTCTTTTCCTGTTTTATATTATTTTTCTCCTTTTACCATTGTCTTCCAATTGTGCGAAGCTTTTCATTGCTGAGATTTTCTCGTTTAGTTGGGGTTTTGTACTTTCTTTCTTCTTTTTTTTTTGTCGCCGCTGCTGTGTTGTCGTTTGAGATAATACAAAAAGCATTCAGGCTTTGGAGCATTTGTCGTTTTGTTTCGGTTTTGCCTTTGATTTTATTCAAGTTTATTTTAAAGCAATTGATTGGATTTAAAACGATGATTGAGAATTGTTGCTGCTGTTGTTGTAGTCTGAAGTGTTTTGGCATGCTTGAGCGTGTTGAGGCGTGAGTGGTTTATATATCCTGGTAGTTAGCTTCGTTGCTGAGCAAACAGTTTACAGAGTGTAACGAAACAATCTTGAAATATATGTTGATGTGTGCTTGAGATAAACAAAAAGGAGATTTTTTGGGAAAGATATATGTATTTCAAGTGAAGGTTTTTAACAACAATTTCAAAAGGATTTTCTTTAATTTTTTATATAGTTGCCTTGGTGATTTATAATTTAAATAGACAGTTTAAAATCTGAATTTAGTTCTAAAGTAAAATATCATTTGCTTGTGCTTGTTCAATCAACAAACAGTTTAAATAAATAGAGTAAAAAAATAAGTTTTAAACAAAAAACTTGAGCTACAAAGCCATGTTCACAAACTGAAGCCAGCAAATATTTGACCACATTTTAGTTGATTTACTGGCTTGCTTATAAATATAAACGAAATTGAGCAGAAAAACAATTCTTTCGTGCTGCTCTTTCCATGTCTCAATAAAATTCCATAAACCCACTCAAACAGTGTCATCTGTGTGTACAACTTGATCATATTCAATCACTTTGACTAAGTGGCAAAATAGCCAACAGCTAAGAAAATAACAGCAACTTGTGGGGCTATCAGCAATGAAAATAGAATTACATGCGAGTATATCAAAACATAGGGCAATTAATTGATTGATTGATTGATTAGCCCAAAACCAACTCACATATCAAGAGCCCAGCAATTGGGCCACAAGAAAAACAATCAAAAATAAACCAGAAATAAAATGTGCCTCATCATTTTCATGTACTTAAGCAATAGGAATTTGAGTTAGGACAAGAGATGGGAGATATATACTTAAGTATGTGGGTATTTGGTGTGTTTTATTGTGTCTGCAAATCAAAGCAAATGTTTGTGCTTGTGATTTGAATTTAAATGTGACGGCGAGTTTGCCCATTGAGCCTAAATACAGCATATCGAGTTACTCAACTACCAGCTTTGTTTTAATGTTCCTGGAACTGGCAACCAGTCGAAAATAATAAAAAAAAAAACATGTCGAATACAAATGGCATTGGCATTTCCACAAATCAAAGGCTATCAACAATTTTGTTCAATGCATAGCGATTCATTCAACCGATTCAGTCAGCGGTCAACAATTTGTGTTTGTGCCAACATTTCAGTCGTGTTGTGTTGTGTGTTCTGTGTGTGCTTTTAATATGATTTTTAATCTGCTGGTTATTCAAAATTATGAACGCATTCATCAGTTTTTGAGGTTAACTCTTTAAAGTTTAGATTTTTACCAAAATTGTTAGGTGTATTCTTAAACGATTTCATAGCTCAGTTTTATTCTATGTAACTTGTAGAAATGATAACCTAGTGAGTCTATCTTATACACTTTAAATAAGAATGACGCATACTTTGATCATGGAACTTGTTTTTTATAATAAAGACAGCAAAAAATAGGTAAACATATTTAATTAACACAATATAAATAAAACAAAACAAACCAAATATTCGTAGCATACATTTAAGCGCAGAATTTAATTGGAAAGCTTAAGATTGTTTATTGTCTATTTGTGAAGATTAAGAATTTTTTGAGTAGTAAAACTTAAAACAGTTCTAAAAAAATGCAAGTTCATTTATTAAATAAACGATATAAAAAGGTTGCAGCGTATTTCTAATTTAAATTGAAATTTAAATATGAACTTTAATTATACAGCTTTTTTGAATTCGGCGATTTCGATAATACATATTGCTAGACACTTTCTGAATATATATTTATAAAAGATTATATATATAATATTATCTATTCGCCAGATCTGATAGCATCTTTATAAGCCAAATATTCCAATAAAATAAACAAGATTTTATTTGTTTGATTTAGCATTTTTTTAAGCACAATTGTTTAATTTAAATTAAACTTGTGTCGCAAATAAATTTTGTGCTAAATTGATATAATATAATGTTCTTAAAATAGCATTTCTTGCTAGTTCCAATTTACTCTTAAAAGAGAATACGATCGTCTTTTTAATGAATCAGTTCCCAAAATCCTCAAGCTTTATGCATATTAATGAGGACCATGCTGACTTTAATAAAGTTTTAGCTGCTTATATTAACAAACTTGATACTACTGCTGTTGGCCCAACTCATCAGCCTCTGCCTCATCTCTACCTGGCCAACATCAT
>JAWNNH010000752.1:0-22059 GCA_035043045.1 Hirtodrosophila alboralis | reverse complement strand
TTAGCAGAAATGTCGCAAATTATATGCGAGGTATTGCCATAATTTTGTATTGTTTTTTCAACTGGGGATAATTTTATTTAATTTCACGAAAAACAGGTATGTATATGCAGCCATTTAATTGTCCAAGTATTTAGCAGCATGCTCCATTAATAAATACAAGTTTATCCATATGTATCAACATGTGTCTTCATTATACTGACAGGCAGAATTAAGAAAACTTTAACGACACTTGACATTGTCAAATGGTCTGAAAAATAACCAAAGTTAATCTGACAAATGAAGATGCCAATCGGTACATTCATTTTAAATTATAGGCACTCGTTGCACTCAAGTGGTTGACAGTCGATTGCTATTGAGATTGTGATCGAGGTAGCCGCATTGATTGATGATGATCACAATGATCAGAGAGACATCAGCGTCAGTCAAATTACATTCAGGTGGCACACATAAATTTAAGAGTAGAGCTCTGTTGCCACATCAATTGTTTTGATAGCTCAAACTACCAATAGTAGTCAAAAGTTAACAATAATGAAGATTAATCATGGCTAAATTGACCAAAAGTTGGAAAAAGAAAACCCAAAAAAATTAAAGAATTTTTCTTTAGATTAAAATCTGTTAAATTATATCTGTTTGAACTCTAGTAAAGACTTAATAAAAATTAGAGGTGAAAAATAAAAACAAAAATCAAACAAATATTATTTTTAGAATTGAATGGCAAATCAAGGTCTATGACAAAATTATAGTTTTTTGAAGTTTAGGAGAATTATTCCTACACAAATCAAAAGTCAGAAAACCATATGTAAAATCAAAATAAAAAAAATCTATACCATTTTCAATATAAGACCATTAATTCGATTTTAAGAAAACGATGGGTTAAAATGAAGATTGTATTACGAGTAAAAGCAAATAGATTATAAATTATTTATTTCCTTTTTTTTTCTTACCAGCCAAGACGCGTCGGCGCATGCGACGACCCACAACAGTGGCCAGCTCGCCGCGTACAAATTTGGTGGCCTCTAAGAAGACCACTGAAGCGCCTGTGGCCGAGAAGCGCATAGATCAGGAGCCCGCATCAACAACGAGTGTTCGTCGAACGCGTCTGCGTTCCAAGTCAAAGCTGCGAGGTGGAGTAGCAGCCGGTGCAGCAGCAGCAGCAGTTGGAGGTACCGCCCTTGTGGCCAGCGGCTCATCATTAAAGGGTAAAAAGACAAAAGTGGACGATGGAACGCCAAAGATTGTTTGCTACTACACAAACTGGTCGCAATACCGTGTTAAGATTGGCAAGTTTGTGCCCGAGGATATACCCGCGGATCTGTGCACACATATTATCTTTGCCTTTGGCTGGCTGAAGAAGGGCAAGCTGAGCTCCTACGAGTCCAACGATGAGACCAAGGACAATGTGCCTGGATTATACGATCGAATGACAAGTCTGCGCAAGGCCAATCCCAAACTTAAGGTAAGCCAAATGACAAATGACATTTCCGGCCATCTATCTTCTATAAACCTCTATATTTCCTATATAGATATTGCTCGCTCTGGGTGGTTGGTCCTTTGGCACGCAAAAGTTCAAGGACATGTCCGCGACACGCTATACTCGCCAGACCTTTGTCTACTCAGCCATACCCTTCCTGCGTAAACGTGGCTTTGATGGTCTCGACATGGATTGGGAGTATCCCAAGGGCTCGGATGACAAAAAGAACTTTGTGCTGCTGCTCAAAGAGTTGCGGGAGGCCTTCGAAGCTGAGGCCCAGGAGTTGAAGCAACCACGTCTACTGCTCTCCGCCGCTGTGCCCGTGGGTCCCGACAATATCCGCGGTGGCTACGATGTCCCTGCAATTGCCAGTTATCTGGATTTTATTAATCTAATGGCTTACGATTTCCACGGCAAATGGGAACGTGAAACGGGACACAATGCACCACTGTAAGTTGGAATCGATTTAATATATACATATATTATATATATTTTTAATAAACTCACTTTAGATTTGCTCCTTCAACGGATTCCGAGTGGCGTAAGCAGCTTTCGGTGGATAATGCGGCTAATTTATGGGTGAAAATGGGAGCTCCGAAAGAGAAACTGGTAATTGGCATGCCCACCTATGGACGATCCTTTACATTGGCCAGTACCGATAAGCATGGTCCAAATGCGCCCGCAACAGGCGGTGGACGCGAGGGCGTCTACACCAAGGAGAGCGGCTTTCTGGCCTACTACGAGATCTGCGAGATGCTCCTGAACGGCGCTGTCTACGTCTGGGATGACGAAATGAAGGTGCCCTATCTGGTCGATGGCGATCAGTGGGTGGGCTTCGATGATGAGCGCGCTATTCGCAACAAAATGCAATGGATCAAGACGAATGGATTTGGCGGCGCTATGGTCTGGACCATAGACATGGACGACTTCAAAGGTGAGGTATGTGGTGGCAATGTGAAGTATCCTTTGATTGGCGCCATGAGAGAAGAGCTGCTGGGCATATCGCGAGGCAAGGAGGCTAAGGATGTTAACTGGACAGCAATCGCAGCGACCTTTGAGGATATTGAGGAGGTATGTTGTAAATAAATAATACGACTCGAAAAGCTACAACTTAACTGTTCACAAATTATATAGAAACCCGAGCCAATCAAGATATCAGTTGATGAGATTATCAGCAAGGTGCGCAAGCCACATGTGACGAAGAAACATCGCATCAAGTCTGGAGCAAATGCTATTGAACAGAATTGTAAGTTGTTTCTCTCTGTCTTTCAATTATTTCTTGGCGATTCTAATAGTGAGATTCGCTGCCAAGATTTCTTCTATAATTTAACAATATTTTAAAATCTTGCAGCACGCCCAGCTCAAGTCTTCTGCTATTTGACCAGCTGGTCCGCTAAACGTCCTGGCGCTGGAAAATTCGAACCGGAGAATATTGATCCTAAACTGTGCACGCACATTGTCTATGCATTTGCCACGTTGCAGGACTATAAGCTGACGGAGGCCACCGACGATGATCCGGAGAGCTATGAGAATGTAATTGCATTGCGCGATACAAATCCGGATCTGCAAATACTTTTGGCAATTGGCGGCTGGGCCTTTGGCTCGACACCCTTCAAGGAGCTCACCTCAAATGTGTTCCGCATGAACCAGTTCGTCTACGAGGCCATTGACTTTTTGCGTGATTATAAATTCAACGGTCTGGATGTGGATTGGGAGTACCCTCGCGGTGCTGAGGATCGCCTTGCCTATGTAAATCTGCTGAAAGAATTGCGTGTGGCATTCGAGGGCGAGGCAAAGTCGTCGGGCTTGCCACGTCTGCTGCTGACTGCTGCTGTGCCCGCCTCCTTCGAGGCAATTGCCGCCGGCTATGATGTGCCAGAGATTTCCAAGTATCTGGACTTTATAAATGTGATGACCTACGATTTCCATGGCCAGTGGGAGCGCACTGTGGGCCACAATTCGCCGCTCTTTGCCTTGGAGTCGGCAACTGGCTATCAGAAGAAACTGACCGTAGACTACAGCGCCCGCGAGTGGGTGAAACAGGGTGCGCCCAAGGAGAAGCTCCTCATTGGCATGCCCACCTACGGACGCAGCTTTGAGCTGGTCAATGAAACGCAATTCGATATCGGTTCACCCTCTTCTGGAGGCGGCAAGCCAGGCAAGTTCACCAGCGAGGCGGGCTTCCTTAGCTACTACGAGGTCTGCAATTTCCTGTCGGCTGATAATACAACGCTGGTCTGGGACTCGGAGCAGCAGGTGCCCTTCGCCTACAGAGGCAATCAATGGGTGGGCTTCGATGACGAACGATCGCTTAAAACTAAGGTGAGGTTCACAAGCTCCAAATCCCAAATTGGATATATTTAATATAATCTTTGCTTGCCAGATGGAGTGGCTGAAGGAGCAAGGCTTTGGCGGCATTATGGTCTGGTCGATTGATATGGATGACTTCTCTGGTCGCTGCGGCAATGGCAAATATCCATTATTGAATGCCTTAAGCGATGAGCTGAAGGATTATAAGGTTGCATTGGAATATGATGGCCCCTACGAGTCCCATGGTCCACGCGGCGCCTATACAACAAAAGATCGTAAGTTACAACACACAATGAATATAAATTATAGTACTTACTTTATTACAATTGCCATGATTAGCCCATGATGTGACGTGTGCGGAAGAGGAAGGTCATATTAGCTACCACAAGGATTGGGCTGACTGTACACATTATTATATGTGCGAGGGAGAGCGCAAACATCATATGCCATGTCCTGCCAACCTGGTCTTCAATCCTGAACAGAATGTCTGCGACTGGCCCGAAAATGTTGAGGGTTGCCACGCGCCAACGGACGCGCCTGCCTAATCCTCGACTGGTTGAATCTGGAGTAGAACTCGACTGGAAAGAGGGTTTAAGGAGCTTTGTTAATACGAGTATATAAATATATATTACGAAATGATGCCCTAGATTTAGTTTGAATGCAAACTACTGCCACAAAACAAACAACTCTTTTGCTGTCCCGCACTAACTCAAAAATACTCAAAAGTTTGCTAAAGTTCAGCTGAATTTTTTTGTACTAAATTTAAGTTTAATTAATTAATAAGTTTAAGTAGTTATTATGTTTTAGCTAAAAAGAAAACAAAAAAGAAAAAATATTGGATTGCACAACTTATTTAGTTGTTACTACCAAGAAGTAAACTCAAACTCAAACACACATACACATCTTTCGCCCAAGCCCCACCAGCTTTCGCATTTTTCCGTTCGATTCGAATTCGAGTTACATATAAAAACAAACGGTATATAGAAGCGACCGAACTTTTATATATTTAACTGTGATAATCACATAAGAGAAACAAACAAGAACAACAACAAAATCAAAATTATTGTCCAAATCAAAAAGAAATTAAAATATTTTTCTATCAATTACAATTCATATATACACAAGGAAATGTTAAAAATATAAAAAACACTACAAACAAAATAAAAGTTTACCCCTATATAAAAACTAACACGAAAGTTGTACATTTTCAAGTTTTAACTATAAAATTTGTATTATACGTTGTAATTAATTAGTTAAAATAAAACACTTCCAAATATAATTATAGTAGTGTTTAATTCTTTCTTAATGCATTAAATAATGACCCGGTTTTGCAACCAGGTACAGCAAAAATTATTTTAGACTCATTAGAGTGCTCCTCTCCACGGAAATCTTTAGTAAAAGGCGAAAGATTTATTCGACAACTGAAGAGAAGCCAGAGTAATTTCTACTGCGTTTTTTGCAGCTAGTCTATACAGTTGCTGCTTAAACCATTGGCGAATTATAAGCAGCTCGGTTATTAAAAGTGTTGTATACTTTGAGGCGCCGCCAAATCAACCACCAAACGCACCATGAATTTATTTGTCAGTGCGCATGTTTCCAACACAAAGTTCATGAAATTCTCAACTATTTTTGACTGCGTACGAATGACGTTGGCACATTGTGTGAATAAATGTTTTCGCTTACCTGCGCAACTGAATAATAAATACAAGATTTTTCTAGAAATTATAGCTTAAGCTGAATCAGGTTTTGTTGTAAACATATAAAAAAAAATTATTTTTTAATGAGAGACGTTTTAATCAGTATACTATCGAAAAATTGTATAGTTTTGACAAAAAAGAAATGGACCATGAAGGCAAGTGTTTTATTCTGGGCTTGTGTTTTAATTAATCAAGTGATTTGATTAAATAGATATGATTTAAATATATATTTGCGTTGCGCTCTGGTGGCTAGATAGATCGGAGAGGTATTATTCTACTCAAACAGGATGACCAAAGTGGATGCTAAAAAAACCATCTCAAAATTTAAATAATTAGGGTTTTTTCCTTGCATAGAATCGGTGATAAGTAAAATAGAAGTAAGGTAAAAAGCTTGTCAACATAATTATGCCGACCAGTATATATTCTAGATTTTTTATATCAAGCAGAAAACTTACTCACATTTCTTTGTCAAAAACAGGATAAATCATGGTTCCTTTATATGTAGTTTTTCCCAATGGTAACTTTAACGACGATCCATGGTTTCTAGATAAGATTGGTATTACATAAGACAGTAGTTTAACATTTGCAATGATATCGGACAGGCGATTAGATTTAGATAAGATTAACAAGTCATTATACACTTCAATTAGTATAAACATACAATTTCAAGAAGAACTTTTAAAACAGGTATTTTGACTTTTAGTACAAATTGGTTACTTACACACTTTCAACTAAATATTTATAATTTATCAAAAATGATTTACAAATTCCACTAAACGCTTTTGTTTAAACATTTTATTATTTTTTTTTTAAATGATTTTTCTCAAAAAGTGTTTTTTTACATTTTGTTTTTTTTTTTGTAGGTTTTATCGTTTGCTTTTGTTTTTTTTTTTCGGTTTTTAATAATAATAATTACAACTAATTAATTAGTCTTACTTTGAAGTACACAATAACTTAATTAAGAAAAGTACGCGTACGCATTATGCTTGACAAACAGAGAGATTGAAGATTGGAGTACAAAAAATTGAAAATTGAAACAAAATGTGGGAAAAAATAGAATTTAAAAAATTGTTTTAAAACAAAAGCTAACAAAAAAGAAATGTACATTTTTTGGCTGGCGTGTAAAAAGTGTCAACAAAATAAATTATGAAATATGTAAATTATGAAATAGGAATAAACAAACCATAGTATTTGCTGAGCATCCAGCCAAATAGTTTAAAATTCTTTTAAATCAAAAATTGACTTTAAATGGGTGTAAAAAATTGAATTACTGAATTGAAGTTTTGAAGACATTCTTTTTGTTTTTTTTTTGATTTTTGAATTTCACTCGGTTTTTTTTGTGATATGCGGACGCGCAGGCGCAACGCGACTTTTTACTCCGGTTTAGCATTTAAAAATCATATATATATATATACTATATATTAGTATATATAGAATATTGACAGACTTTTTAAGTAAATATTTTTGTTGTACTTGAAAATTTTGGAGCGTGCATTGTAAGGAAGTGTGTGTGTGTGTGTGTTTGTGTAAATGTAAAACAAAAACAAAAAACTTTTTATAATTGTAAAAATATTGCATTCCCAAAGAGTTGTACATTTAAAAAAAGATTATATGTATATATGTACATATCACGCTGTGTGGCCTAGACGATTTCGTTCTTTTTGTTGTTGTTGTTAGTAATATTACACATATATAAATATTATTATTATTGTTATTATTATTACATATTACGGTTTGAGCAACGTGCCAAGTCGCGCTGTGCGTCGCTTTGCATGTTCTTCATCTTCTTCTTCTACTTCGTAAACCAACAATTTACCTCGTTTTTACTTTTGTTTTTTTTTGTTTTTGTTTTTTACAAATATGTAAGTTTTGTTTCCATTTCTTTAAAAAATATTTCGCTATAAAAATATTAGTTGAAAAATAAGAAATGTGTCTTTTTTCGTGTTGTTGTTGTTGTTGTTTTAGTTGTTTTGCTGTTGGGGGAAGATCGGGGCAGGCGCTCAGAAAATGCTTAAAGCATTTTTGTTTCTAATATGGTTCCTTGTTCACAATTTTCTTTTTACACTTTTCTTTTTGTTGTTGCTCAACATTTTTCGCACTGCACGTCTTTTTGTTAGGTTTATTTTACAATTTTTTTTTTTTTTTTAGTTTTTAGACTTCAATACATATAAATACTTTCTTTTTTCATCTTTTACTGTTAGCTCTGTAAAAATAGATCAACTTTTTCTTTGCTCATTTTTCGTACTTATTTTTGTTGTTTCCTTTTTTTTTTCTTTAAACAAATTTTGCCAGTTTTTTTTTGTGATTTTTTTTTACAATTTTTCTTTTGTTTACATTTTTTTTGTTGTATATTTTGCGTTTTTTTATCGTTTCTTTTTTTGTTTTTTTTTTTATATTTTTTGGAGAGATTTCGTTTTCAAAAAGTTGTTTGCTCCTTTTCTGTTTGTTGTTGTTGTTGCTGTTGTTTATTTTGTTGTTGTTTTGTGTAAGTTTAAATGCCTAAAATGTAGTTAAGAGCTAACATAACATTGGATATCAGTTGTTTCTCATTTTTACCTCTATCTTTTTGTTTGGCTTAACAATATAAATCTGCATATGTAGTTTTATTTTTCTGTTTAAATCTTATTTTTTTTTTAAGTTTTTTTTATGCTGCATCTTTTAGTCGGCATGCGCCAAAATGTCTTAAGTTGTAATGAATGTTTTTTTTATCTTCTTATATTTTAAACCATTTTAATCGTAGTCGTTTTGTGGTCGAGTTGAGGAAAGGTGGACGAGGGGGCGTTGGGCAGGGTGGGCGGCGTGGCTTAATGAGCTGCGCGTGTTTCTTGTATTTGTTGTATCTGATTATAATTATTTATTAATATTAATATTATTAAGATGCTCAGTTGGCCGCACTCGACATCAGTTCAGAGAATGCATTCTCCAGACAATTCTTGAGTTCAGCATAGGAGACAATTAGTACCGATTGCTCATCGCGTGACATAAGTTGCACCTGATTAATTAAAAAACAGTTTAATTATAGTTATATACAAGTATATTATAATACTTACGCGCTCTATAGAGCCAGCGTCCAGCTTATTGAGGCATTGTACAATATGTGCGTGATCCAGCCAGGGTCGGCCATCCTCAGTGACGGAATGAAATAAAAAATCACGGAATAATTTCAGCATATATCTATCACCAGTCTCCGACCAAGTGCAGTCCAAATTGAAGCTGCAAAAGAAACAGATTTAATTATTAGAAATTATACTAATCGTTAACATAAAAGTAAAACATTAAATAGTATTTAAAAAATTTAATAAAATACAATTTCTGATATAATAATTGGCTCTATCGATTAACAATTACTTAGTTTAGCTATAAACCTACTCGGGCCGTTCGTTGATGCTGTTTAGTTTAACTAAAATGCGATATAGACGCCCATTCTCCATTTCCTTGGCCAGCTCGTCCTCCTGCATATCAACCTGGGCCTGCAGCGCATCGAGCTGCGTATAAAAGCGTGCCCCAATCATGGGCATCAGATCCGTTACTGTGCGGCGGTTATTCGTGGTGAAGAGGTAACTGTTAAGATATTGCATTAATAAGAGAAAAGTATATTAAGCAAATGTCTTACTTACACAATAAAATTACGTAGATCGGTGGAGTAGTTTCGGGTTACCATATCAATGCTGGACTGTACATTATCGCGCTGCACGGACTGCAGGCAGCGACAGGCCAGCGCTAATACTAAACGACCCAGCGCAGTCAGATCGTCCTGCAAAAACACAAAATGATGTAAGAAAAAATATACTTTATAGAGTCGGAGACAAACATTGTTTACCTGCTGATGCATGTTGACCAAAGCCAAAGGATTGGATGCATTTGGATCGAACTGTGTGATATCTGAGATGCAGCAGCAGCTAAAGCGCACACGTTTCCCAGTCACAATAATCTTTGTGGGATCTAGTATTCTATATAAAGTCAAACACAACAAATTAGCAAAGATTTATAGAGGCCAAGATATATACAACTTACTTGCAAGCTAAACCCGCTTGATGTATGGCCCGGAGGCCAGCGGTTAGCTGCATTATAATCGACCAAATTGTCGACTCTGGCAGCAATGGTCCGTTATTTGTGCGCTGCAAGTTGCTCTTATGACTGCGAAATAATCAAAGAATTAGATTTAGTTGCAACATTTCTATGCTGCCACCACTCACCTGAAGGGGCGTGCCTCGCCTTGGAATGGATCTGTGTAGCCGTTGGTATCTGGCGTTGGTGTAAAGTATTTGGCCAGCAATGTCTGTGAGCCGGGATAGTAATCGTATACTAATACTAATGCTGTAAATTAGTTAAACGAGATTTTAAGTTAGTTTATAATACGAATAAATTAACTATAAATAGCAAAACAAATATAAAAGCTACAAGTCTCCTTTTTCGAATGTAACAAATTAATGTTTATTGAAAAAGTTACAGATATTTAATTAAATTTTGATATAAACTGAACATTGATGAAAAAGTAGTTGGAGTGATGATATCAATAATTATTATTAAAATTTAATTTAAATCATAATCATAGACAAGTACAAAATATATAAATAATTTCTATAAATCATAAATTTCTATAAATCGAATATAACTTAGCACTTTTAAAGTGTTTGTTATCAAGGTTTAGACCTGAATATTCAGAAAACAGGAGACGTTAAATGTTTGTACATATTTTAATTAAATATAATTCTATTAGAGTTTTATATATACCCTAAAATTCTGTGTATATCAGTTCTTAGCTAATTTATTGATTAGGAAACAATCTCCACAGTCAACAGTTTTTTGTTGTCCAAATAATCTTTATCTTTATCTCAAAATGAAACTCACAATTATCACCAAATGCTTTTGTCGTGAACACCTCACGCAATTGGACAACATTCGTGTGCTGCAGCTTCTTCCACATCTCCACGAGCGTCATACACTTTGTGGACTGCAAGCGAAAGCCTGCAAGTTAAAGAGTTTAATTTAATACAGCATGTTTATATTTAATAATCAATTAACTAACCGTGTAATCTTCTCAGGCAGTACTTGAATCCGGTGCTGTTGTGCGTGGCCCGGTATGTGCTCGCTGGTAGCGTTAGTTTGGCGTGCAGAGGTTGCGCCGGCGGCTCCAACGGATAGAGGGCATGATAGTTGTCCACTTCGAGGGGCAGGGCATGCTGTGCCGCCTCCGCTGCGTCCGTAATCAAATTGGATATTTCGTTGCGGGCAAGAATATCGGTGCGCATCTCATCGGGCATAAAGAATGCGGATTCCAATTGTGTCTTCGGTTGCATGGCAATCACATTGGAGGCAGGACCCGGATACACATGCCCCGTATACATTAGCTGCGAGGACACAGCGCTCAACGGTGCCACAGCATTGACAACGCCATGATGTGCCGGATGTGCTGGATGTGCTGCGTCCACAACAACCGAATTTACCACCGGTTGGTTGTTCTGTGCATTGGCAGTTGGATAAAAGTAAATGGTGCCGCCCACGTTCTCCTAAACAAACGGCAAGACATATAATTAAATTATACAAATTATATATAAAATTAAATTCAATTATTCAACAGAGATGAGCACGAGATGTTAAAGGATTTCTTTTATAAACAGATTTATTATTTTATATATTTTATATTATGTTAATTTTTTATTTTGGGTTTTAGTTTAGCAAGCTTTTGCTTGATTACTTTTAATTTTTATTAAATATATATTTCACAATTGGTTTCAATAATAAGCTCAATTTACTGTCAATATTATTGACGTTTTGGTTTAGTGTTGCACATAACTTAATCGATAAGCATATGAAATGTTTTATTAGCGTTATCGATATCGACTTTTCTGCATATACCTAAAATTACGATTTATTTCTTTGCAATCCGGTCAATTCAGCTTTTTTTTAAACAGATCTTGTCTTTTTTTTTATTTATCTCTGTTGGAAAATTACCCTATCTGTCATATTTTTTATATCAAACAAAAAATGCCAGTTTAGCATTTAGCGTTTTTTTAAGTAAAGCTGAGATTTATAATTTCCATGCATTCCATTTAACAAAAATAATTTCTACAACATTTACTATGATAAAACATGTTCAAAAAAATAATTTTTCATTCTGTTTTCTATCCTATTTAACTTAATTTTTGTCTAATTCTCGTTGATCTATTAGTGTTTTATATGAAAATAATTTCTACAACATTAACTATGGTAAAACGTGTTAAAAAACTTTTTCTTCGACTGCAAATCAGTTAATAGTTTGGGAATTATTAAATTTTATAGTTAAAAAATTAAAAAAAAAAAATTTTCCATTCTGTTCTGTTTTCTATTCTATTTAAATTCATTTTTTTCCGATTTTTGTTGATCTATTCTTATCTAGTGTTTTATATGGCTCGCAAAAAAAGAACCGACTTCCGAATAAAGGATGTGTGAATTATTTTTCGACATAAAAAAAAAAATAATACAAATCTGTCAAAAAAAAATATAAAACATGTTAAAAATGATCGATATAGCTATCCTAACGAGGATATTTATATATATTTGATAAATTTATATTCATATTATAATATTTTATAAATTTTATATTCATATTGAATTGTATAATAATATATATTGATTATATATATTAATTTTTTATATCCTTTTGAATCTTGTTCATATCATTTTTTATAGTTAATATATATTATCCTGTTGAATCTCTCTAGAGTTTTCTTTTCTTTTCAACTCTCAACTCACCTGATGTACACTCGTGGGCAATGTTGTGGGTATGGGCGATGCACCGTGAGGGGTCATGCCATGGGGGGGCGACTTCTCGCCACCGATGAGCGCCGTTGTGGGCGAATCCTGACGCAACATGGCGCTGCGCGACTTCAGCGGCGTCTGGGCTGACAGGCTGCTGACAAAGGGGGCTGCAGCGGGGTTGGGAGGTGCGTTGCCGCTAATTGCAATTGGCGCTGAGCTGGACGTCGTCGTTGTGGCATTCACCAGGGACGATTGTTGCTGCTGCTGCTGTTGTTGTTGCTTTTGTTGCACAAGGGAGGAAACTGTGGCAGCAACGGATACACTTTTCTGCATGGAAAGAATTGAGGTGGAGCTGCTGCTGCTGCCATTTGAGGTTTTGTTGCTAATGCTCACGACGGATGCAGCGGCGGCCACAGATGAATTCGAGGCGGGCGCTGATGCTGTGGCGGCTGCTGCGGCGGCGGCGGCTGCTGCGGCTGTTAACCCATTGACGCCGTTTAGGCCATTATTCATATGATATGGTGGATAAAAGTTGGGAGACGAATTGATGCGCGTTGGAATGAATTCGGGCGATTGTGGTGTTACCTATATAAATAAAAAAAAAACATTAATTTTATATTTTCTTTTTTATAATATTTATTTACTTAAAAGATCATATGGCAATGACTATTTTAGATTATTATATAAATGGCAATACAAATTATTATTAAGAAATACAAAATAAATCTTATAAATAATCGTTATTGAGTTTTATTTATTTTGCTCAAATTATAAAACTGAAAATCCATCTATGACATTTTTATAGCTAAATGTAGACCAAGAAAAATGTATTTAAAAAATAAAACTAAAATTTGATTGTTTTTATGCAAACACTACCTTTAAATTGTGAGAATCGCGAAGAAAGGCAGCAAATTAATTTTTTTCATTAATTTTAAATTTAATTTTGTTTTGCCGTTTTTCTTAGTTTGGTACATTTACATATAAAAAATCGTTGAGAGGATTCTAAGTATTATTTGTTGTGTAAAAAAATAAAAAAAAAATTTTTAATTATAATAATTATTTTTTAAAGTTTAATTTTTGTTAGTCAAAAAAAATCCATATTTATACAATAAAAACTCTAATTTGAACTTAAATAAAATATCTAAAAAATTATCAAAAAAAGGGGTAGAGTGGATTTTAGGGTAAGTTTCTAGGCTCTACAGAATCTCTATAAAAAAAAAAACAATAAAAAACTTCTCTATGTTGGGGCTAAAAGGCTGAAAAACTCAATCCTGAATTACCTGACTCTTCTTATTAACGGTTAAGGACGCGTCCAAGTTATGTAATGAGAACCCGTTACTATTAGCATTAGCATTACCGTTACCAGCATTAGCATTACCGTTATTCAGCCCATAGCCCGTCGTTGTGGCAATATTCTGTCGATTCTAAACAGAGTACAGATAGATAGAGACAGCATACAAAGAGAGACAGAGAGAGAGAGAGATAGAGTATAAGATTGAATAACCAAAAGATAGCACCAGAAATATATAAGAGTATTTGTAATATCTGATTTCTTAGTGTATATGTCTGTGTTTAATTATATGTTCATACATTATCTTATCTAGAGTTCATAATATTTTTTTTTTTACTTTTTTCAGACAAATTACGTTCTTACCCTGAATATATATAGACATATTACTAGAGTTTGTTCAAAGATCGTATAATGTCAATTTTATAGTTTGTCGATAGCTTTAATTAGTTGTAGAGGTTACAATTCATTTAGTTAAACTTAACTACGAACTAGTTAGATATTTATAAAAAATAAAACAAAATTCAAAACTAACTTTTGTCAGTAAATGTATAAACGCATTAAAGGCAAAGTTTTTTGAGTAAAAAGTATTTAAAAAAAATTTTTTTGAATTAAAATTAAGTGATTTTAAATAAAGTAATAAATAAAAAAATAATTTTTAAATTCAAAATATAAATTTAATCAATTTATATAATTTTTTAATTATTTGATTATTATTATTATTTTTTTCAAAATACTATTGCAAGTTTATAGAAGTTCGACTTCTTCTCTCTTGTTTATCCCATAATATAGTATAATTTCCAATTTAATCGCTCTCATTGCATTAATTGGGGCTATTTGCAATTGCCCAGCCCAACTCCTCTCTGTTAACCCCTGCGATCATAATTAATTGATCTTGATTTGGTTTATTTTATTGTATTTAAATGAATGACCCCATTTTATTTTATTTCATTTCCATTTTCATCGGCGACACAATAAGTAAAATCCATGCGTAAACACAAATAATTATTATTATTATTGCTTTTATCTTACTTATGTTTTATATAGCAATTTAAATGCATACATATCTGTATATATATATGCATATATATATAAGTCCATAGTCGTTAAAAAGTCGGTCAAGTGTACACACATACATATGTATATAGCCATGTAAACATATAGATTGAAATTAAATTGTTCAAGCAAATTGAGTGAAAACAAATAAAATAAAATCATAATTAACAAGAGTGTACTCGAATAATAGTGCTCGACTAGTACATACCCTGTAGCTCTTTATAGTTAACAAATAAAATATTATATAATATATAATTGAAAAATAACAGTAAGGTTAAATGATAAAATCAAAAACAAAAAAAAAAAAAAAATTATAAAGTTTTAGTAAATTTGCAATATTTGTTAAAAAAAAAAAAACTTGCGTAGGGTATGTAAAAAATTAAAAAACACATATGGACGAAAAAAAAATAGTTACGCGTCTGCCATGCTTATGAAAAATGCAGATTATTAATAGTTTTTGGCATTTTTTTTGGATAAGTATACGTAGCTTAAAATATTAAAAAAAAAAAAATAAAATGAAGGAATATAATTTTAATTTTTGTCTGGATATTAAAATACTTGTTTTTTTCTTAATTGCATAAAATTAAAAAAATAATACCCAATTTGCATTTTAATACAAATGTGAAGGCGCGTTTGCTGAATTTAATAATTATATTCTATTATTTATTTATTTTATATTATATTATTTATTTATATTATTTATATAATTTGAACAGTAATTAATCGCCTTTTGAGCATTTTAAGTGGTTACAGGGTATATGTATGTATATACTTAATTATTGCCGGCAGCACCACCTTCCTCTTCATCCATCTGACAAGTAAAAACAAACTTTTAGGCTTGTCAATCATATTTATGTACATATATACATACATATGTACGCATAACTTGTTTTGTTAATTAAACAGATGTTTTGTATGCACATACATACATACATACATACACACATATATATATATATATTACTTATATTGTTGTTGTTGAGGGCGTTCAAATCAAGGCAGGGTCATTTGAAAAGCCGCCAAAAATGTAAATATAATTTTGCAATTAAATCACAAACGCATGAGTTGTCAAACCGTTGGCATGCCAAACTGTAAGTGGCAAGAACTTACCATATATGTGGCAAGTTTACTCTCAGACGGTATTCCATTTGTAGGTGAGAAGAAAATTGGATCCATAGCAGCCGTATCTGTAAGAGAGAGACAGAGAAAGAAATTAGAAAATATAAATAAATAAATATATATTTATATAAATGCGATTAGAAATCAATTAAACAAACATTCACAGCTATTTTGACACTTGTGTGTGTGTGTGCTTGATTGGTCTGGGGACTAATGTACTAAGTGAGAGAGCGAGAGAGATAGAGAGACGATTGCAATGCACACATAGTTATGTTTGTTGACATTTGTATACCCTTACTAAAAGGTATTAGCATTTTGTTATTTTATAAAACAAACGCATAAAGTGAAAGGTTGATATATTTATAAATTATTATTTATTTACATGATTAATTATTATAAAAAAAATAATATAATAACTAAAAATATATATATTCTTCATCCAGATATTTATTATTATTACTATTATTCGTGATTTGTTTATTTAGATCTTAATGGGTTATATTTAGTTTTCAAGCTATGTATGCACAGTAAGAAATGATAGATTAATTTTATAATTTTATGATTTTTTTTAGGTTTTTTATTTAAACAACATACTGGAATTAATTTAAAATAAAAACATAATTCCAGAATAGTTTATTTTAATACCACACGTCGTTGATTTAAATATCTTACTGAAATTCACATTTTTAATTCCGTTAAATGGTTTAAAATTAACAAAAAATTAAATTCAAATAAATAATTTTTACTCTTTTGCATTACTTTTGGTTTAAAAACTGAATCAAAATATCTATAACTGCCTTTTTTTATTTATTTATTTTGTCAGCCTCTCATGGTTACTCTTCATCCTATTTTATCTGTGCAAATTTTAAAATGGTTTAAAATGTACAAAATGTTATAATTTCTAATTATTGACAAATTTTAATTTGATTTTATTTATTTTGATTTACAACTAAAAAATGTTTGCAAGAGTATTTAAACTTCGGCGTGTCTGCCCACCAACTGCCTTACTTTCTTGTTTTCTGTGTTCTGTTATTTTTTTGTTGTTTTTTTGCTTTGTCACCCGTTATCGATAAAACGATAACACGCGCACTTATTTTTGGAGCATACACAATACAAATATTCCCCAAAGTTGTTGTTGTTGTTGCTATTCCTGCTTTTGCTTTTATTTGTTGTTTTTTTAGAGTATGTAAATAAAAAGCAAGACGCAATTTGCGGCCTCTCTTCTGTCTGCTTTGGTAAACAAGAAAGAAAATACGCAAAACACAAAAATGTTATGACAAAAACAAAAACAAACTGTGAATTTTTGCGACTCCAGTTGAAAAGGTGTGAGGCAAAACAGAACACACTCTCTCTCTCTCTCTCTCTCTCTCCTCCTTGTTTATTACCTTAGATAACCTGCAAATTAGTTGTCATGAGTAATTGCCGTTATTTTTGTTATTCTTCTCCTTCTTCTTATTGCTGCAGTTTGTCTCTTTTCACATATGGCGATTGGAAAGAGACAACAAGTGCAGCAGCAATAAAAAGAAAAACAAAGACATAATAATTAATTATTGTTGCAAAATGTTTAATTTAGTGCATTTGTTGAAAGAGAATCGCATCGAAAATGAAAGAAAAACAACAAAAACAAAAAGAAAGTAAAGCAGAAAATTTAAATTCAAAATTCGAAATAAATTCGTGAATGCAAGTGGGTAAAAGCGGGTGGAGGGGGCTGTGGTTGGTTATGGAATGGGCCAATGCCTTTTGGCAGCACCGAGAAAGCAATGAAAAAGTAAAGTGAGCTAACAAAATTTTGAGAGTTTACTGCTACAAGATACCCTGTTATTATTAAATATTAATACTATTCAATTTTTTCTGAATTGCATTTAATACAAAAATAAAATATTATTTAATTATTTTAAATTAATCCAATTAGTGCAATTGACAGATTTAAATTAATCTGTAATTTCACACCTTAAAACTAATTTAATTAGAAAATGAATTTGAATTTCAGAAGAATGAATATGCTCGGAGTTGCATTGGGCCAATTACAAGGTATTAAAAAGCGATATTGGCCTTGAAAATACTTATGAATGTATTTAACAAAAATAAAAAAAAACCCCAAAAAAAAACAAGCAACAAAATAAATTAAATTTCATTTTATATACGTATTTAGCTGCGCTCTCGCTTTGGCAATCACTTTTCGCTTTCTGGCTGCTGTTTATTTATTTGATATAAGATTTAATAAAATTCAAATTGTTTAATTAATGCTCAAAAGTTAATAATTTGATAGCAATTTGAAAGCAAAAAACGATTGAGCTGAACTTACTTGAGCATGGCCAGTGCATGTAAAACTGCCGAGAAGGCCTGTTACGTTGTGTGCGTATTGTAAATGTGACGACGCGGCTATTACGTTATGCGTTTGCGTTACGACGTTAAGTATTAAGTATGCAATTGTTGCCAAACTGTAAGTTAAGTACGTGTGCTCGTTTTGTATGTATGTATATAGACTTATATACTTATGTACATGTGTACATATGTATCTGCAAACGTTTTCACTTTACATAAATTGACTCTGCTACTGGCAGTTTGTTGGCATGACGTCGGCAAAAACACAAAAATAAATAACGTCTTGTTGTTGCTAAAACAGACAGCTGTGTTTTGCTTCAAAGATCACGAACGCGTTCATGAAAACGCCACAAGCACACGCGCACACACACACACACATATACACAGGCATAAAAAGAAACTTAACACATACTCCAATAAGGTTAAACGGAGCGAGCAGCGGTCGGGGTGGGGAAGAAGGGCACGTTGCAATCACAATATTATGTAGTTATGTCACGTTATATATGTTTGTTTGTTTGTCTGTCTATAGATGCAACAGCATTTACCGTTAAACTATATTACGTTTTTACGTTTGCACATGTATGTAAATGTAAAATGGAAAAAAGGAAAAAACAATGTCGTAAGCTCAACGTACGCGCGAGAACTGCGAACTGCGCGTCAGCACAGCGCACACTCAACTGAAGTAGGTAAGCAGGCGGCGGTGGAGGTGTAGGCCATAAAAGAACAGCGCGCGCAGCCAGCAGAGCACAAATCAAGTGCGAGAGCGAGAGAGAGCGCGCGCAACGTAAAGCTGAGCGCGCTTGCAGTAAATGCGAGAGAGAGCGCAAACTCTGACACGCAAAAGTGGGCGTGTATGTGTGGGTGTATGTAAAGGGGCGCAGATGAGGGGGTGCTTAAAAGCTGCTACAGCTGGCGGACAGCAAAAAGTTCAAATTCTATATAAAAAAAAAACAAAAACAAACATTTTGTTTACTTTCTGTGTGTGTGTGTGACAATGCACACGCAGTTTGACAAGCGCTCAACTGTAAATCCAATGACCCCTTGCATGTTCCCATGATCATGATCATGATCGTGATCATAACTATGCCACCTCTCGCTACCATTAGCAGCCCCAGAGGCTGGGTTTAAATTATTTAATATATTCTGGTTCTATTCATATATATATTTTTTTAGTTAAGGTTTTTTTTTTATTATCTAATTAGAATATAGTATATTTCATATGTCTATAATTCTGTATTCAAGAACGTCATAAGGCCTATCAGTGTAATAATTTACAGCTCAGTCACCATATAAACACAATATAACTCAAATGTCTATATAGACATATTTATATATATACATATGTACATATGCTATGGAACGACCCTCAATCATTATCAGTATTATCATCACTCAGGAAATATCAGCTGTCGTACAGTCGTCTAGTCGTTCTAGGTCCCACCTGCTTGCGGCTACAAAAACGTGAAACGCCAAAAAATAAATTGATTTAATAAAAATCTTTAGCCAATCGATTAGAAATTAAATTTAATAATTTTATTTTAATTTCTTTTTTTTTAATTAAATACTTATAAGCTTAAGATTTTGAGAATCGCCGAGAAGGGCACAAATATTTATTCAATAATTCACTTAAAATAATATTTTTCATTGAGACTACGTTAAACTTTTGAAAATAGCAGAGTAGCTTGATTTTTCTACTATAAATATTACTAAATTAGTTTTATCTTCATTTAAATTGGATTTATTAATGATTTAAATAAAACGTACTAACTTTATTGATCAGTTCGTTTGAGCTTAAAAGTTTAGTTAAACAGTTTAAATAGTCTTTAAATTAATATAATAATTTTTAACTGAATTTTACAAAAATTTTAAGAGAATTAAATTGAACTGGAAGTTCAGAAAAATACAAATTTTTTTTTTTTATTTTTATTTCTATAAAAAAAGAGATCAGATGATATTCCGCTTGGAAACCAGTTGACAAAGTTATAATATTAGAAGAATTAGCAAATTTTTATCATATTAATTTTCGCTTATAGAAAGAATACGAACATGTTCTTCTTCTTTTTAATTGTTTCAACTTTCGTTTGGCAATTAGGTATTAGAAGACAACGTTATGATAAGATGACGTTTTGCAATTCACAGCTGTTTTTCCAAAGCTTTTTAGAGGGCGGGGGAAGGGGAACTTCTAAAGAGCTTTAGCTAAAGTTGGTCAAAGAACGGTTTTCATTTATGGTTGTGTGTGTGTGTGTGCATAATGTTAACGACGACGTTCGGTGGGAGCAAGGGGGAGGCTGTCTGTCTGTCTCTGTCTCGGGTTGCGCTGAGCGCTGTCGTAAGCTGCTGCCGCTGCCGCCGTTGCTGTCGGCGCCGCCAACGTGACCAAAAGACGAGTTTGGTGAGTTTCTGTTGCGGCTGTTGTTGTTGTTTTGTTTCGTTTTTCTCTGTCAGCAACAGTTTGACCCAATTGCTGTCGACATTCAGCTCAGCTCAGCTCAGCGGCGACTGTTGAACAGCTGTGCAAATGCCGCTCATATTGAGGGCGTCAATGGGTTAATGAGCGGGCTGCTTTAAGCCTCAAAAGCTCAGCTCCGAGCACGCGGCGCAAGCGCCACACCAACAACAATTGCAAATGTGTGTGTGTGTAAACTTAAGCCTAAAAAAAATTTTGTATATTTGTTTGTGTGTCATTTCAACAGCTTGCTAAGAAAACAATAACAAATACAAAACGAAAAAAATTAAATTTCAAAATGCGGCCAAGCGGTTGACAAAGAAAGCGTCAAACGTAGGTGTCAAAGCTGAAGACCAGACAGAGAAGATGGCTGGCGGAAGGGAGAGGGTGGGTTAGGCAATGACAGCGGAAGCGTAAATGGGCAGAGCGAGGCGCAAAATGATATGCCTACAAAAAAAAAAAAGAGACATAGCCAGAGAAGAAGAAAGACAAAAGAAAGAAGCAGCAAGCAAATACAAAAAAAAAAAAAACAGAGGCAAAGGTAAAAGCAAAAGCAAAACGGTGACCGCAGCAAAGTTGTCAATGCTTTTTTCTTCTTTGTTTTTGTCTCTTTTCCACTTGCTGAGTCGTTTTTATTCTGCGCGCTTCTTCTTCCGCTGCGTTGGCAGAAAAAAGCAGCAACAACAACAACAACAAATGCCAGGCAACGGTCGACGTCCGCTCAATTTCATTTTGATTGATGTGTTTTGCGTTTTGCGTGTGTTCGCTTACGCATTTACCTTGAGGGGGGTCGGCATAAATGTTGTGCATTACAAATACATACGTATTATCTATCTCTCTGTATCTCTCTCTCTCTCTTTTTAGATCACACTCCTTTCTTCTGTAATGGTGTGTTTACACTTTGAACTGTCACTCTCACACATACATACATACATACATACATATGTGTATATTAATTCGTAACTCTTGCATCAACAAACACAAACACACACACACTCACTTATTTTGAGCTCTCGCTATGCCGCGCGCCGTGTGGTAACGTTCGTTGCCAAAGAGTGACTAACTCAAAAGGTGAGCAGCGGCAGCGGCGGCGGCAGCGGCAGAAGAAGACGAAACACAAACAAAAAAGAAATGAAACACACACAGCAAAAGCACAACACGAAGGTGAAAAAAAAACAACAAAAAACAGTGTGCAAAAGCAAAAACACAAACACAAAAACAAATCAAATACAAAAGCGAATTACAAAAAAAAAAAGTCACAAAAGCATCTGATAATACAGTTTAAGCAGCAGCCAACAAGTGCATTTAAAACTGTATGTACGAAATTAGAGCTGAGCATTTTGGAGATAAGAGTTGCCTTGCGAAAAGTTCCAAAAGAACTAGTTCATAAAATTCAATAAGATAAATAAAGCAAATTAAATTTATGTAAAAAAATTAAATATTTTTTAATTTAATGCCAAATAACTTCTGAACGCATAATGTAATAAGGGGAAGGGTATATGCAATATTTTAATACCTTTCCATAGAGTAAACATCTTTAATAACATAAAATTAACTATTGGAATTATCAACAATTTTACAAAGTTACTTCTCTGAAAATTAAACG
>JAWNNH010000751.1:0-13514 GCA_035043045.1 Hirtodrosophila alboralis | reverse complement strand
GTCTTTGCCATCGTCTGCCCATAAAGCGTACAAGCAACTGCCATTAAATTTAAATGCTTTTCGATGCCAACTACGCACGGTGTGTGCGGGTAGTGTGTGTGAGTGTGTGTGTGCCAGCCAGCCTAAGCCTATTAGAAATTCAATTGTGAAACAACGCGGACAAAGTTAGAGAGAGAGAGGCAGGAAATTCAAGTCCAAAATACAATCACATACGCTTCTTTTGCTGCTTTTTCGATTAAATCTCTTTGGCCTTTGGCTGCTTCTTGTTTTTTATTTTTTTATTTTTATTTTTTTTGTTTTGGATTTGTCATCAGTCGTTGTCATTGTTCAGCTTGTTGTTATACCCTGTACATAATACATCAAATGTCTATAAACAGCAGAAGATATGAAAGCTACAAATGCCAAGACTAAACAAATGGTAAAATTTAGACGTATCTGAATAACTTAATTTGAATCATTTTTAGAGTTTTGAAATATTTTAAAAGGTTTGGAATATTCTTTAATTGAATTTAGCAACAAAAGTTGACTTTTTTCTTATAAATATTGAAAATATGTTATTGAACATGAAAGAAATATATTTTTATTTTTTGTTCAATGTCTCTAATTTTTTATTTTTTTTTCTCCCTGCTAATTGAATCTTTTTTCCGGTAATTTCTTGTGTCGGAAAACTATCAAAGCCTTTCCTATCCGAAAATCTATTCAATATTATATTTGTTTAAAAAAAAATATAATATTGTCAATATAATATAGTAAAAACCAACATGGCATCAATTTTATAAAACTGAAATTTGTTGGTTACGATCACACTATGCAGCAAGTTTGGCTTTTTTCTATTATACGGCCGAAACCGACATAGTATATTCATAAAAAAAAATTTTCAAAATTTTTTTTACTATAGAAAAACATTTTTAAAAAAAATTATTATTTTTATTGACAAAAATAATTTAAAAAAAAATTTGTTACTGTATTTAAAAAAAAAAAAAATATTTTTTACTATAGTAAAATATTTAAAAAAAAAAAAATTATAATTTTTTTTATTAACGAAAATAATTTTAAAAAAAATTTTTTACTGACATTTAAAAAAAAAAAAGATTGTACTATAGTAAAACATTTTAGAAAAAAAAAATATTTTTATTATAGTAAAACATTTAAAAAAAAAATATATTTTTATTATAGTAAAAATTTAAAAAAAATTATTATTTAAAAAAAAAAATATTATTTAAAAAAAAATATCATTTAAAAAAAAAATTATTATTTTTATATTATTTTTTGACAAACAATTTTTTTTTTGTCGATTTGCGTATAGTTTAATCGATTTAAAAAATCAATATAGCAATAAAATAAAATTAATTAAAAAAATTCACATAAAATTGATAGTTAGAAAGCAATTTAATTTGTTGTCAGAAAAAAAAAAGATTTTTTATCAAAATTTTTTTACAAAGTTTTGACTAAAAACAATTTTTTTAAAATAAGTTTCTGCATAGAAAAATATATATACAGCATGGTAACCTCAAAAATATATTAGTATTTTAATATTAATATAATTATTTAAACAAATTAATAGTAACGTTAATAATGTTATATAACATTAAGGCTGTTTTAAAAACAAAAAAAAAAATGAATTGCATTTTAAATGTAAAAATTAAGATTAAACTCATTAAATTGCTGAACAAAAAATGCATGGCCAAAAAAAGCTAATAACAGCTATATAGTATCGTTGGTAACTATAATCGCTATTCGATATAATCGTTATTTAACAGCCAAGTACAATCAGCTAACAGCGCGCTGCTAACTAACAGCAATAGGTACAAATAAAATACACTACAGTTAAGTACAGTCTCAGCTTTTTAGGTCTTTGATCTTAGACAAAATGGCGAATGCAGCCAATGAAGTAAAAGTTTGAAAACGAATTTAAAAATTGAATGGAATTCAATTCAAAAACAAAGTAAAGTGTGGAGAGGAGTGGAGAGGGTTAAAAAGTTTGCCGGCCGGCATTTGTTGTTGTTCTGAAGTGGTTTTTTGTGGGCGGCGCTTATAAATTAAATAAACAAACAGCCAACCAGAGGCAGAGGCAGCAGCAGGAGGAGGTGGAGAATAACTCAAGCTGCCGCTGACTCTGAATGCGCCCGAGCAGGGACCGAATAAAATTGGTTAAATAAGAATGTTAATGATCATGATAATGGTTAAACGAATATGGATATGAGGGGAGTCTACTGTGAACCTGTCGCCGCAACAGAGCTCTCCCTCTCCCTCTAGTTAGTTAATCACTGAATCACTAAATTAGTGTCCAAGTCGCCAAGTGGTCAAGTGGGCTTTAAAATAAAAGCCAAGTTAGTGTAGTCATCGGCTTAATGCTATGCTAATGCAAAATGTCTGCTGAATAAATGAATATCAATAATAATAATAAAAAAAATATATATATGTATATAAAATAATAATAAAACAAACAACAAAAGCAAAGACTAAGCTAAGCATAGACGAGGGTGTCGTCTTTATTGCTGTTGTTTCTATAATTCTATAATGGATTTTCGAATGGTCAAGTGGCCAGTTCAGGCCAGTCCAAGCCAGCAACAGGTGCACAAAGTTTTCAAGTCTATAAAAGCGTGAAAATATATTCAAGCGGCGGCTTTTTAGACCGATTTTTAAGTAGTAGAAAAATATGTAGACGCAGTAGACCCATAAAAACCTATGAAAGCTATAAAATGCTCGAGAAATAAAATGTGAAAAAAATAGAAATAAATGAAGACAAATAAAGATGTACTTTGGGTTTTTTAGAAATTTATTTATATTTTTTAATTCTCTATGAATAGTTTTAAGATTCTCGCCTCGTATGGATTTATAGCATTATATTATTTTTTTAAATTTTTTAAAAAGTATTAACTAGTATTACATCTAAATCTATTTCATCTATTTGTATATTTTACAATGTAAAATAATGTAATGTAAGCTTATAATTACTAAAAAAGTTAGATATAGGAACAAAGATACAGATCGTAAGAAGAAAAACTATTTATCTGTATATTTATCTATTCCTTCTTCGTCTATCTGTTAAATTTTCTGTATCAGGCTTTATCTCTCTGCTCTGTTTATCTATTTGTATTTATAGATCTATTAAACTCTTTATATAACGCTATTGGATCAGTCTTTCTATCTTTTAATATATCAAACTATATTTTAGCTTACAAAACTATAAGCATTAGCTTTATTATTTGTATTGACATTGAACAAAAATAATGATAATGAAAATAACATTCCATGTATAAGAAAAAATTCAAAAATGGCATTACAAATTTTTTTTCTTGTAAATAATCCAAAATAAATGATCAACGCTTATAAAATTTAATATTCATTGAAAATAACAATAATATTATTAAAATTTATATTTTTTGCATTAGTTTTTATTTTGTAATTGTAATTTTATTATTTTTTTTCAATGATAATGATAATGCAATGAGATTTTCAATAATTATTCTTTATCAATCAAAAAATTATAATTTCTTAATACAATTGTCATTAAAAAAAGTTAAAAAATGTTATGTTTATTATCATTGTTAAAAGAATTGATAAAAAGTAATAAATATTGGTCCATAATACTGATATCTGTCTATGAATATGTATATCTTTCTATTCATCAATATATCCATCTATGTATTTCTCTATTAAGTCATCTTTCTATCTGTATATCTATTTACCTATCTATTTATCTTTCTGTTCATCTATAAATCAATCTTATTCTCTATCATCTACCTCTACCATCTAAATATCTGTATATCTGCCTATCTATGTGATTATTTATTTTATCAATCTATATATCTTTCTATCTGTGTATATATTAACCTCGCTCTATTGAATATGTCTCTCTATCTATTTATCTTTCTATAAATCAAACTAACTCCAAGTTTATGAAACTATCTATTTATTTGTCTGTCTGTCTGCCTGTTTGTCTGTCTCTATTAATCTCCGGGTCAACCGGTTTAGGAAAAACTATCTATGGAGTGGGATGAAAAGTGGCCTGTCTATAGTTTTATATATTTTTCATCCTCTCGCTCTCTCTTAAAGACCGGATAGATTTTTGGGGTTAACAGACTTTGATTTGTCTGTTTTCTGTTTTTTTTTTGTTTTTTTATTTTTTTGGTACACAGCCGGTTCTTAAATGATTTGTTCAAGTGTTTCAACTGTTCAACTGTGTGTTTGGACATTTACAATTTTCAGTTTTCTATTCAAACTGTTGCCACTTGTCGTTCTTTCTCCCCGTTGAATTGAAGAGGCAACTGTTTTTTTTTGGGGGGGGGGGGGGGGGGGCTGTAAACTCTATTTCTTTTTTGTAATGGCGATCATCATCATTTTTGTGGATTCTCTTGACATATTTGCGCGCTTATCAGATTTATGTTGCTTCAATTGCCGCAACGACAGCCGACACGTCCGCTCTACACTTTGCTTTGACTAATATTTGACAGTTGACACGTTGCCAGTCGCCAATTGCCCATTGCCCATTGCTCATTGCTCATTGCTCAGTGCTCATTGCCAATCGCCAGTTGCCAGAGCAACAATAAAAGACACAGTTCGAAAACTACACTCAAAAAAAAAGAGAAAAGTATTGCCATTGTATAGGAAAGTAGTGAAGCTAGAAGAAGGCTTAAGTTCTATATAAAACTGTGTAAACAGACTGGCTGACTGGTTGACTGACTGATTGACGACTCACCGCCAGGCCAAATGGTAGCAGCTAGAAAACTGAAATTTGTGGCAATAGTTTCCTATTATATCATAGGTTTGCATTCTGGAAAAATATTATCAAAAATATGTCAGAAAGTGGTTGGAAAATGCATTTTAAAATTAAATAGAAATGCCAGCTGTAGCATATCAGATCGCGCAGTAGACTACAATAATAATGACATTATAAAACATAATTTGTTTGTTTTTTTTTCCAATTTTATTTTGTATAGATATATCTTAAAAAAAAAAAAAAAAAAAAAAAAAAAACACGAAATCGCTATTTACGGCATGCCGAAATTAAATTCATTTGCAAGTCTGCTTTAAAAAAAATTTAATTTTAGTTAAGTTTGATTATAATATATACTTGTCCGATTTCGATAAAATTTATTAGACGTATTTATAAAATAGTTGAAATTCGAATAGACAAGTTTGATTGAGATATCTTTAAAAACAAAAAAGTTGTTCACACAACACATTTTTTAAAACGTTTGTTCTCAGGAGAATTAATTAATTAATAATATATAGTAGTTCGATTTTTAATAAAATTCGATCTGAATGTCTAAATCTTAAAAATACATCAATCTGGTTTAATAAGTTTTGATATATTAAAAAATAAAGAAAAAATTGTATATAGAAACACAAATTTTCCAGTCGATTGTTTCTATCACAACAAAAAGATATAGTTTTCCAATTGCGTTACTCATCGCTCAATATTTTTAGAATCTAAACTTTAGTTTATAATATTACCAAAAAGGTTTTCATAGAAGAATTCATTTTCAATCAAAAAAAACAAAAAAATAAATTTTAAAATCAAATTTTTTCAATATTTTACTCCAAAACACCTACAGAACATAATTTTTAGGGTTTGGTGTGTTCACAAAAGTTGCAGTTTGAAATATTTAAAAAAAAATTTTATAAGTAAGTTTCTTTCAAAAAACCCAACGACAACAGAGTTATAGAGCGTTAAAATGTGTGCTAGCTCGAAAAAAAATGGTCTCCTTAAAAAAAAAATTTAAGTGCAAAAAACTTCTGAAGCAGAATAATTCCTAAGGCGCGGAAAGGGTTGAAATAAATAAAATTAAATAATAAATATTTATCAATAAATAAAATAATAAATATTAATAAATAAATAATATAATAAATATTAATAAATAGATAAAATAATAAATAAATAAAATAATAATTCAATAATTTTTAACGAATTATCTACTTTTTCATAAACTCAACATTTTATTAGTTTTATATAAATGGGATTAGCAAAAAAAAATATTTATTAATCAGTTTTGAAAATTTTCTATTTATTTTTTTTATTTTTTTTTTGCCCTACATTTTTGAGTTTAAGAAAAATATATTTATTACTTAATTTTGTAGAATTTGCATTTTATTTAATTTATTTATTATATTATTTTTTTTATTTTATTTTTTTTTTTTGCCCTACGTACTTTCTGTATGCCTACATTTTTGTGTTTAGGAAAAATATATTTTTTACTGAAATTTTTAAAACTTGAATTTTATTTAAATATTTATTGATATACCTATTTATTTATTTTATTTTTCCCCACATGCTTTCTATACCCACATTTTTTGTCAGTGCTTAGTTTTAGTGCTTCAAGTGAGCAGCAGCAAAGAATAAGAACAAAGCCTCAAGTTTTGAATCTGAGCTCAGAGCACGAAGCTCGTTAACCAACTACTTCAGTGGTCTAAAACGACACTTGAGTCAATAACCAGACGCAGATATAAATACAGACACACAGATACAGATACAGATACAAAAAAATACAAAAGTACCAAAGATTCAAGATCTCCAACAATATAAATAAGGGGTTAGAGGGTAGAAGTTGTGGCGGGGCAGGCATGTTTTGTAGCCTCAGGGCAAGCTCAAAAACTGTTGCTCTATTAACGTGCCATTTTGGCCAAAATTCTCTAGACATTTTTTGATTAATGGGCTCACATTTATTTGTTGGCTTCTACTACAAAACCAGGCCTAAAGCTCCCATAATTTTCAGCTATGAAATTGTCGCCTTTCAATCAACGTCCATTCATCTACATCACGCCCACACAATTAACACAACACATAAATAAATATATACTTATATACATATATAGCATATTTATATATATAAATGGTGGACACACCCCGTTTCACTCCCACAATCTCACACATTTTGTGGTCATAATAACAAGTAACAAATTACACAAAATATATACATATATATATATATATATAATTCAATTATGTGCCTTCACAATATTTCAGCCATAAATAATGGCAAATACTTCATTGAACCGCGACACGTACGCCAAAACAGTTTAAACAACAGTCAAAACAGTAGTAGGATCCCATTCATGGATACCAATTGTCAATTATTTTTAAGTTAAATAATTAGATAGTATTACAGTTACAATTGTTTCAGATTGTTTATGGGATTGTCTATAAGTTTTGAATATACATAGAGTTAAATATTTCTAGCAAGTTAGTGCGACAGTATAAAGTTGAAATCTATTCATTTATCTTTATATTTTTCATATATTTTTCTGTCTAGAATCAAAGATCTTTCGTTAACTTTTGTTATACTTTTAATAGAATATAGTATATTATTTTTGAAATAATTTATTTGTAATAAACAATTATATTTCTCCTACATTAAGGGGTCTACAAATTTTAATTTAGGATTTCAATGGAAAATCTATTTTGAGGTCAAACCATAATCAAAACGCCATTCCGAATAAACTATGTTTCTAAACAAATAAGCTAGACTTTTGTAAGACTTAAAAATATTAGAAAAAAAAATATATATATAAAAAAAATAATAAAAAATAAATAAAAAAAATATTCTAAAAAAAACTTAAAAAAAGTATTTAAAAAAAAACTAAAAAAAAATTATTTAGAAAAAAATTTTAAAAAATCCCTATGAACAATTTCGAGCTATATATTAAACAAATTATATAAAAGATGTTCACTTTAATAAAAAGGTAATAAAACAAATTACTATATAAACAAATTATTTGTTATTTGAAAAAAACTATTTTAAAGTAAAGTAAGAAATAAAAAATATTTTAAAGTTAAGTAAAAAAAAAGAAAATTTTAATTTTGTATGAATTGAATTTTATTGAATTTTTCATTGTTTTTTAAAAAAAATTTAAAAAAAAAAATTCATTTTTAAAAATTAAAAAAAAAAATTAAAAAAAATCAAAAAATAGATTTAAAAAAATCAAAAAATAAATTTTAAAAAATCAAAAAATAAATTTAGAAAAATCAAAAAATAAACTTAAAAAAGTCAAAAAATTAATTTAAAAATAACATATATATCCCATTTTTAAAGTTTTGCAATAACTCTCTCAAACAGAGATTCGAGTTGCCAAAAACTAACAAAAACACAGATTAAAGAACTTTCTATGCGAAAATAGTAGAAATTCCAAATATTTCGATAGAATCCTAAATAAAATTCAATAGATGAGAATAACATTTAGATAAACCCATAAATAAAACTGCAAGAGTTGAATATTTTGATGAAAACATGGCTAAGCTAATAAATTAACAAACAAAACGAAAGTTAGATAATTAGTTGAGTTTTTGCTTAGATCGCTTTTTTTTCCCAGAGTCTCGAGTATCTCATGGATCTCATGTATCTCGAGTATATCTGAGAGGCAAGTCCATGACCTGTTGCAGTGCATTCAACTCGCGGGGCAACAAAAGAACAAACTCAATTAAGTATAGTTCACACTGACTGCAAATTCAATTAATGCAACACAAAATGTATCTACTATGTGGCAAATTGTTGGGATGGGGATGGGGGCAATTATTTATATATATACATTTGTCTGATAATAAAATGAAAATGAAATTCAAGCTCTCACCTGCTTGGTGGGTGATTGATATTTGAAGAGGCTGCGCTTCGCCGCCGGCGTATAGGAGTTCTCATTACGTTCATCCCCCGCCGTCTTAACATCATCTATTGCCGATCCAAGGAGCTCGTTCTTCAAGAGGCACGAAAAGGCCAAACTATCGCGTGCCGTTTCACCGCAATCCCTTTGCTTCTTGCTCGTCTGTGGTGAGTTATCATTCGACTTGTTAATGGACGCAAAGCTCGTCTGCCAATTGTTGTGCGCCCTGCAAAAGATACAAAGATACAAAATGTATAAGTTGGAGATACATATAGAGAGGGAGATGGAGAGTCGGCTAGTTGTTGCTTAATAAATATGGAAATAGTATAAAATTGCAATTAATGTAAATTAAAAACGGAAGACTCTGTGATTTTTATACACATACATATATATACTCTGTATGTAGGCAGATAGAGTATATTAGACAGATAAGACAGATATATAAGCGTATGCGAATTTGTTAAAGATATATACTACAAACTAAGTTATAAATTCTATAAAATAAATATATTTTTTTTTTTATTTCAATTCAAAAAGTACAAACAAAAAATCAAGCTATAGATACATTATTAAATTCTATATTCTATATTTTTCTATAATTTTAAAAAACGCATTTATATGCTAAATGCAAAATAATTTCTTTAGTCTCACATAGTTTGCTAGGAAACACATTTTATATTATAAAAAAAAATAATAATAATTTAAAAAAAAATCTGTAAATAATAAAATAGTTTTCGATATTTTAAAGCACATATTTCGATAAACCTGAATTAAAGTTCCTTTTAAGGATACATGTTATATTTGGGAATTTCCATTGTGGCGTTACGTGACAGTCGTACAACTAAATTTAAAAAAAAGCTAGAAAAAAGTTTAATATTTTTAAATTTTTCTTTATATCTGAGTAGCAATTCAACTGGACTATATTTAGTAAAAGAGATGAAAACATTTGAACTTTCCGATTAAAAGATATAAGCAAAAAACAGGTGTGGCGTTACGTGACAAGATTAGAAGTCGGTTTCGACTTATATACGAGTATATATAACTTGGTTCAAACTGTTTGACTGACTGATTAGCAACTCACGAGTAGGTGAAATGGTAGAAGCAAGAAATCTGTGATTTTTACTGTAGTTTAATATTATATCATAGATTGATACTCTAAAAAAAATGTCAAAAATATATAACGGGTGGAAAAAGCATTTGAAAATTGTATGAAAATCTAAGCTGTTGCAGCAAGAGCGTAGCAACGCACGCCGGAAGAGCTCGTATCTTACATAAAAAAAAATTTATCAAAAATATATCACAAAACACACCCGGTTTTTTTTTTTACAGTGGGAGCGTAGCAACGCACGCCGGAAGGGCTCGTATCTTATATAAAAAAAATTTACTCAAAAATCGATTATTACTAAATTTAATTCAGAATTTAATATTAGCTAATTTTTAATGATTTTCTATAAATTCTGAAACAATATATATAAATATTCAATTTATAACTACATTTTTTAAAAATTTGCTTATATTAAATTCTGAATTAAATTTAAAGAGTGCTAATAAAATGAAAATTAAACTTTAAATTTCAATTATGCTTTGGTCAACTTTCAATTCCGCAACTGAAAACAGAGTATAACAAAGTTGCAACAATTCTTTTGTCTTTTTATTTCACTTTTTTTTTGCCAAGCATTGCAAAAAAAATGTTTGCCAAAATATATAAATTATTTATATTGTACAATCAACAAACAACAATTGCAAAAATAAATTTATGCAAACGCGTTCAAATTCAATTGTGCGATTGTGTCTGAGTGCAAAAATAAAAAAAGGGGGGCAACTCTGGCAACGGACGCTGCTTAACACCCTTCGTGTGTCTGGCCGTTTTCCTACTTTGCACCTATATAAAGTATATATACATATATAAATATTAGATATACCTTGGCAATACACGTCGTCGTAATACAAATAATAAGACGGCCAGGCCAATTGTTATTATTTTTGCTCATAAAACATAAAAAACGTGTGCAACGTGCAAAAAATATTGAATGTCAAATTCGCCAAATTCGCCAAATTTGCAAAAAATTTTGCTAAATTCGACAAAAAAAAAAATTATTTGCAAACTTGGCAAATTCACCCTGAAATTGTCCAAGTGTGAGAGAATTTTGAAATATTCCTCCCCACAAACCTAAACACCTAACCACCCAAAAAAAAAAATATATAAATAATAATAATAAAACAACAAATAAAGTGAGGCTAGAGTAGAGCGTGGTTCGACTGAAAGTTACCCTGTAGACTTGGGATATATCTAGAGGAATAAAAAGAAATAAAGATATTTTTAGATTAAATTTCGATAGTTTAGTAATTTCCTACACAAACTATCGAAATGTGAAAGTAAAAAAAAAAATTGGAAAAAAAAAATATTTTCCTAATGAATTTTCGGAGTTTGCTTTTCCTAACATGTACATTAAATATAACATAAATAAAAATAAAGATATTTATAGATGAAATATCGATTAGTTCGAGAGTTTAGTTTCCCTACACATACTATCGAACTATGAAACTCACAAAAAATTGAAAAAAATTTTAAAAATAAAAAATAATTTCTCATTCGGGGTTTGCTTTTTCTAACATGTATATTAAATATAACATAAATAAAAATAAAAATTAAGATATTTATAGATGAAATTTCGATAGTTCGATAGTTTAGGAATTCCCTACAGAAACTATCGCGAACTAGGAAACTAACAAAAAATTAAAATTAATAATTTCCCAATTAACTTTCGGGGGTTGCTTTCCCTAACATGTACATTATATATAACATAAATAAAAATAATATTTATTTATTGATGAAATTCGAATAGTTCAATGGTTTAGGAATTCCCTACACAAAACTATCGAACTATAAAACTATAAAACTAACAAAAAAATTTTAAATATTAATTTCCTTATGAACTTTCGGGGTTTCCTTTCCCTAACATGTACATTAAATATAACATAAATAAAAATATATAAATTATTTCTTGTATTGTAAGCCTTTTAGCACTCTTCTGGGTGAATTTTCTAAAGCAAAACTTTAACATTTATTTCATAATCTTTTTATAAAAATCAAAAAATAATTTTATTATATTATTCATATTAAAATTTTATAATAAAAATTTAATAATAATTTATATTTTTAATTTTTTTTTATTATGATCAAATGCAAAATTTATTTTTTAATCTTTTCATAAATATCAACAAATAATTTTTATTTTAAAATATTTTTTTTTTTTAATTATATATTATTTTTACATTATAATTACGGTCCCTGTATTTAAATAAAATAATTAAATGTTTAAAAAATCTTTCCTAAGCTTGTAGAAAATTTTTTATATTGTGTGATATTTTTTTTTTTTTTGCGAACATTTTATTAAAATAATAAAAAAATAAAAAATAAAAACATGAAAACTTTCTGCCTTATCAAAAAATTCAAAAATTTAATAAAAAATCTTCATTAAACATGTATAAAATGATTAAAATTAATAATAAACATGTAGAGAATTATTAAAAATGTGTGATGTTATTTTTTTTCTTCAAATTTTTGTTCTTTTTTCAAATGAAGCTATATATTTTCCTACTATAACTTTGTCGTATATAGAAATAAAAATTAAAAAAAAAAGAACCTCAACAATTAAATGTAAGTTGAGCTAATCTTTGGGGCTGGCTACAGTTAAACTTTGAGGCTTTTCAATGATGAGATCGCAAAAAGCCTAATTATATACACATAATAATTATATCAGAATTGAGTTTGACTTTTACGCTTTTCTTTAATTAGAAACATTAATATTCATTTTTGAAAAAAAAAATAAACATAGATTTAAAATAGAGAGTTTTATCTTCTTTATATGTTTTGACTTTTTTACCTAATTTTTTTCATTAATTTTTATATGGGAAAAGTCGAATTTAAGTTTTAAATAAATATATAGTTTAAGACACATATTAAAAAAATAAATTCAAAAATAATCTTTATAAACTGAATTTAATTTTTTACTCAAAACCCTGCTAAAACTTTTTCCTAGCTAATATTTTAATATTTGATTTTTAATTTATAAATTTGAAAAAATGATTTTTTTTTTAAATTTTTCATTAATTTATATAGAAAAAGCTTAATTTTCTGAGTTTTAAATATATAACTTTAAACATAAGTATTTATAAACTAAATTCAAAAATAAACTTTATTTATTGAATTTTATTGTTTACTCAAAAACCCTGCTTAGACTTTTCAATAGCTAAATTTGACAAGTTTAAAATTTTTTTAAATGTTTTCAGAGCTTGTTAATATTGAATTTTACGCTTGTCTTTAATTCTGAACGTTATTTTTATATATATTCATTATTAGATTTTTAATATATAAATTAGAAATAATGATTTTATATTTTGTAATGATTTTTTTCTTTCAAATTTTTCATTAATTTATATGGAAAAAGTAGAATTTTCGTAGTTTTAAATATATTACTTTAAACATAAGTTATTTAATAAAAAAAAATAAAAAATAAGTTGTAATCGTTTTTACTCAAAATCCAGCTTTGACTTTTTAGCTTAATTTTATCAAGTTTAATATTTATTCTGATTAATATGTAATTTTTTTTAATTTCTATTTTTAACTAAACAAGTTTAATATTTATTCTCATAATTTGTATTTTAAATAAAACTTATGAACTCAAACTTAAACCGGAGTTAATTTGTCTATATCTCTCTCTATCTCTCAATTTCTTAAATTTAAATTAAATTTCAATTTTATTTAAATAAAGACAAGATGAATGTACACTTATTAAGCAGCTATCTACAATTTTATTTTTTTTGTATTTGTTTATCCATAAGCTATCAACATGTTGAGTAAGTTTTTTTTTATTTTTTTTTTTATTTTTTTTTATTTTCAATTTTTATTCCTT